>VMBQ01000504.1:0-167811 GCA_007657795.1 Dreissena rostriformis | reverse complement strand
ATATTATTATTATTATTATTATTATTATTATTATTATTATTATTATTATTATTATTATTATTATTATTATTATTATTACATTTGTTTTACTTATATATAAGCAATACAAACACACTGGACAATCCAAATCTCTCAGCGTAGCAGATGTTTTCGTCTATTTTGATCATTGACCAGAATATTTGCAATGTATAACCCATACCTCCCGTAGACACGCAAAATGTTATATATCAACGCAACATATCGCCTGCTGTTTGTCTGAACAGTTTGGCGGACAAAAACCATGAATATAAATTAGCGTTTGTCACGACACACACTCATCTGTGTGAGATATAAGCTGACATGTTTATCAAGTTTGAAGAGGTCTGACACTTTCGGGCGTAAACAACATGTCTTAATCTGTTACCGTATGGTTAACTGGTGCACAATTGTCAGCAAACCCATTGTTAATTGTTTTAATCTAAATTCATAAATACCACCGAAATGTTTTCTTCTCTATTTTCTATTTGCAAGATTAATATAGTATAAAGTTGTTTGCAAGCAACCAGTACGATTGTATATAGATTATAAAGACAATACTGTATGCCAATTCCAATAATAGATTTCACTTGAATACTCATATATCTTTTTTTTTAAATCTTAACGCCACCTATGCACTCTGTTCATATATAACTTAGCTTTGTACACAAATATAACTGTAATGCTATTTCGAATAGACTAATGTATGTCAAATATTTACCTGAAAGCTAAAAAAGACAAATTCATTTATATTACAAACTGTTGTTTTTTTCTCTTTTTACCATATTATATTAGGACCAAAACACGCTAACATACGTTTATATACCGACCAATGCTTCAATCCATTTTCAAAATCAATTAACCTCCTTCGGTGTATGACGCCCTACTGGCGACTATAATTTAAGATTGGAATGGCCTCAAATTTCGTCACGCAATTTAAAAAAAGTTGGCCCGGCCAATCCTTTTATGTTACGGATCCATTTCGCAAACTTCTCTAACCTTCATGGTTTTATCGATTAGAGATTGTTCACCAAGTTTTAAGGGGTGTTGCTGCAGTTTTGCTGATTTTTTTTCAAACAAACATAAGACCATACAGTAACAAACTCGACCTTAATCATCAATAACAGGGACTTGTTGACAGATTTCGGCATGTTTTGAAGTTTGTGATTAAATGCTTTAAATTGATTAATGTAAACAACAGGACTAAAGAGCTCCAGGAAAAAAAAAGAGTGAAATAAAAGAAAGAAAAAAAGAATAAAAAAAAGTTAACCGCACCTGGGATCGAACCACTGAGTACCTATTATGAACCTACTCGGTCATTAATTTGTGATGATTCTGATAACAAAACTATTGGGTTGTGATAATAGCATCGGTGTTGCTATAAATATATCATCGGTTAAATAAACTGCCGCAACACCCCTTAACCATACTCAATTTCATCAGGACTGTACATTTAGCCACTAACGTAAGCGCTTCATTCACAAATATATTGCAACGTGTTTTTATTTCCTGATTTTGGTTTACACAACAAGTATATATATATAAATATATATATATGACCGCGAACAGGTGGGGATTAATATATTAAATGTTCGTTTAAACGTTGAAGTTCACAATGCTTTACTTTCAATTGTTACAATATTGATAGAGACGCAACATGATTGAGAGCATCAAGTCAATGAATACGATACACGATATTAGGTATATCGTCGATTACACATGCATGCACATTAAAAATGGGATGCAAGTTCATGACACAAAATATTGATTTTTACCGCGCTACTCCAGCCACTGCATACTATTATTTACTTGTATTGGGAGGAAGCCGCGGTACAACAAGACATACGAGATGTCACCATTGTCAGCCTTTACAAAAACAAGGGTGACCGGAATGACTGCAATAACAACACAGGCATCTATCTGCTGAGGAGGTCTTTGTAAGCATTCTTCTTATCCGACTTCAGACCTTTGCAATAAGAATATACCCTTAGTCCCAGTGTGCTTTCCGCGCCGGCAGATCCACCACCGACATGATATACACCGTACGCCAACTCCAAGTGTCGAGAAGAGGGTATGCCACTTTACTTGGCCTTCATCGACATTACCAAGACTTTTGACCTGGTCAGCAGATTGCGTTTGTTCCGCCTTTTGAAGGAGATCGGCTGCTCCTCCCAGTCCTCCCCACCCAAAGCATCGCAGTATGGTGGCATCCTGCCATAAAAACATGAAAGGAACTGCATTTTCGACGGGTAATCCGCCGAGCCATTCCCCAGAAGAAGCGGTGTCAAGCAAGGTTGCGCGCTCGCACATACATTGCTCTGCATCATCTTCGCGATGCTGCCTAAATTTTCATTGGACTCTTCTAATAATGGAATCTAACTTCACATCAGGTCCGACGGGAAGCTGTTAAATATCGCTCGCTTACGAGCCAGAATAAACGTGACTGAAGTCCCCGTCAGAGAGATGCTCCATAGACTAATAGACGCCTGTTGTACGGTAATGAAACCTAAACGACTCCATGTGACATGAACGCCACCCCCCATAACGTTCCACATGCGGTGCCGAAACGCATTCTAAAAATCAAATGGCAGGATCGTTTCCCGCATAGTGACATTCTGGAACGTGCTGGGATCCTAAGCAAGTTTGTTCTTTTCACTCAACGTCGCCTCAGCTGGTCTGGTCACCTGCGCCGGTTGGAGGATGGACGCCTACCAAAGAGAGTCATTTACGGCCAGCTTGCCACCGATACCCGTGGGTCGCCCAGCCTTTAGGTGTAAGGATGCATGCAAGAGCGATTTAAAATACTGAGGCATTGCTACAGAAACCTGGTGGACTCTGGCCGAAGATCGCACCGCCCGGCGACAGTCGATACACAACGGCATTGATGTAGGTCAGCCAAACAGATCCAAACATGCAACTCATACGAAAAGCCAGCGAAATCGCGCGCCGCATTTACACCGACTGCAAACCCCTGGGTGTGAGTGACCTGAAACAAGGACTGCCACTCCCGCATAATCCTGCTGAGCCACAACAGACATTGCCCCCAATAGTGACATTTCAAGAGCGCGTCAGAATAGTACCCAGAGACTCATCTCTGCCAACCAACCAAGCTATTTGTCATAAGTAGTAAACTGTGCTTTATTACACATAAGAAAACGCAGTTGCATGCGTATACTTCGAATCGACAGGTTTGTAGGGCGTTTGTTCATATATAATATATATAGAGAGAATAACAGGTTACTGCTTGATCTTTTTGTTTTATATCGGACAAGGCTTAGAATAATATAACGGCTTGGCTTGTCGAGCTGTTATTTTATTCGTGCCAAGCCTGATATTTTACAAAAAGATCAGGCAGAAACCTGTTTTTTTTTTGTTTATCATACCACTCATAAAAATCACCCCCTTTTTCAAGAAATAATAAAATATTCTCGCTACGCTCGGTATCGGCTGCATTTCTTTAACGCGTATGAATCGTAATTAATCAAAAAATAGAATTGTTCCTCAACACGCAAGTAGCGCCATTCAATGGAATTGTATAACGCCGTTCAGTCTCTTTGTTTCTTTAGTTCTGCAACAAAACGTTAATCTGCAATACTATATTACACAAAATGAATGCATATATGTCACAGTTTAAACGGAACACTTAATAAGCTTTTGCTATGTCAAGGCCAGCCGCTCATGAGTCATGTCTTCGCAGTGTGTCTACATGTGTAATGCATGGAGTGGTGTTTTCATTAGAAAATCGGAATTTACTGCGTGTTTTGCCTACCGTGGTGGTTGCGTGTAAATATTTAGGTACTGTACATTTAGAACAGATTAAAAGAACATACCATTTAATTGATTTATTTGACCAGGTAACTGTGATTGTGCAAATGCATGGTGGGGAGAAAAATGTTCATTAAACAACATTTTGGAAGTGTTGACAGCAGAGGAATGGATATATTGTTCCTGAATGATTGAATTTGTTCATGACACAGATGGAGATAACTCGCTATTTGCAGTGGAAAATGTTTCCAAAAGATTTGAACATTTTTTTCGGTGTGTGTTCTGAAATTTCGCTGTAAGTTATGATGGACTGAACGTTTTTGGGTGATGAGATGTGCATGATTTCTGGAGATGCAATTTTTTAATCCATTAGTTTTTTAACTAAGTGATTACTGATGTGTTTTTTGCCTTATCAAAACCGGCCTTGGTTTCCATAGTTGTGATTATCTTTGCATGTTTTCTTTGCCTTTACATCAAGAACCACTTATCAGAACTCTCAATTCTGTGTAAAATGTGCAGAAAATAACAGTATGTTTTGTTAATTTATCTTAAGGAAACAAGCCTAAAGCTGCTGCAGCCTCATCGGATGCCGAGATTGAAAAACTGTATGCGGACAACATTTTAGGTGCGATAACGTTCATTATTTTGTCTTTCGTTTATTATTTTATATATTTTTTAAGTTGGTGTTATGTTNAATAACTGAAAGGGTGTATAAAGGGTGGATTTCCTTTCTTTCGCCTTTCATTACAAAGTTTATTTGCATCGTTTGACATCTGCACATGTTTTTTCGGAGGGTTTATGTTATTTTTGTCTTTAAAGTAACATTAATACTAAAAAATCAACGGAAATTTCGTAAAGTATTTCGTAAAATAAAGTTACCAAATAAAAAATCAATGTTCATTATAGCAAAAGCCAAAATTTCAAAACGAGATGTTTTCGGTAACATGGATGTTGTAGATATAAAATGCTTGTTTTTAATCTTTCGTGTCACAATTAATTCCATTTTAATGTCCCGCGACTATATCTAATTATACGACACACGAACACTAACATAATACCATATAGCGAACGCATATCATTAGTAAAACTATAGCGACAATATTGGACAAAATCATTCACATTTTCATCTTTTTTTAATATATTGCCCTCATTAATAATGTTAATTTGCCACAGAAATTTCAAAAACAACATTTGAATATTTATGACGGGTCCATTTAAAATTCAAATGTGTAAGTTATTAAAGGAGACAAATGACCTGTTACTTTTGGTCAAAAATTGAACCCAAATATGAAATCAATAAAACGTGAATATTTCAACAGTGTCCGTAAAGAACACTCTTATAGTCAAATTATTACAGAACGCACCAAGAGAACTCGCGTTTCATGTAGCTGACTGGTTGACATTACATTAATTAATTTCATAACTGCCATCACTAGTCAGTAAAGCCTGCTCAGGAGTAATATGTTCGTATGTTCAATTATCTATGTGTTAACCGGCCTGTATATAACTTTCAAGGTCATGTGCACATTAAGAACAATAATGACTTGCCGTTTTTAATATTTTATTGTATGATGCTTTCATTATTAAATATTGACTACTCGTTCCTTTTTCACATGTAACCTAAACATGTCCGGTTCAACTTCTGCCCACACAGTTTACAGTCGCAACTCCACACAAACGGAGAGGAATGAAATATAAGTGTCACATCGACCTTGTTTTCCAATCCAAAGCACATTTAATTTTGGTATCTGTATATTTCGAATAATGCTTGCATGTGTACATGTTTACATGTGTACATGTTAACATGAACCATTTGCTTGAAATACAGTTTAAACTAAAGTTTGACATTTAATATGTTCGTTTATTTTGCATTCAAACATAGATTTGCATTTTTTTCGAAAGATTTGCGACTGTGTGTTTGTGTGAAGATGTAGCATATTATTACACACTGAGGATTACGATTTAGAAAACATAAAACAAAATGTGATTGTACGTGTAAGACGATTACATGACTATATATATATGTGTTCTTAAATTAAATAAAAAACACACTTAGTTAAATTTCACAGCCGCGTGTATGTGAACTGTTTATTCAATTATCTGCTGAACTATTTGCACTGGCGTTTGTCGTATGTTCGTTGCCTAATGACGAGGAGAGAGCTCATTAGTTGTGATTTGGCATTATGCATGAGTCTGAATTAACCGCTATCTGTTCAAAATAGCCATCTTTTACTACGAGGAAAGCACTCATTAGTTGTGAGTTGTTGTCATTTATTGGAATTAGCCTCGCTCTGTGAAAAGGTGGTTTAATGAATGTGCGTAGCGACGAATCTGTCCGCTTTTATGGTGTGTTTCATTTCAATGACATTTCTTAGCGAAAATCTGTTTAGGCGAAAAGTGTCGTTTCTGATTAGCCTATGCTAAATATCACAGGCTAATCTTGGAGACACTTAACTCACAAGTATTGAACCCCCTTTTCACAGCGCGAGGCTCACGCGTATATACCTCTTTTATATTTGTCAAGATGTCAATGTCACCACGTTGAAGCTTAACGTGTGTAACAAAAACCATTAGGCAAGGAATTGTATAGAACTCAGTTATATCGATATGCATATAATACTATGCCGCAACATTTGATGTAAAGGAGACATTATGATTGCATGTGTGTTTATCGACGCGAATATATGTCGGCACCAAATTTATACAATACCCAATTTATGAAATGTCCGCCTACAAATCAGTCTGTTTCTTTCACTGTCGTTATGAGGACGGCAGTAGTATAAAATATTAACTCGCCTGAATTTTATATCCTGCCGTCTACCTATAATTTGTATATATGGGTGTGACATTTATTGACGTACACATGTTTGAAAAACTGGTTTAAATACTCAATGTGTTAATAATATAATAATTGACTATAGGAACATCCAGTTTGCTTTGAATACTGACACTTAATTTAGTAATTTAAATCCAACATAGTTAACCTTGGGGAGTTGTAACAATTTTCGCAATGAGATAAAAAAAATGGGCAATGGTTTAAACGCATCATCCTCCTAGACACTACTTTAGAGTATCGACTACATGTAATGTCGATTAGAAATGATACTTTATTTATATGACTCAGAGTTGAAAAGCAGTGATCTGTATAATCTAAATATGGAGATAAACGTGCTCATTACATATAAGAAGAATGTGTAGTTGAGTAATGAGCACTCAACATTGTTTGTTGTTAATGCAGTACGTTTTTTATTTAGTAATATTGTTTTTGCTCTTGTTGCATTTATGTCAAGTTTGACTTCACGATACTATTATATTCTAATTAAGAAAAACTCGTTACATCTTTACATGTGCATACAGATATGTGAACATTACAATACTAGTATGGTTTAAAAACGCAATATCCATTACCCATGTACATGTATATAATGGCATATCTATATGAACTCCATGATTTGTATGTTTTCTAATAAGGGTATACATATATATGTATAATGTGTACTATAGTGTGTGTGTTGCGCAAAGACAAATGACAATTTTTACTTTGTCACGTTTATTATATTTGAAAAAAGTATTCAATTGCAAGAAAACATATGTAGCACTTTCTTAAACATAGGTGTTTGTTTTCGGCCGTTTAAAAATGTCAAACTCCTAATCATCATATTTGTTATAAACACCAGTTTGAATTTTGTATTACCAATGATAAGGCTTTAATCTAGAAATTACAAATCAGTAGATGACGAAATAAATATAATAGGATGATTAGTTAGATCTTTAGGGAAATTTGTTGAACGTTTTTTGATCAAAATATGTATTGTTTATATGTAGCGCGTCGTCAATATGTTAACAGGTTTTGTTTTAGCTTTAATTACATGTAACTGCATTCCTTGATACACAATACGCATGCCATCATTTTCCTAAATGTATACAAATAAATATACTATAAATCTACTTTTACTTCCAATAGTTTGCCCTATAACTTATTTTCAAGGTTTTGCCAGTGAATTTAATATATACAATGTCGAGAGCAAAATAAAGACCCGAATGAAAATATAGACCCACGTCCAAATGATATAATTGTTCTTTTATTCGGTTTAAAAAAGAATTTGAAACGAACGGCTTAGTAAGAACATGTTCTTCGTGTAATCTTGACATGCATTTATGAAGGGGAATGCACTTAAGTCGCAGTAATGCTTTTTTGTAAAAGATGGCGACATACAATATAGAAGTAGATGTTGTCGATGCTCATAGCATAATCTGTTGCACAATTTGGTTTAAAACATACTGTGAGGTTAAACGAGTGTGTGGTAACCTACATTGTATTAAGTGTTCGGAATTATCAACGTAGTGCAAGTATTCAACGTGTCATCTACCATCCATTCAACCCAAGAAGTTGAAGACTTTCTTTGGTCCAAATGACGACTTACTAACCATTGTCCTTGATAGCGGAATTTTATCATACATCAAGTAGCCTCGAACTCCATTTCCTCAGGCGCGTCAAATATCGACATCTATTCCATGCTTGTCCAAAGTAATTTGAATATGCGCCAAAAATCCTAGCGTTATCTATCAAGCTGCCCTCAAGACGTCATACACAAATATCAATGCATATCGTGACTTCTTCTCTGTCGGGAACAGCATCCATTTTCGCAATCTTGTACTTTAAAACGTGCACATTCTATTATCCAGGCTACCATTTATTCTCTTCGATCGGGGGATATATACAGTATGCAAATTGAACAGTCCAGAGTTGCATTCTGTCTATCAATGTTCAGTCAAAACGCAGTACAAACATAGTCTAACAATGTTGACTCTCAAGATTGTGCACATAATTCTATATCCAAACAATTCTGTGTATGTTACCATATTTTTTTTTACATATTTTCCATCAAAAAAAAAAACGTTGAAGACTCGTATTAGGTATTATTAGCCGCTGAATATATGTTGTGTTACGTATACTATTTATACATGTCATAATACATCTCTTATTGGTCTTGTTCAATGGTTTTGTTAAATACTAACACATCTTTTATTTTGAATTTAGCCTTTTGTTCCAGATACAAAACATATTAGCATACAACACCTTATTTTCCTTACATTTATCTTGATATTATATAAATGTACTTCTATATGGATTTCATGATACGTATGCATGCAAATAGAGTTATACTGATCAACACCTACACGTGGGTACTATCATACTGATATGTGCGATACATATTTACATACATAAAACCACTGATCACAATAACAAATGAACAAATAACAAATAACATAGAGGGTAATGAAAGCCGTGAACAAATCATTGTATACAGATCTTTACAAATACGGGTGTAAGATGTGGTGCATAATCAATATATATGTTTGATTGTGTTACTCCAGTGGCATCAACTGGAGATAACATTTCGAGATTATCCAAATATGATATGATATGATTTCTTTAAACTGAAGAAAAAACAAACGCCATTTCATAATTAAATCGTTTAAATGGAACATCCATAGTTAAATTGTGTAAAGGAGTCGGGAAATGTCCTCGACATTTGTTTCCACCCCGCAATGCTAGTATGTAACTATCTATAACATGTATTGGAAGTGCAGTTTTATGTGTGCCTATAAATCACGAAAGACCTGTAAAGACCTAAATAAACCCATCTATCATATTCAACCATTGGTATATTGTATGGTGTGTGTTGCTACAAACCGGCAGTTACTTGAATGATGAGAGAAATGTATATTCACAAAAGAAAAACGAAAAAGAAACATTCCGGTAATATTTAGTTGTTTTGTACAATGGTAAATATAAAACAGCAATGTCCAATATGCATTCATATCTGGTATGTACAATGTACAGTTTATTTATGTATTTATGGTTACTAGCATGCACGTTAATTGACATATTAAACATCAGAATCTGCAGCGTTTACACGTGAATTACCGATAATGGTATTTTAGATGTATAGAAACTTGAAACACATTATATCAATTCTAAAGTATGTGTCAATACATCGCAATACAATAATTTGCACTTCTATATTGTATAGTTTATGTTGATATTTATATAATTTAACCAGTTTAAAGGAACTCAATAGATTTACTTGCACGTATATTTAACTATTGATGACTATTTACTAGGATAAACCATGAAATGACATGTATCACAACTTTATTTTAAATAAATTTAAACAAGAAGTCAGCCCTCAGCCTACTGAGAACATTATCAGGTTTTTATTATTTGAGAATGATAAATAATTCATCACTTAGCACTACACAAGGACATGTACCTGCTCCAAAATACGGACTTGTCCCATAACATTTTAACCTTTGAAATTCAATAGAAAATGTAGAAGCACTCGATCAAATGAAGAACGTCTAGATCCATTACGTCAGTATTTGCATTGATTTAAAACCGTTGCCGATAAATCACAATAATAACGTCTACAACAAGAGTATTGCGGCCGTCAGCGGAAACAATTTATCAACGACAGCTTTGGCATAATATCTCCTGGTAAAAGGACATTGTTGAATAAATGTGTTGCCTTGAAAAAAAGCAATGGTCTGAATCGATGCATGTCACAAGGTCAATCAATTCAAACACATCCATGAAACGTTGTTGTTTTGAGGATAACGTAACTGTTAATTTGCAAAAACATGTCCATAGTTGGCACACACCAAACAACTGTTTTCCTGATTTTGCGCGTTACACAGTTCACAGATAAAAATCAATTTAAATGGGATGTATTTTATTTATTCTTTATGTGCATTATAACATCCGCTTGTTTTTTTTTGTAGTTACTATGCACATTATACTTATATTTGGCAAATCTTCATAAGCAGGATGCTTATCATAACAGCGCTTTAAATGCAAAAGTGCATGTCATATATTTATTGATATTGAACCATTAAAGGCATTGTTTCGCATTCGCAGTTATTGTTTTAGAACATTAAACGATTATTTTTGATGCACACTACTCATATTGAACAAGTCCATACTCAAAGGTCAGATAAGGATATTGAGAGGCTAATCCTTGATTGCAAAGTTATAATCAATAACAGCGTTGTGTGCATATTTTTATATATGATGCGTCGTTTAAAGATGTATTTATGTACTTATAATGTCAGTATGAATGATTTATTAAAAATATAGTAAACTATCACGATTGCATTTATAAAACCAGTGTTTAGCCGGGCACGAAATGCATAATGATTGTGCACAGTTGTTCGTGATTCATTATGAGTGTAGATCATTCGTAACTTATCATTGAAAAGCTCCGAATCTGATCCGAGTCTTTGTAGACTGTAACGACTCTTAGTATACTTCATACACGTGTTTCGTAGTGTGACTTTGGACATCTCATCGTTTTGTATCATGACTTTTCGTTGTATGTTATGACTATGTTGTTGCAGAGTGATACATATACTTCATTACCGCATATAAATGATATTATCCGTGTTTATTATTTATATATATTAATTTATATCATTGTCGTAATGTTATGTAGATATGTGCATTCTACAATACATAATAAACAGCTACACAAGCATAAGTAATAATACGGAAGCTGAGAAAAAGTATATACACTGTGACAATTTGCGAAAACATTGAATGTTTGAAACTTTACATTATTAGTTTTTTATCACTCGCATGTTCCTGTTTACTTCAAGCCAGTATTACAAAATTGATTCTTATTAGATACAGACATTTATTGTCGGAAATGTCATACCAGTGGCCCGAGTAGTGTACACGCTTGTAAATAAACAACGAAAATATTTTCGCCTAAACATAAATCCATTCAAATTGTTAAAATAAATAACACATGTGTTTTATGTCAGCGTTCTAGTTTGCAAGAATCTGCCACATGCATTTATAATTATTATATTTCTAAAACAAAATGTCGCCAGTTTCATGATAAAGACGTTATCATATGCTGTATGCAATAAACACATTTATTTGATCACTTGCACTAAATAAAATGTCTCTCAGGCTGATGCATTCACTTAGTCACTAAGTCACTTAGTCGGGTAATTGTTTTGTGTGTGAAATAATGCTATCAATACATTCATGTATATTGTTTACCGATTTCTTTGAGGTTTTTTATTCAACCATCTACGTCGAAGCANGATGCTGTATTATAGCTGATTTAAAATTGGACAATGCTGTCATCTGGGTTATAAAAGATATGTGAGTTATATTTCGTGCCGCCTAGCGATGAGCTTGACACTGTAAACTAAACGCCATACACATGTAAAATTGCGTAAAATGTATGGGACGAAGCTGCATTGATAAGATGATAAACATGTTCTGTACTATATTCACAATTTAGGATAACTTTGTTTTAAGTGTGTTTTGAACGATTTTTACTCCTAATTCAGAGCTCCAGTTAAAATCAAATCCAAAAGTCACTGACCCAATTGATCTACCATTTATTGACCCCAATATTAATACTGCAAAAGATCAAACACACATGTAAGACAATCAATGAAAAAAGTTTGACCAGAATAAAGATATACGGTACATGGAACCCAAATGCTAAACAAATAAATAGCAAAAACCTGATATCCTCTACTAAAGAACCGTGATCATATCAAAAATGGAATATCAATAAAAAACGAGACAGTACTGACACACACGTTTTTTTTAAAGAAATTATACGTTTTTCGGACCTAAATCATATATTTATTATTATTATTATTATATTATTATATAATCACCATGTTTATTCTTTTCGATAAAACCTCTTTTTGGGTCGTGACTGTTAATTACTATATTGATTAGCTTGCCTGGTGGTGCGTATGTTACCACAGTATGAACTTGGAACAAAGCTTGGGTTTAAGTATTAAAGTGTACCTGTAAAATATGTTTTAGGATGATTTTCTGCGATACGTTTAAGTCACACATAATTTCATACGTTACAAGTGTCTCCCCTTGAGAGTCTGAAAGGGCTATAAATAGTTGCATGCTGATCAAATCTGATCGTTTTTCAATGGAAATACAAAGCTCGTTTGTTCTAACATACGGTGATAACGCCGTACATCAGTGTACCGGTCTGTATGGACTAATTCGTTCGTTTTGCCATTAATCCAAACGTCTGTTATATGTAGGGCTTTATTTTATTTGCGTTTTTACACATGTTTAAATTATTTATTTTAAGTATATCTTTCCTATCGGGTTCAATATTTTGTGCAATCTTATAACTGCTTTGTATTGATGTAAACGGGTAACGTGCTGTGATTATAGCGTTGCAATCGTAATCAACATATTTTTTAATATATATATATATATATATCAGAAAATATCATATTGCAGCTGTTGATAGGAAACATTACGATTGTTGATCAATACATCGCGTGCTTGCAATATATACGACTATATAATGACTGAATATTACCGATTGAGTTTTAATACACACATCTGTGTTAATCGTTTTTCAAATTTCTTGTGTGTACTGCATCATAATTGTCAAAGATGTTGGTATCATAATGAAAAATGGATTTTACCCATAAAAATGTGATTATCCGACCGTGATTTTTGTCAAACATTAATAGTTTGTAATTGAAACACAAACACCATAGACAATTTGACCAGTTAATGGATTGTGAAGTATCATCTGTACGAAACAACCAACAATAATAATACAGGTAAATGTCGGTATTGACAAAATGGTGTTCATGCATACCACAGACAATAATATCACCAACAATAATTATGATTCAAATTCATGTTGCTTACGATGCATACCGTAAATACGCCGCCCACGAGCTATAGCATACCACATTTACACATTTGAAAAGCAGTTGTAGAAACACAAACTATAAAGGCACAAACTATCAGATGTTTGTATCGATACCGTGGCAGAGTTTCTCGAAATACAACACAATTGATGCAGTTATATAGCAATTATTAGTGAATAAAACGGTCACAACAACATGTTTTATCGTCAGTGATGAATTGTCTTATCAGAACAATTTTGTATTAATTATTTTGTTTACTCCAATTTCTATCACAAGCGTGGGTATACAACCATATAAGATCAAGGAATTGAAGCGTAAATGTCATAAACAAGGATGTGATTAATTCATTGTGAATCCAATTTATCTCTTCGCACAGTCTTAAGTCCATATTCACAGATTGATGCAACGGGGGTTTTGTTATCTTTGTCATTAAATATATGAACGTGTTGTTTTGTCTGGTTCTGAACTATTCACACGCAACAATGTATGTATGACACAGGAGTCTTCAAGAAAAGTGGCTCAAAGTGACGTCCTATATCACCCTGGTGGTCCAAACAGTTTACAGCCAAACGTATCTTTTCCCTAATATTGTGTTTTCTGTTGAAACAAAGTATCTTCGAAACACATTTCGAGTGTAGCCAAAACGAGCCGCCCAAGGCTATGTACATGTGGTGCTGAAGGAAGACACGCAGCACGCATGTGCACGGGTCACCTCAAAGTGACATGCTAAAGCTTATGATAAATGTTATAATGTTGCTTTATATTTTTCCAGTTTTTTAGAATAACACCCACCTTCTATGTTCTATGGTTTCAAGTTTCAGTTGATGAACATGAATTGTTATTTAATTGATGTCGTTTATACACGACAACATGCACATTATTATACTGTGTAGAACAGGCACACATTATTTTGGAAACTGCGTACAAGTGTACGCTCCGGTATTACTATATTGTGTTAAGATAAAGGCTTTTTACCGAAAATTCTAGGACCCTGAAATCTTGAGCATTTAACGCGTTTCGACGACAAAAATGAATGCATTACATTGTTTTTTTTTTGTTTCAATCTCATATTTGCTCAATAAACAGTTCGTCTAACTGTGTATCGAAAAGATTGCATAAAAAGGAAAATGGCCGAAAGCACTACGGGTAAAACATACAATAAATAACTAATTAACTCATCTACATATATAACATAATTCGTAATTCTTGCGTTGGACAAGATGGTTAGTTTATACTGCATGGTGCCCACATAATCGGATTATTATTATCCGTTGATAAATACAGCTGACCACAGTTGACTGTCAGTACGGCTGTATATATTAATACACTGGATCATTTTTACATCATATCAATAATGCTTAAACTTGGCATTGAAATTAGTATTTCAAATTCGAAGATATAGAACGGATACGTAGTAAACTGATTATGGCACTTGGAGTCGGTACTACGAGTAGACTTTATGCGATGAATTTCCAATGTGATGATTTGGAAAACAAACATAATAATACTGTATACATTATTGAAACTTGAAAGTTAAGTGTATTTGTATCGTTATTTCAATTTTAATTTTTGTATAACTTCAATCATTCGGTTTTAACATGTCAATTGTGCACAAAACAGCTACAAGATGACAATCGCCGATTGACGAATTCGAATAAAACGGCAATCTGAATTGGTATACAGATCGCATAATACATATTTAGTTTCGAGTATAACGTGAAAGCTTAATTGGTCACACATGTAAGCATATTAAAGTATTTTGGGAAATATGTAAATAATTTGAGAGTGCTGAGTGCAATCTTGCCAACATTTAAGTTCTGATAACTTACATTATAATGCATTATAATTTCCCGCAAATAGTAATTGTATGCAAACTTATTTAGTGATGTGTCTAATTCATGCTCTTGATTTTCACTTGCTCAATTAGCCTAATGACCCATTTCTAAATACATGAATACGCCCTTAATCATCTGAAGCGCGTGTAAAATTGATAAAAATACAAATCCTCAATGTAATTAATGTTGCAGAAGAACAAACTGTTATATGAGGGTATTTGTTTCGAAAGTTTGTTACATGTTTAAGTGTTCAGTTTTGTATACAGTTTATTGTGACTTTGTTACAAGTGTTTTATAAATGGAATGCAGTTGGCAATATTTTCGATTTGTTTCAGCAATAACGTGTACTCTCGATCACTAATAAAATGGGGTGAGTTTGAGGCAAAACCCATCTGGCAGTTATACTTATATACAACAGATGCAAACAATGAACACAATGCGTTCTCGAATTTGGTCTGTGGTGTCGCGTATTGAAAACGTATATAATCAACAGATATGAAAATAACATTGCTATATGAAGCAATATTATGCAATGTGAGCCCATGTACTATGCTCCATTACTCTTTTCTGTGTTGTGTTTTTCATTTATTAAATGCAACATGTTTTTAATCACGGGAATTATTAAAAGCCCACTGATGCAGCTATATAACCATACAAGTTGACTAATATGTTCAAATGCGATGTGTCAGGTTTTTTTACACATATTGAAATACAAACGTAGCCCGTCTCAAAATTATTCAATTCAGTAAGTACTTGATATTCAAGCTATTAATTATTCGATTTCGGTTCTTAAAATTTAAAACAACAACTTGTCATATTCATAATAAAATTAAAACACACAGCAAAGACCATAACCAATTTAGAAAGTTCACAACATGTGTATACATTGTTGATTAAATTAACACCGGGGACTTGTTTGTGTGTTGTCAAATAAGATAAATACAAAACCAATTTGTAAACTATTTATGGAAACCAGATGTGTTCTTTGCCTGTAGTGTTTATCCATTCTAGCATTTGGGAAGTATTAGGGAAAATAAACATAATATATCGTGGGAGCTTCAAAATCTTGGAAAAATAACTGCTCTCTGGAGTTTCATTATTCCTATTTTATAAAGTACGGATGAAGGCATTTCGAAGCAAACATTTCAAAGAAATGACTTATTTCATCAGGCCGAGTCAAGGTGTACCTTTGAGCTTTGCGCACGTTGGAAATGTTTGTATAATTAATTATGGGCGTTTGTTTTAGAGTCTAACATTATGAAAAGATACAAGTGTAACATATTGTTTGTATAAACTGGGAACGTGCGCTGTATCTGTAACAGTATCATACAATTATGGTCCAAATTTAACTTATCCGCGTCATAAACACAACACTTAGTCAAATGTGTAAAAGCAACGTAAATCCGAGCAATCTACAACATATAGAACAGTGCAACATTTAAACATTCAATTTGATATCCTCGCTCTTTTACGAAACTGATTATAAATTTAAAAGAAGAATGACAGTTGTGTATTTATAAATTTACTTCTCTCGCATTTGCTCTCCAATTTAAAAATAATATATTTATTAAAAACTAACAAGTTGATGTTACGCATTTATCCATTTTGGTACACGTTTGCTGTCAGTGACCTGTTTAACATGAGTCTTATGCGGAACCTCCTCACTGACAGTCGCGTTCGTGTAGTGTATTCACACACGTATATGTCAGAGTAAACTTCATGCATCATGAATATATTGTGTGGCTGAGAGCATTCCTTTGATCAAAAACTGCATTATTACAAACCAATTATTGCAAATTGGCTGATTTTGATAATATATAAACTAGTATGTGTTTATTTTGTGAATAGCTATTATGCTAAGTGGAATGTTCGGCATGCCGTTATGTCGGTTTAAGCTCCTCATGATCTGCGGTCGGGGACCATATTTTTTAACGATGGATTGTTCAGAGGTGTGTGTTAAATAATGTCGCGTAAACACAGTACTAGTGTATGTCAAAAATAATGTTAATATAATATTTCTCAAATTTCATAGTGTGTATATTATTTAAAGCGTACATTGTCACTTCCATCTTATGGTTAACTTTATAAAAGGATATAGTTAAAGACAATGAAATAGCACCATCACTAGTAGTCGTAATACCTGTTCACCAATTTAATGACTGTACAAAGTCAGCTAGTATATTAAATTTCTCATTTAATTATATATATTTGTAAATGTCGTGTGTCAAGACCAAAATGCGCTTTCTTAAAAAAAAAAGAAAAAAAATGAAAAAAAAATGTGAACATATGAAACTGTCGCCTTAACTTCCATTGTAATTGTTCTACATCGGTCTGGATTGTTGTTTCTCTTATTTGGAGTTTCGGTATCATTATATTCGATTGTCTGATTAAAAACTTCCATTCGAATACACCGACAGAGAATTGCATTATAAAAACGATTGATTAACTATTGAAAAAATCGTTCCGACGCAAAGGAATATAACGTTTGGGAAATATCCCAACTTGTGTGGATGTGTCATGATGGAGCGAATTAAGCTTGTCGCATTGATTTGTTTGATAGTCATCTATGAAGTGAAAGGTAAATTGTGAATTGTTTTGTTTAACTGATGGCAAATCTGATATTCAATATGATTGTGTAGTATTTTTGCGTTTTAAGTTTTATGATTGAGTGAAAATCATAATTCATGCGTGAGTATTAAAAACAATTTATTACTTGAGCAAATGTGCAGCCCATCTTCGAAATATCGAAGTCTCTAACACGCATCTAAATGTGCTTGACAAATCACAATGCCTGATACGATTCATAATTAGTAATCATTTCAGAAGTTCATACATATATTTCATTATAATACATCTAAAAATGCATTGACAAAAGTAATCTAATGCTCAATAAAAGTCAATTTAAACACCATTAATCTTCAGAAACGATTCGTAAGGAATGAATTGTTTTGGTTAATACAAAATTGTTTTAAAAAAAACAAACCAATCAAATGCATTTGAAAACCGGTTTACGTCTTAATGGTGCGGACCTCATCTTGCAATGGTCTATTACTTATATTCGATATTCGTACGAATGAATTGCCTTCTTCAAACTTTAAGCTTTTCAAATTGGGTTCAATTTTCAAAGTATATATTAATGCATATGTATGACCAACTAACTTGATTTGACAAAAAATACCAGTTATTGTAAATTAACATGGACCTTTACTGTAATATATGCGAGTTACGAATGGAGAAAAAACGACCACAATCAGTTTCTAATAGCAGGTTTTGTAATTTGGTACAGCACAAGCAAACACTATTGTATTGTATAACATAATATTAAACTATATTTATCGAGTTTGAATCACGCCATTTGACGCAGTATTTAATTTTCTCATAAACGCTAATAATCGTTCTAATTTAAGTTTGTCATCGCATGAATAGTATGTTGGCCGGACAATACTAATTGTCCAAATACTTGGTTTAAATTGGTAAACTGAATGCTTCAGTAACTGTAGGATTCCAGGATTACAAAAACCGACATCAACACGTTATCAACGAGGTTGTTGTTAAAATACCTTATTTACTGTGAAAGAAACTTAGCGTTGACAAATTACCTCACCAATTTTACAAAACAAACCACAAACATATATATATATATTCATGTTTTATACTAAGCAATTAGTTTAAATGTTTTGTTACTATAATAAGGCCGACGAATGGTCTCAGTGTATTGAGCTCAGAAGTGTCACCACATCTAATAAGTACATGATACACATATGTAAAGACAACACTTGGTTGGAATTTGTTTACCATTATATCAATTAAATAAATGAGGCGAACTAGTTTACATAAAACAAAAACATGTTAAATACTTATTTTTTTCAAAAACGATATTTGTTTAAGGTTACAAACACGGCAACAGTGCATCGTCGGTAAAAAGTAGTTCTATAGAATCTTCGACTTCAACCACAAGCCTACCAACAATAACATATACGACAGGTTATGAACGCTGCATAGTGAGTGAACTCAATTATTACAAATGATGTATATTTGAGTATTTGTAACTTAAACAATAAACAATAATTACCATTATTAAAAAGAAAAAGAAACGGTTATTTAGTGCTTATCAAATAAACACATAATGCGTTAACTCAGTGTCGGTTATGATGTAAAATGATGCGCATGCATATGATCCTAAGAATACATTGGTAAACAAGAACTATGAATACATGTTAATTGAGGAAACTGTTGTTAAGAATGAGGTTAAAATGACATGACAATGTATATTGTTTCCTTTATATAGAGATCGACATGTCCACGACCGATTTTGTCACAAACACCAGACCGACAACACACACAACAGAAACGGGTACAGTTGTCTACAATTAATGTGACTTGCTTAGAAAATGGTTTAACATTGTCAATGTTTATAACAAATACTAGTATATTTTGATATCAGTCAATGGTCTATAACCGTCTGACTATTCCGAAGTATATATACAAGTCCACATGACGTATACAAGGTTCAGCAGGAATTGCCTTGTTGCTCTAAAGGGTGTAGTTCAATGTTATTATAACCCAAGACTACCGTGAAAAATCTGAGGGATATTAATATAAATGTGCAAATTAATATAAGCAGTATATTTTTAAAAGAAGAGATAATCGATACTTAACTCAGTGGTATATTGCATATTCCTGTTTCGGTTTAAATGCTGTTTAAGAAAACCAAAATAAATTCAGAACGAACATTTATGGTGATATTATTATGATATGAAACAATGGTCAGTCGAGTGTATGCCCTTATATTATAATTATTAGATCCACAAATCTTCCAATACGACATATTTGAGATTATCAATAGCGCGCAAAATGCAAATCAATTTTATTTCGTAATATTTAGAATGGATCGGTGAAAAATGTTGTCCTCATAATGAGGCTCATTGTTAATATTTATTTGAAGAGAGATGGCATTTGAATATCATTGGACCAATCATCGGGGTTGTAGTTATCCTGGACATTGTCCTTATCTTGACAGCGTGTTATAAACGAGTATGCAAGTCCTTCGACACAAAGAAAAGGGTAAATATATTATTTGAAAAGATTAAAACAGATTTAAATGCGTTAATCGCATAAAATTTACGGATTTACACTAATTGCAAACGTTATTTCATTTAAATACCATTGTATTGATTCTTAAATTAATACATTGTGAAGTATGTCGCCAACAATAACTGATTCGTCTTGCAGGTATGGAAATAGCAGCGGACGCAAAAAACTTACGCACAATGTAATTATATTTTACAGTACATTCTAGAATGATACTAGCGTGTTTTTATATAGCCAACGTACATAACACTCGTAAATGAATCACCAATTAACATACATTACGGCATATGCGGTCGTTATGGCAATTAGTCGAAACAATAAGAGCATTATTAAAGTGATGGTTTATGTATTTGACGGCAATGCGTTTCACAACTTTGTATTTAAGAATATTGTACTTATAAATAAAATAAATATATAATAAAAAATCCATACACGATTCGCTTGCAGATTACATGTGTGTGTATTTCCGTTAATAAAAACTAACACATAAGTATTTAAAATGCAAAGAATACGAACACAATTAAAATGACACATTGTGCATGTAATATGTCTTAAAGAAAATGTTCTAAAGGTTTGCATAGGTTAAACTGCAAAGTAGACTCCCACGAGGAAATAATGCATACTTGCTATTGGTATATTCTAGTCGTGAAGAGATTGAACAAAGCAGTGGAAACATGTATGCGAACTTCGATGGTAGGTCATTTTTCTTTGGAAGTTGGTGATATGTCAAATAATTGGGATACATAATAAAACGTGTTTAGCTCGACAGCATTATACTCGTAATATTTTTATGAAAACATTTGTTTATCCCGTTTAATACGTTATAGGGTTCATATTAGGTTGTGTGTGTGAGATACATTGTACAAAAGAGATAGTCAAAGAGACTTTTTAACATATTCTTATTTTTCATAACATGAATATACCACAAATCTGGTCAATTTGAAATAGTTTGAATTTTTTATAATAACAGAGATAAAATAAAAATTGCTTTCCCTATGGTTGAAATCCCGGAAAGAAAAAGCGAACATGCTGCCAGCACTTGTCCGATTTCGTATTTTGAGGGTAGTGTAAATGCTATGCCTGAAAAAAAACGTGTATACTCAATTTCCGATAACCATAAGCAATCAGATATTTTAACAGTGTCGTTAATCAAGAATGTTTTTTTTTGCGTGTGTACATATAATGTTCATATTGAATTTAGAGTCTATGCAAATGTTTCTTCCATATTCATTGTTTAAATCTGTGCACACGTCCCTTTTAATAATTTTTTTTTTCCCAATTTCGCTCGATATTGTTTTAATATTCCTGATTGACGGAAAATCAACGGTTTATCACTAAACAGGGTTCGAGCTGTAACACTACACTGTTAAGGTACATATATGCATGTCCATATTAAATGCTGTTGACTATTAAAGCACTGTGCACTCGAAACCATTCAATAATTAACATTCTCGGAGAATGAATTCCCAAAATCTTTATTGGACAGCCCAATTATTTTTTCCATCGTTAGGCTTATTCGCAGCTCCTACAAATTACGTGTAAAATCCTAGGCGAATCTCTTGCGCTAGAGTGTTGATTTCTTCGCCAAATTACTACGCATACATTAGAAAATAGTACGTGTATATAATCATATTGTTTAAAGTAGCTTATGTAAAAAAAGTAAAAGTCAATATGAAGAGAATCATAAGACATAAACGAAAAAATGAATTGTGTTTGCATTGGGGGTATTTGCTGTGAAATAGTGTTCTCAGTAAAAGGAAAAATACACATTTTTTTACTTTACTTAATACATGAGTTTACGGTAAAACATCGAAAGCAAAGAACTATCATCTATTCAGTAACCAAATGGTTGCATAAATTGGTCTGTTTTAGCGGTTTTATATATATATATATTAGAGCGCCCCAAATTTAAGGTCCGTATTAATGCGCGTACCGGTAGGTGCTTCCACATCGAAATGCCAACTCTTCCTCGAGATGACAATACAGTCGCATACACAGTAAGTTTGCACACACTTTCCCTGATTTCATGTCACAACAATTATATATGAATGTTATGCATGTAATTATTAAATAATTGCAACGGTGCCTAATGAGTGCTAATTGCTTGACGGATATACATGTAATGATGCAAATTATGACCATAAAACGCACGTTCTAATTGCCTTCAATATGCGACGGTTACACTTTGACCACGACATTAAGAATTAATACGTTTTTTTTAAAGAAATCGAAAATACCACTTTATGTTTTCCCCAAAGAATAATAATTGCCAAGAATATAAACGAAATGGTAAGCTTCCAATTGGTACGTTGTACGACATTCTAGTAATTTTCTGGGCAATGGTATGTGTGGTATCTCCCAGCTGTAACATTAAATTTATAAACATAGCACATAACTACACAAGACCTAAATACCTACTTTTCGACATTTCTATCTTATGTTGTAATTGTACCTCAAGCAATTTTGGAAACAGCAAGAACAAGTATTTCGAATGACATGTTTTTACCCCATAACTATCTATGCGTGCTTAAACTGTTGTGAGTAACGCATAAAGTTAAAACTTTAAATAACGTCAGTATGTTATTTTCGTTAAATGGTCGAAAGCACGTGGATCATTGATATCAGAAATGGTATACACTAATTAAAATAGCTTACAATAATTGTGGAACTTACTTCAGATGTTTAAATGCTAAACACATGTTAACACTGATTAAAAAAAGAAACCACGCATCGGATTATTTGCGAAAAGTTCAAGAAACCTAAAATGACTTATGCGGACCCATGTGTCATGTTTAATGGATATGTTTATTTATTAAGTGTATAAGCTAAGTGTATATCTCGATAAATCAGTAAAAAAAATAAAAAAATGAATATTGGAATTTAAAAAGAAACTTTCGAATTGTTTCAGCAGATGTATGGATCAGGGTGATTAATCATCGGCTTGCAGACTTGAAGACACTGTCAAAAATATTAGAGCTTCATTTTAAATTTAATACGCGTTTCATTCATCCGTGTCGATTCGCATTACTATATTTTCTCAATTCACATTAGACGACATACAATCATTGCTAATAGTTGTCAATTAAACGTCTTGCTATAGCCATACATGTTGTGCCGCTTACAGTTGCTATGGGAACGAGGAGCTTCTTGTTCGCCCTATACATGCTCATGTAAAAAACGAATGTCCAAAAATATATAATGTTAATAACGCATTACTAAGTAACGCAGCTATAAATACCCATTTTACAAGAAACAGCTCTAAATCTATCATCCAATCGGTTATTGCAAAACAGTCATACACCTTAACCGAATTTACCTACTATATCATAAATCATGCAATTACAGCTGGTGATCTAATAAGAAGCTTAATTTCGCCAATTGTAAAATAAACCACTAACGACTCAGAAAGGGATTAAAAATGCTTAGCATCTGGCAATTGTTCCACTAATACACTGGAAACTGTTTGGCACTGAATCGGCAATATCTCCAATAACAGTAGCTACGTATTGTTCTTTAATCTAACTTCAAATACATAGCTTGTTAGTGCTTTGTACACCTGCACACATCTATACTCAGACGTAGTCAGCGTTGTAAAGTACATCTATGCAATCTTAAGAAAGGAAGGAATATACAAAAAATGCATACGTATGTGGCTATAGCTTTATCCATTTTTTCGAAGCTGTGTTTGATAAAGAGCGCCGAAATCAATAATTAGACAATAATATACGGCAGAGCTGGGGCTGACGTCTATAATCGCCCCGCTGCTGATATTGACGTCCGACCCAGCTATGTCACATGCTATCGTTTATATTACATATCATTCTATTAAAATCCTTCACTAAAATTGATAACCGAACTAGCCTTTCCGTACTTTTATTTTAATTGAACTGATTACACAATGTATGACGCATATCGTATGACATAATTTCTGTAACAAAACACACCAGTTTCAGTTAGACTCTTTTGATTTTCAGGACTCTTATTCGGGCGAGCTTGGTGTCTTCATATTTAAGTATGCTGTTTAAAAAAAAAGCATTTAACACATATTTTGGAAAGTGAGTTTGTCATGCATATTTGGAAATTTGTATATGGATACAATATATCGCTCCGACCAGTCATTCTATTTCTGAGATGGTGTTTTGGTAAGAATGGTAATAATTCGATACACATGTTTTCAAAAACAGTGTGGTTTCAATTAAATTAAGACTTTTGGATGGAAGAACAATACATGGAAGTGCATACTGTTGTTATGTTATTGTTAAAGTATTGGATTAAAGTTGTCATTTAGGTAAGCATGCCGTTTATGATTTGCTTTGAGTTCAAATAATGTCACCAATTTAATCTATATTTTCAGTTGTTATGGATCTTCGAATTATTCCTCTTGTGTTCAACATTCCACTAGTGACACCATGTGTTATAATTTATAGTAACGATATTTAATATCATCAGGTATACGGCTAGATTTATTAATATTCTATTACTTTAGATCTACTAAAAATACAAAGCTCCTCAATATCCTTATCAGCCATGTCTTAATCTAGACAACCACGTGACGCATCTTATAGGAAACTAAATTCCTAATAGCATTAGCCTTTTCTTTGGAGTGGCTCTCTACTTAAAATACAAAGCTACTCAATATCTTAACCAGTCATGTCTTAATCTAGACAACCACTTGTCGCATCTTATAGGAAACTAAATTGCTAATAGCAGAAGCCTTTTCTTTGGATTGGCTATCTCCATTTAAATATTGCTATCAGAGAGAGATAGAAAATTGTAGATATTATCCGACAGTTATGCCGAGTCTATTTATATTCATTCCTTGACAAACGTCATCTATCTAAGAATATCTGTTAGTAAATAGTCAGTGCGAAATAAAAGAGAAAAAAAAACTGTCTTATTTTGTGTTGAATATTTAAAATATATTTTTTTTAATATTCGCTCATCAAAAAAACAACAGGTGCCGTTTTTGTTACAGTATAATACATACTGTTACTATAAATAGCAACACATAGACGTCACGAGCGTTCCGTTTTCGTATCTGCAGGCCAATATAATATATCTGCTTCGTACAGATGTTTCTATATATAAAATTTATATGACCAACACAATTAAAACAAAACATGTTTGTTAAGCTATCGCATGGTAGCCATGAACCAAAACCACGATCCACGAAGTTGAATGACAGTTCAGATCGATTTAGTCCTATTAATGTTTTCAATTGTGCATAATACTGCACAATCCAAAATATGTTTTGAGTTCGGAGATGCATATTTATTATATGCTTCATTATAGAGCTCTCGAAAATCTAGCGAATCCAGCTTATACAAGTTTATTTCGATTTTGTCGTTAATTTGAGGAACACAGTAGGATACTATGTAACATTATCGATAGCATACGACAGAGGTGGGATGGATGTATATTATCAGTCCGAACACAATTACATGTGGAGGTGCTCATTCGAACATCAATTTGTTCAATGATTACCAATCTTTGCTTCAAACACCTGTTGACTCTTTTGTATTTACTCAAACTTTGAATGGATTAACGGAACATGTCATGCTTAAATTACAGTAAATTGAGAAGAACTTAATTCTTAAAATTAATTTTATATAGTCCACTACGTTATATATGTAAATTATTTCGAACTGATCTTTACAATCAGGCCTTAATGTCATGTCACCGGAAAAGCTGGTAATTAAAGTACGCATATAAAATAGTATCTGAGATTCTCTTAACCTCATGGCGATTAAACAAGAGTACTATGTGTTAAAAAGCATTTTTGATACGAACATATTTGTCATTTTAACGTAAATATGTAACGATATCATATATAGTGTATTCATAGTTCATGAAATTAAATATGTAGTGTACGTGTAAAGCCACAGTTTTAAACATGTGTATTTATGTTTACTGATAAAATACATCAACTGAATTTGTTCTGTTTTTTATACATTCAACAGGACAAAGCTGATCAAATATTGACTGTAAAGAATACAATATGTGTCTCCTTGAACGATTGCGGAGATGCATCACGAATTCGAAATCTGATAATTTAACGTTCGGTATTTAAGCAACGGATAAAGCGAGCGCTTGACGATTGGTTTTTATGTTGTTAACGCAGTGTGAACGGTATTGTTCGGTTAGTTTGGCTGAAGTATTGGAAACTGTACGATACACGCTCTACCATTAGAACTTTATCTAGTGGAGAAACAAGTTGCCAGAGGTAATATGTATTGGCTGAAATTGCCGTTGATTTTTGAGTATTAATGTTACTTTAAGAGGTACAGATAAGTAACACGTTTAAAACATAGCCAAGAGACAAATAAAAAAGTGATTTTTGTGGGAAAATCGTGCTTGGACATAAGAGTTCAGTTGTATATATAACTTTATATTGGATGCAACATAATGCAGAGAGAAAAAATCGCTTATTGCAAGCTGTCCAACAATAATCCCGGAGCCCTTCAGTTCAACGTTAGAAAGAATTTCCGATAAATAGTGAAAATGGTTGAGGCATTTGAACCATTTGAACCCAGTTGTCTGGACTGTGTCGATTGCTTTACTGATGAGCAAATTAAATGACAAATACCGTTATCTGGTTTCGCTCTAAAAGTATTGTATTTATTCCGAAAGCGGTTCTTTGCAAAGATAAGACATAATTGTCTGAGAGAAGACGATCGAATTTCGCTGAGTAGACCCAGGATAATGTAAAGACACTTCATTGTTTATTGACGTAATTTCTCATTCCAAGAAAATAATTTTTATCATACAAAAATGCTATGTTTGTAATAAATTATTGTGTCTCGACAATTTTGTGACCCATAGCATATTTGATAGAGTTCGAACAAAGACAGAATTAAAATAATCATTATTGCATTGTTTTTAAATAATCACATAATACATTGATACACATTATACATTTGTTTCATTTGCATTAGTATACATAAATTGCTCGATATGAATATGATGAAATATTAAATAAAATGAACTTATGATAAAAATTAAAATGTTGGAGCTGTAATTATACTAACACTAGGTTCTGCTGTATTGACTCTAAAATTTAAAAAGAAAATGTTATATTCTGCTGTATCTAGATATTGAACAGCGTTTATTTTCGAGTAATCTTGCATAATCACGAAGCCGTTCTATCGTTGTCATATTAATGGCAAATACATGCGAATATTGTGCTTGGCATTTCGCCGTCGAACCGGCGTTTGCACATGTTATATAAATGCATTGTGGGTATTTCATCTTATTAAACACAAACAGACATTTTGGGTATATATCACACTGACTCTTCTTATTTGTTTTTATGTAATTTATGTTTTTAATTTTTCACAATAACCGCACTGAATTGGCATATATATTGTTAGCTTAGTATCCCTATTTAGAACATGCATTTAGAGCAGAGTAACTTATTTTACTGCTCGACGGACAAATAAGATTTGTGCACGTCATCACATCTCGTGATGTGCCAAGTTCTACATAAAGACTGAACAGCATCTAGCTGCGTTATGACAATTGAATATATAATTATTATGTAATCTTGCACCAGATCTGTTTTATGTAAGTTTATAGTTTAACGATAATAACATGACTAAAACACTGCATACATCAACGCAACAATAAAAATCACAGAAGCATTAACTTTATATGAAAATTGACTAAATGCAGACTTTAAGATGTGTATTTGATAACGAACGTGTATATGTATTTGTGTATGTAACATTATATTTTCATGAATGTGCTGATATTCTAAACCTGAGAACACATACACTTAGCGTATAATTTTTGAAGCCATATAATTATAATGTATTTATGATTTGTATAACAACTTTATTTCGAAAAAATATCTATGCGCTGTGTCCCTCGTTACTGCCTTCTTAACGAGGTGCGATTTATTTAACGCTCTGATTGTTTACCATCAGTTACAGTAATTTTCCCATCAACATAATATTTAGGCCATGCTAAAAACGTATTATTGTTGTTTAACTGCTGTTGGCTTAAAAAAAAACATATTAGAGCAAAGATAACGGCAATCATGAACAATAAAGACCCTTAATGTGTCTACCACCACCGAATATATAACAAGTTAAGAAAGATTCACTCATTAGAACATTAAGATTTGAAATAATACATATGACGACTTTAGTGGATTACACGTAGAAGCTATACTATCGAAACCTAAATTGTTGTTCAGTTAGTTGCCTATGCGTCCCTCACAGTTTATCTGTAAATACTACGGGGCGTATATATTGTACGCTACGCGGTTAATAATCTTGCTTTGTATTGCTGGGATCAAAATATTAAACACAACCAAATACAAATTTGTTTGTTTGTATGCATTAATCAGGACAACGCCGATCAAATATTGAGTGAGAAACAATGGGTGTCTCCTTAAAAGATTTTAGGGACGCTTCACGAATCCGAAATCTGATAATTTAACGTTCGATATTTAAGCAATGGATTAAGCGAGCGCTTGACGATTTGTTTTTCATGTTGCTAACGCAGTGTGAACAGTACCGTTCGGTTAATCTGGCCGAAGTATTGGATTTTGTACGAAGCGCGCTCTACCATTACAACTTTATCTTGCGGAGTAACATGTTGCCAGAAAGAATGTTTATTGGCTGATGTTACATGAAATGATTTGTTGAACAAATGGATTTATTTACGGTAAATGTTTTTCTTGATTTACCGTTATAAATATACGTAGCCAAGTATACAGTATTAATTGGTAATTATTTATACAGAAAACAGCTATAAATTATCGCACACATACACTTTGTATCTTTATAAGTATTTATAATGATAATGATGAGAATTAAAATAGTAATAATAATAATAATATTAGTATCACAACAATACCACTACTATAACTACTTGTATTAAAACGTAAACGTTTCGTAGTGTGATTGACAGTGCAATAATATGTACCTTTATTTAAACAATCATAATAGACAGTTTGGAAACCTTTCATTTGGCATACGGGTTAGATGGAGCGTATCAAATTGCAAAATATAAACATAAAATATTCAGAAAATATAAAAGCCCTATAGCAAATCTTTTCAAAGATAAGAAATAATTGTCTGAGAGAAGAAGATCGAATTTCGCTGAGATGACCCATTTCAATGTCACTTTAGTGTTTCTTGACGTAATTTTTCATTCAAAAAAAAATAAAGTTATTTCTTATTCAAAGAAATGATTTTTTATCAGACGAAACAAATATTTATTCATTAAATAAGTGTGTCTCACAATTGTGATTTGGTCTTAGTAGATTTGATACAATGTAAAAAGGCAAAAACAATCACTAGCGTATTGTATTTAACTGTGCACATAAACCAATTGCTTTCATTTGCATTTATCTACTTTCAACTTAATATAATATAAGATGATGCAATATTTTTTTTAATGAACGTATGATTAAAACAAAACAATTACCGGTCGTAAGGCTGCTGTAGTTCGATATTGAACGGAGTTTATCTTCGAACAATCTCGTATGATCATGCAGTTTTTTTTATATATATATTTTCTGGAAAATAAATGCTACTATTTTACTTAGCCGTTTACACAAAAATCGATGTTTGCGCATCGAATTTCATCTTATTAAAAATATTCATATATTTTTAGTAAAGATCACAAAACATATTTCTTTTTTTGTTTTAATGTAGCGTATTTTTTCATTTGTGCAATAAGCGCACTGAATTTGCAGGTTATGTTAGTTTTCCCATTAAGAACATGCATTTAAAGCAGAGTTACTTATTTTACTGCTGAATTAGACTTTTATAAATATGTACATGCCATCACCTCTCGTGAAGTCCCGAGTTCATCAAAAAGACCGAACGACATGTGTCTTTATTGTAACAATTTTAGCCAAAATTATTTTGTTATCTTGTCCCAGGTCTATTTTATATAAATTTCTAGTTTATTAGAACAATAATAGCATAACTAAAACACTGGAGACATTCACATAACAGTTTTAATAAGGAAGGCAGTAACTCGTATACGTATTGAATACATACAGACTGTAAGATTAAAAGCGAATACAAATAACCTCAAAACACATTTGGCAAGTGTTATGTATATTTTTACACGTAACAAGATATTTCCATGAATGTGATGATAGTGTCAACCTGAGAACAGATACACTAAGCGTGTTAAACCTGTTTGAAGGTCATAAACGTATAATGAATAAACAATTGTATAACAACGTTGTTTTGCAATTATAAATACGTCCACCATTACTACATTCTTTCTAAGTGCGATGTGTTTATCAGTTACAGAAATGTGACGTCCACGTTATACTTAGGCCATGCTAAAAAATGTTTTATTGTTGTTTAACTGCAATTGAGTTTCTGTTAAACCTTTAAAAGCAAATACAACGGCAATCAATGAACAACCACTATATACGTTTTATAGTTGTACCACCACCGATTACATCACAAGTTAAGAAAGAGTCACTCAGTAGAAACTTTAGATGTGAAAAAATAAATATGACGACTTCAGAAGATTACACGTGTGAGCAATAATATCGGCAACTAAAATGAGCTTTAGTTAGTTGCCTGGGAAATCAATGAGCATTTGAACAATTCACACGCTGTTTGGCCTATGCATATTTGTTAACGCGTCTCTCATAGTTTATCTTTACATATCACAGCGCGTTTTAATTGAACGTTACGTGGTGAATAATGCTGTGTTATAGTGCTGAGGATTGTAATATTAACAAAACCACTGTTTATTAAAAAAATATAATACAATTAAAAGCGGTAATGTTGCAATAGGAATCGACTCAAGTTGATTAATGCGTACGTGCTTTATTTTACTAAAACATGACAGATGTAATTAGGATATAAATAATTGCATTTATGGAATAGTGGAATAATGGTTGGCAAGGCGATACCTATGCATGCGTTATTGATCAGCAACACAAGAATGTTGCTTTCTATTTGGACGAAAATATGTGAAATTTAATTCAAATAACAAACAACATTAACGTGTTCTACGGAGTGTGTCGATTGAGTTGTTCATATTAATTTCAATAAAGTATTCATTTCACTCGAAATATGTGTATATGTCTAGTTCAACATAACTATTTTACAACGCACATATAAATACCATAAACGTCTCCATTATAGCTAAACCGTAACGTGTTTTCTCTTTGCAGATATTGGACCACATCCCACGCATCCAATTTGCTAATGCGGGCCTTAATACTGCAGAGTCCAAACTTTAGTGTGCCATCAACAATAAATAACTCCGAGCGTTATTAAAGCTTTCCTGCGTTGCAAAAAAGCACCTTACCGGATTGTGACCGCATTTTATGGCCGTGGATGTGCCAATAGAAGGCGATTCTAATTTGTGCGCATACGCGAGACACTGACGTGAATTTGAACACACTTGAGCAACGACATCACCTGAAGGCAATTATCTTTGTTGTTACGGTGAGAAATAATTTGCACAAACATTTGTAGCAAAGACTCTATGAGAATTGTGCAATATTACAGGAATGAACAACATACACTATTTGAAATAGCTGTTTTGGAGCACGTTACACTGACATCAACATTAATAAGTGCAACTGTTCATAAGTGAATAAATACAACACAATAATTTATCTGTTCGATATTCTTGAGAAAACAATACTATTTCTGAGGATTGTATATTATCCAAACTGGGAACTATTTATATTGATTTTGGACAAATATAATAATTTTGACGTTTGAAATCTTAATGAAAAGATCGCATTCGCAGAGAATATAATTAAACATCAAACAGTGCCAATCGAAGACGTTCAATTAAACAATTAACTGATCTTAAGTGTAAAAAAGTAGATTGCATGATCAATACACAGTTAAACTAAGTCTTCAGATATTCAATTGGATATATCAGACGAGCGTTTATATCGTAAAGCTTGATTTAAACATGAATTATGCACAGGCGCGTGTGAAGTTAATAGACCAATTATTTTGCAAATTAATGTTTACTGCATATAACTGACGGCAACAAGTATGTGAAGTCGTCAATAATGATGTTATTAAACAAATGTTATAACATTCCGTAACATGTGATCGAAATTGTTCAATCTGATATGAAAATTTTGAATGTGTATGCTTTAACTTTCAGATACAGAAATGAGTAATCAGTAATAAGTACATCCCAGTTTTTTAACGGTGTTAAAAAAAAACAACAGCTATAGTGAATTTGAAAACGTAACAAAACTTGTGCCAAGGACTGAAGAACTGCTAATCATCATTATGAATATAACGCTTATTGAAACCCAAATTGACCATCGAGTGAAGGTTTTAACGCCAAACTATATGGATATCAATTTCATGGATGGTAATCAATCCGGACGAAATGCGGACGTTTATAATCTTGCTGACGCCGATCTTCTTTTTTCGAATATTAAACTAGATTTTTATATTGATGTCGGCGTGGTGAACATTGCCCTTATTGTTCTGTACAGCGCCATCTTCATCGTCGGTCTCCTAGGCAATATATGTGTCATCGTCGCGATCATTAAGTTCAAAAGTCTGCGCACGTTACCGAACTACTTTCTATTAAACCTAACCGTGGGTGACATATTGGTGATACTGGTGTGCATACCTGTCACTCTTGGAAGTACAGTGTACAAGAAATGGATTTATGGTCAAGTATTGTGTAAATTAACGCCATTTTTCCAAGGCACGGCGGTAGCTGTAAGCGTTTTGTCGCTATTATTTATATGTGCAAGTAGGTGCTTCGCAATTTATAAGCCGTTGACAGCAAAGATAATATTCTCAAAACAAAATGTAAAGTTCATGATAATTGTTATATGGATTCTGTCTTTCGGCTCAATGTGTCCGCTTCTTATTGTTAACTCTGTAAACACCGTAACCATTTATGAACTGTTCGACATCGTCAGTTGTCAGGAAAGCTGGAGTTCAATGAGGGACAAACACATTTTCAATGGTTTCATATTTTGCGTATTATTTCTTTCGCCACTAACCATGATGTCAATGATTGGCCACACACTTTGGATTGGGAATTCGATTCTGATGGAAGGAAATGGTTGTCAACAGAAAAATAACAACATTATTTTGAAGCAACGACGCAGAACTGTGAAGATGCTGATTTGCATAGTGGTGATATTTGGACTTTGTTGGCTGAATATTACATTGTGAACTTTTTGATGGATGCCAATTTAAGCACCGGTGCTGAGAATGGTATTCTTACTTATGTGTATCCATTCGTAATATTGCTCGGTTTATCAAACTCGGCGGTGAATCCAATTTTTTATTGCATCCTCAGCCGTGGATTTCGTAGGGGATTTGATAGTATATTGTGCGTTAAATTCCTGAAGAGGGGCGGGAGCTTTTTGCGATCATCCTTCAAAATGAAATCGACCGCGAGTAGAAGCATAGACACAGCGGAGGTCTGAGATTGGATTGATGGAGCAAGTGATTAACAACAGTTATCGTCGCAATGTTAAAAATTAAGGCCTATTGAATCCTTGTTTATTTACCCTCTCCTCCAAACAGGACATTCGGTTGTGTATCCATGCATGCTTGTAACGTGCAGAAGTCAGAGTATCAGCTAAAACTTATTTCGCGAGTATTAACCGTGATGCAGTATCTGAGACATAGCAATTCAGATAACGATGCGAGTTGTTATCATTGCAAAAGAGACTGAGTGAAATACGCTATGGAGAGGCACAAATGACTAGTCCTTAGTTGGACGTGTTCCTATGTATTGTGGCTTAATGCAATTTTATAAAGAATCGCATGCAGAATATATAAACGCGTTTGGTCTTCTTTGCGGTTTTGATAACAATGCATAACTATTTAAAAGCCCCATTAATACTCAAAAATCAACGAAAAATTCGTACAATATTTCGTGAATTTAAGTTACACAATAAAAAAATAGTGTTTCTTATAGCAATAGCGAAAATCTCAACTCATGATGTGGTCTGGTAACATGGATGTTTGTAGATACAAAAGGCGTTTTTTGCTGGCATAAATAATTCCATTGTAATTATCCGCGACGATATCTATCCATACGACAAACGAACACTTACATTGTACCATTTTAGAGTTTGTATGTCGTATGAATAGATATCAGTGCGGGAAATTTAAATGCGACCGGGAAGTCACGGGTTCGATCCCCACTGTGGGAGCGTTCTTTAGAGCTACCCATAGACACCAAGTACTGGTTCTAGTTCAAGGAAACGGACTCGGGAGCATTTCAAATAAGCCTTAGGCTTTCGATGCAATCGAGCTAAAATAAATAGGTTTAAAATAAAATTGAAATTTACTGTGACACGAAAATTTAAAAACAAGCATTTTGTATCTACACAAAACTATGTTACCAGAACACATCGGGCTTTGACATTTCGGCTTTTGCTACAAGAACATTGATGTTTTATTGGGTAACTTTATTTAACGAACTACTTTACGAAATTTCCGTTGATTTTAGAGTATTACTGGGGCTTTAACATAGCATGTTAGAACTTGCAGCAGTTTAACTATAATCGGTTATTGAAACTCCATATATACTTTTGATTAATATTTAATATGTGAGTACTTAATTATATCGCTGTAATACATCAATGAACATCAAACAGTTTGCTATTTGCAATTTGCGAACGCATTGCTTCCTCACTCGATTTTAAAACTGTCCCAAACCAGATTGTAATAATAACTGCAATGTGTATGAAATTAATTGCTGATAAAGCGTAGCATATTGATAAAGTTTATTCTGAGAGCAATTTAAAAATAACGGATGCGTGCGAGAATGATACTCAAAGGCATACATTTACTACTTAAATATTTGATCACTTTAGCTTATCAGCGGCCCACTTGGTTTATCGGATGGGAAAAGCTAGAAGTGATACTGTTTCCGTGTATAATTATATGTATATACGTGCATATTAATCTTTATCTTACAGGTGCATTACCAATGTTAAATATTACTACATGAACCACATATGGACAAACATACAATTATTTGTAATTGTATAGTTGCTGTTTTTTTCATACACTGCTAAGGATAGCTTGATGGTATAATGCGTTGATTAACGATTCTATATCAACATATTAATACACTTGGACTTGTGAGTTCAACATATTGTCATTTGTAAACATATAAAACATTACATATTAATTTACTAAAATACATCGTTTTCGCATTTTACACGCTTCCGCACAACTATGTATAACAATATGTATCCAAAGAGATTATACAAGTTGGAATTAAATCATATGATCATTGTTCTATAATATTTGTTGTTCCTTATTCAAGCTTATAGCTTAACTGCTGTAATCGTTATTTATTACAAAATAATGAAATAAACGACTTTCAAATAGTGTGCGTTTTTTGTATTAATACATAGCTTGCTGCAGCTGTGTCTTTAGACAGAGATTGAATAGAAACACATTATGTTGTAAATGCATGCGCATGTCGGTGATACTGCAACTGTCACAAAGCTATAGATGTTTGTTGCGTCGTGGTTTTGTCATAAATAACTCATTGCTTTCGGTGCAACCCATTATGCACGCTAATATATACATACAACGCGTATATAATGTTGTTTACAGAAAAAGCAATTTATTAAAAAAAACATAAACATAAACCGACGTGACTCTTGAATATTATAGCAACATGTTTATAAAGAGGAATGCAATAGGTCATTGAAAACATGCGTCTACGTTAACATGTAAATATATTCCTGCATCATTATGACTAATACTTGAAGCCTAACGTTGCAAATAACGCATATACAAAGCAGATACAAGTTATGATTTATCTCCTTTAAATTGCTCAAATTATTAAAAAAATGATGTTATAATTAAAAAAAGTGCTATTGTGATTAATATGTAAATAAATAACTTATTCACATGATTTGGTTATAATAGAACTCGTGCAATTGAATTAATACCTATTATATTGTATTTCTGTTTGATTTGAATTGTGATGCTATGAGGTAAAACTTTATTTAAACTTGTATTAATGCACCTGTGCAAATTGTGATATGCATCATTCCCTTAGTATTTAATCGAATACAGCTTGATAAATTGCCAGAAGATGTTGAGTGTAAGTGCAGAGTACACGAATTATATCAGCATTGTCAGGACTTTGTAGTTATTGGCCTTTGCTTTTAGTGTTCATTTATAAGTTTTTACATGTTTATTCAACAATACATCCAGAAGGCCAAAAGCCCAAGTGGACAAAGTAAGCATACAATGTTTACAAAGTCAATAATTAATGATTATACAAAGTAATAATAAGTTACATTGTAATAATGCATGCATGTATTATTAAATATTGGACATTTATATTAATAGCTATCTATAGTATATATTGAATTAAATATGTCTAATTACGTTAAATTGTAATTAAGCTAATTTATAACATCAACATATCAAATATACTGTAGTTTAGTATTATAATACATATATTAGGTTTGCGTATGGCAATTGTAATAATAATAATACTTTGTATTAATCCAAAGTAACAAACTTTGTTTCAGGAGGTCCATGCTCATGATATAAGTATAGCGGTATGTACATGTTTGATGGTCATAGAACCATATGTGAATGTAATGGAATGGTTTTCTTATATAAAGCTATCTTACAGTTCGCTGTACTAAAATGCATGTATGTGATTATAGCATAATCATTAGCCCTTTCTTGCTACCTATACGAAACGAAAATATAGACAGCCAAAAGGCTCTGATCATAGTACACTATTTAATTGAACTGATATTATGAAACGGTGTCTGTAGACAAACAAACACGCAAAAAATATTGTATCGAAATTATGACGTTTGTTATTAATTATAATAAAAAACTTCAAGTAATATGATAGATAACGTATAGCGGTTATTATGAGTGCATTGGTTAAATCTGACAATATAGATGCTATTCAATACATTTCAATTCGTAAAATACAGTCATATTGTCGGAAAAGACGTTAAGGAACAGGCACGTTACATTCATTGAATATATAATAATGGCAATTAATAAAAGACATTCGAATACAGTTTTGACAGTACATTTAAAACGACTATTTAACACATATATAGATCAACACGTTCCACGTTTAATTTAAGCAGCTGTTAGAAATTCAATAATAAGATATAAACATATCTTACTAAATCATGCAGTACATAATACATACAATAAAAGTTGCAACCAGATATATGCGGTAAAATAAAACACATCATAATGCATTAAGTAAATGCTACAAAGGTATTTTGCGATCGAACCAGAAAAGAGTGATACATATAACAGCTCAAATGTTTTATTACTAGTTCATTATTTGATGTTATTAGTTCGATAAATGTGTACATATTTGGTCTATTTCTGTAATACAATGGAATATATTTTGATCTTAGTTCCGTATATAACTTACACTCAAGAATAAAATGAAACTCATCTTCAAGCTTATTACAAACAATACATTTTCGTTCAGCAAATGTAAATTGATGTAGGCCTAGCCCATCTACCAGTCTCAATATTGAATCTATGTGATGACATACGTAATTTGGATAAACTTAAACGGAACTTTTTTTCATGACATATATTCAGGTACGGTTGAAACTGAAAAACAGCGATGTGTTTATAAAAAAAATGCCCTAGTAGAAATGTTAAGTCTCTCATTCCAATTCTGAACAAACGTGTCGCTCAATCTTTGCCTTACGACTGATATGAACAAATGTTCATTTCCAACATCTTGGGCAAGCCAAGCATCATAAAATCCCAAATTACTTAGAAGATCTTTCAATAAAGTGCACCAATTTTTTTGGGGGGATACTCAATACTATCATTTAACACAGTCAAATGAACTTTTTTGCTAAATTTATAATCTGATGTTCGTAAAAGTTTTATCCAGTATTTAATTATGTTAATATATCTCCTGTTTTGATAGTTTACACGTTCAAGTCCACCATATACGAAATCGATTTAAGTGCATCTTTTGACACCAAGTATTTGTTTACAATATTGCAAATGAACTCTTTCAATTGGTAAACCTTTGACAACACCCCACACTTCGCTTCCGTAGTTAAGAATTGGAGTTATGAGTTTATCAAAAAGATATAGTTTATGACTTACTGAGATGTTCGTAAATTTGTACAAATATTTTTTTAGTTTAAAAATAGCTTTAAGGGCCTGCCCTGCAAGAGTGTTTTCTGCCTCGCTAAATGAACCACCAGTTGTAAATACAATGCCAAAACAATTGAATCGGTTTACAATATCTATGGTTTTATTATCATAATAGAATATATTGTTAGAGGGTCAACCTCCTTTACGAAAGATCATAATATTTGACTTTTCAGTATTAACATTTTCCATTTGTGACAGTAATCGTGCAATAGATCTAAGCCGTTTTGCAATTCTTCAGCGGTATTAGCAAAAGTTATCATATAATCGGCGTACAGTAAGAGAAACATTTTAAACGAGTTAACATCAATACCATCAATGCCTTTCAAGTAAAATTCAGCTTCTAAATCATTAAGATACATTGAAAACAAAAATGGCGATAAACACTCACCCTGCCTAACGCCAAGCATGCATTCAAAGCTGTCGCTCAACGTATTTCCATGTTTAACTTCTGATTTTATGGCGTTAAACATAGATTTCATTACATTAAGAATATTACCGCGTATACCCAATTGAATTAATTTATACCATAGATTATCTCTAACAATATAATCGAAGGCCTTAGTGAAGTCAATAAAAGCACAATACAATTGTTTACCTTTATATTGATTTCAGCGCTCTTTATCAAACACAGCTTCGAAAAATGGATTTAACTATAGCCACATACGTATGCATTTTTTATATTCCTTCCTTCCTAAAGATTGCATAGATGTATTTTACAACGCTGACTATGTCTGAGTATAGATGTATGCAGGTATACAAAGCACTAACTAGCTATGTATTTGAAGTGAGATTGAAGAACTATACGAAGCAACTGTTATTGGAGATATTGCCAATTCTGTGCCAAACAATTTCCAGTGTATTAGTGTAACAATTACCAGATGCTAAGCATGTTCATCGCCTTCTGAGTCGTTAATGGTTTATTTCACAATAAATTAAACTCATTGTGGCGAATTTAAGCTTCTTCTTACAAAACCAGCTGCAATTGCAAGATTTATCATATACAATGTAGTAGGTAAATGCGGTTTAGATGTATGACTGTTTTGCAATAACCGATTGGATGATAGATTTAGAGTTGTTTCTTGTAAAATGGGTATTAATAGCTGCGTTGCTTAGTAATGCGTTATTTATATTATATATTTTGGGGCATTTGTATGTTACATGAGCGTGTATATGGCGCACATGAAGCTCTTTGTTTCCATAGCAACTTAGAGCGACACATTTGTAGCGATAGTTTGCAGCTGCTTTTTTTTAGTTACCGTTTTTCAACTTAAGTCTTTTATGTCAACATCATGAGATTGTAAGTAAATCGGAATTCGGTAATACAAAGATATCAGCGTTTCATCTGTATACTTGGTGAGCTATATACTAATATATACCGATTTCGCAAGGTATACCAAACTTATCTTTTCCACGATTAAACTAAAATGGTGTACAATATAATTACGATATGAATTCTTCCAATTTCTATGTATGTCTGTAATATGTCTTACGGATAAAATACAATTATGCACACGAAAAAAAACTCCAAATCTTCCCCTTTCTTATTAGTTCAAGAAAATCGTGGGACGATTGTAATGCTATTGCGATATGTGTGTAACTTATTTATATACGTGTCGCTATGGCAGTTAAGAAATAATACAAGTGCCAGTTAATTCGTCTGATGTAAGATGCCGGAAATCGGGGACGAACTTAATGTGTTTTGTTTTCTCGATACGCTTAAATGATAACAATAAGTTAATATGAAATATTAAAGATTCTTATTTAGGTTGTATATATAGCAACCGAAGTAACAACTGTAAGCAATGATTTTATGTCGTCTAATGTGAATTCAGAAAATATATTAATGTTAATCGACACGGATGAATGAAACGCGTATTAAATTTAAAATGAAGCTCTAATATTTGCGACAGTGTCTTCAAGTCTGCAAGCCGATGATAAATCACCATGATCCATACATCTGCAGAAACAATTTGAACGTTTCCTTTTAAATTCCAGTTTTTTTTTTTCTTTTACTGATTTATCGAGATATACACTTAGAAACCGTAATAAATAAACATATACATTAAACATGACACATGGGTCCACAAAAGTCCTTTTAGCTTTCTTTAACTTTTCGCACATATTTTGATGCGTGTTTTCTTTTTTAATCAGTGTTAACATGTGTTTAGCATTTAAACATCTGAACGAAGTTCCACAGTTATTGTTAGCTATTTTAATTAGTGTATGGAACTTAACTTAAGGTTAAACAAATGTTCGGCTAATAAACACTGAAAAACAACAACGAATGCAATATTATTTCTGTATAATATGGATTTTTAATTTCTGATATCAATGATCCACGTGTTTTCGACCATTTAGCGCAAATAACGTACTGACGTTATTTAAATGTTTAACTTCATGCGTTTCTCACAACAGTTTAAGCACGCATAGATAGTTATTGGGTTAATGTATGTCAATCGAAATACTTGTACTTGCTGTTTCCATAATTGCTTATGGTACAATTACAGCATATCATAGCAATGTCGAAAAGCAGGTATTTAGGTCAGACTGTTTAGTTATGTGCTGTATTAATAATTTAATGTTACGACTGGGAGATACCACACATAGCATTGCCCAGATAATTACTAGAATGTCGTACAAAAATACCAATCGGAAGCTCACTATTTCGTTTATATTCTTGGCAAGTATTATTCTTTGGGAAAAAATATAGTGTTATTTTCGTTTTCTTTAAAAACGTATTAGTTCTTAATGTCGTAGTCAAAGTTTAACAGTCGCATATTGAAGGCAATTAGAACGTGCGTCTGATGGTCATATTCCGCATCATTAAATGTATGTCCGTCAAGCAATAAGCACTTATAAAGAGCAACTGTATATAAAACTGGATTATTCATCATAAGGCACCGTTGCAATTATTTAATACATGTTTGTGTTTGTAAGTACATGCATAACATTCATATATAATTTTTGTGACATAATATCCGGGAAAGTGTGACTTGTGACATTTTACCTGCACAATACAATAAAATATAACAAAGTGATGGTTTTGATAGTCTACTCGTCCCGTGTTACATCCACGTTTCGTCATTTAAAGATAGTAACGTCGTCAACGTCAAACAAATTGTTGAGATGTTCGGTTTTCTTTCCTGAAGTAAGTTTGTTTATTTCGATCTAAGAGAAAAAGATTCATCACAGTACTTTCAAACGGTATATTTGTAGCAATATTGTGACTTTTCACCTGCACAATACAATAAAATATAACATAGTGATGGTTTTGATAGTCTACTCGTCCCTTGTTACATCCACGTTTCGTCATTTAAAGATAGTGACGTCGTCAACGTCAAACACATTGTTGAGATGTTCGGTTTTCTTTCCTAAAAGTAAGTTTGTTTATTTCGATATAAGAGAAAAAGAGTCATCACAGTATTTTCAAACGGTATATTTGTAGCAATATTGTGAACTCGTGTAAGTAAATGAACCTGTCCAGATCACATATACGAACAGAACAAACAAATTGCGTAAAATAGATTTCTTTTATCCCGCCCCCACCCCCACCCACACACCAACATACGAATTCATACAAATATTCTGTCGTAGACAAAGTACGGTTGAGTTTGGAACATCGTAACATGAGGCTTTTACCAAAGGGCTGTAGTTTGTAGTTGCCGGTTTATTTAATTATTGCATAATTAGTATACTTACATAATAATATTCGTAAGTATCACTGTACTGTAACCAAGATACTAGATAAGTAGGATAATAAACACTATATTGGTTTAAGACATATATATTCTTCTGACACGTGCACGATTTCGTTAACCACAATTAAAACTAACTAGCATTTGCACAAAACAAGGCAATAAAAGCGTGTATCTGTCTAACAGTTTTAATTACAAACACGCGGATAAGCATGTGCACCTTAAATAATATTGACGTTTTCGCGTTTATCACGTTGTGAAGCACGAGTTTATTAAAGCGTGGCGTCAGCCGATAATTTGACTTACATGTGTGGCAATACTGCATAGGAAATGCAAAGCATCATACGGCACTAGAAACCATTGTTGTTTTTCTATAAAATAGTAAATAAGGCTGGATGTTCATTATACTTGTATGATCTTCTAGAGAAAATACGCGTGCCACTGAAATTGCAGGTATAATTTTGTAGTCGAATTTTATAGTGAGTTGCAGTATGGTGTTTATGTTGTAAGATTAAGTTAGGTAACATTTCATGTACATATCAACTAAACGCCGTGAATGGTGAAGTGTTAATGTTGGTGCGCCTTTATACCTGTCTATGCCCTTATTTTTTTTTGCAAATGACCGTTTCAAGTCGGCTTTCAATATCGTATGGCCATTTGGTTAAATAATAATGAGGATTGTGTCAAAACAAGGTCAACGCATTTCTTTTAAAGATATTACAAAAGATAATCAGTGTTCATGAGTTTTTAAATAAAACCTATTTATTTTAGCTCGATTGCATCGAAAGCCTAGGGCTAATTTGAAACGCTCTCGAGTCTGTTTCCTGGGACTAGAACCAGTACTTGGTGTCTTTGGGGGAGATTTAAAGAACGTTCCCACTGTGGGGATCGAACCCATGAGTTTATGAGTATTCATAAGTCGCTTGTGTCTATTGTAATACACATATGTTTTTACGTTTGCAGTCCACGAAATGAAATGCGATATGTCCCTTGCACTTCTTATTCTTACTGCTGCGTTAAGACCGATGTTATTGGCAGGGTGCATGCCTATAGAGCCGTATTAATCGGCATGCTAATTGTTCGTGTAAATAAAATATTCTTAGCTATGATCTTGATGAATCAGTTACGTGTACTTGGCTGAACAATTTATGTTCGCACATCTTATCTAATACTTATGGATACTAGTTGTGATTTGTGTATAACACCGACTTGCACATATATTAACTCATAAATAAAATAAATCAATTATAAACAAAATGATAATAATATAGACTGGTGTATTATTTAATTTTTCGTGATATAGATATATACAACATTCCAGAGTCCATAACTATGCACTGATAGCCTGCCGTCGTTTGTAAATATTGGCGCGTACATCGCTGCATCTGAACTGCTGACACACATTTGTATCGAAATGCAGGGCAGGTAATCTGATGCGAAAGTGTGGTCCCATTACTCAAATGTTATCACGCAATTCAAAACAGATTCGTGCAATGGGATTATGCAGTGCAGAAATAAAAACTGCAAAGTTACATTCGCGCATGCAAATGACGGTTGTTTGTCTCGAAATCAGACCATACATTATATGTTAAGCATTTCTATACAAAAAGATTGTCGGTTGCTCGATGGCAAGAAACAAGCATTTCTGACAAGCGAAAAATCGAGTAAGAAAACATACACAAATACATACAACAACCCATGCAACGCCCTTGTGAGTTGTAAACATTTAGTTACGTTAAGCCATGGTTAAACGTGGTAAAAACAATGCTATTCTGTTCAATCCGACTTTGACATAGGTCAATTTAACCATATGATGTGGTCTTATTGTGGTAAACACAGTTGGACCAAAGTCAAAACATGTTTACTGATGAAAACATTGGTCTAGTGACCTCTTGAGTCATGTTTGACCATCGTTTTCACAGTTAAACCTTGGACGGCCATGTTGGAAAACTATTGCTTGACTATCATTTGAACTTTGACTATGATTGGGCTGATATTTCACTTTGGTATGACCACGTTAAAGATGTGTTGTCTGTATCATGTTAAACGGTCGACCTGAAATATTTACGAAACCAACTAAATCAACAAGCTTTATTAAACTAGTGTTCCATACTAAGTGTATTTGCAATAAGCGTACATGTTTATGATGTTTGCCTTTTAAACTATATCCTGTTCAAGATTGTCTATAATTTACAATTTATAATGGTCACTTGATTTTGATCATCGTCATTATCATTAAGATCATCATCTTCAGCATCAAGAACAGCAGCATTACTAACATGGTCAAGATCTTCGTCATGATCTTAAACATAACCAGTATCAGCGGTAACATACATTTCTTAATTATCAAATTTCATTTTGTTGTATTTTTTATTGACGGCATTAGACAGGCCACACTGCTTGGTGCGGTACGAACCTGACCGTGATAAATCCTTTTTCGAATTAACACACGTGTATAATTTGTCTTAAACCGTGCAATGTTTAAAATACAACAATAGACAAAATAGTATGAAAACACGATCGCGTCTTATGTTGTATTTGTACTTGAAAAATACTTGTTTGTGATATACAACTTATAAAACAACATAATATAAAGAATATGATTTCGAAATGCTAGTCATACGCTTCTTGCTTTAGCACTTCTTTCAGAAAGCACATAACCCCAAACATAATGTCCATTAAAAAATAACAAAATCCAATTTATCGTGCATCTATTCAGGCTATCGTCTATACAATTCAAACTGCATTGAATACACAACGTTTTTATCGGTATCGATCACAATCAATGAAAATTTTTCAATTGAATAGGAAAATAAAAAACTATGCTGTCCAACAATTTTTGTGTTTAAATACTTTATATATGAGACATGCAAGCGGAATATGAATCAATAACATCTCCTCTAAACAATGATATTGTTTTTCTTCTTGAAAAAAGAACGTCTAGACCGCCTTTTGCAATTTTAAAAGTTTAGGGTCATTTTGTATTTATTTCTTCACAAATAAAATGACATTTAGTGCAATTGCGTGAACTGGGTTTAGAAAATGTTTCAAAAAACAATATTGCTATAAATGTATATCTACTCTAGTATATACCTTTAGGGCAATAATTGCCCTATTTACGCAGAATGGATCTGGTAATGATACGTGGCATGTACACTGTATTTTTTAACTGTATTATGGTCAATTGTAGATTCCACCAGTAATTATCACCCGTTCACAAAAGTTGACAGTGCTATGCAGAAACTAAGAACAATTGATACAAGGGTGAACCTTAAACAATATATTCTTTAGTTTGGAAGTGTATTTTAACCTTTTGTTCATTTTTCCATTCATGCTTTTTATGCATTCAAAGGCCTAAAACTATAAAATCCTATATTCATCAGTTAAAGGTAGAACACATGCACCACGATTAAAAACGAATTGTAAAATGTAATGTATTTGGGTGTGGTAAATTAAACCAAATGAAGAAAACAATAAGATTAATCATTTTGAGTTTATTATGATGGACAATTACTGTATATTTATATTAAGGCATTTCTTGTATAATTATATTTAGGCATTAACTGTATATTTATATTAAGGCATTCACTGTGTCTGTATATTTAGGCATGTTTGTCATTAATTCGAAAAGTATCAATCATTGATTATTCAATAATTCAACCGAAATTCTATTTCGTATAAATTAGTTGGGATGAACTCCAATATGGAGAACATCATCTATTAAAATTAAATAGTTGCTTAAAGTCTCGTACGTGCTCTTAAGAAAACGGTGCGTGTTTGTGTTTCATATGTCTCTCGAAAAGACACCTAGTTACAGTCGTGCAATCACAAAAGAGATGAGATAAATTTTCCGTAACACGGAATGAGTTTTCTGGAAGGATTCGTAATAGAAAAGCAGTATAATCAGAACCACATCATTTAATATTATGTTTTGTATTCTGTAGGTTCGCACTTTTTCCCGAGCAGTTAAGTATTAATAGATGTTCCAATTAAATTACCATAAATGTAACAACCATAAAGAGAATAAATACTGGATAATTTCTGCAATTATCTATCTTCCTCCGATAGCAAAATATACTATACAAACCATTCCCTCTGTGGCAAACTCTTAATCTATCAGAAACTACGTGTCCTATTAGAATCAAATGTTCCCGTTGTATAGATTTTCGCATACAACACCACAAGTGATGTGTGTTTTTGTAGCATCATTATTATGCAAATTGAACTAGACCGTATTAAGACTTGTATTGTTGGTTTTGAAATGGCCTTGCTGTTCAGATTCTAAAGAACAATTTTTAAAAGGTAGGGTTGAAGTACTTTTGAATCAAAGGCTTACACGTTACATGTATTTTGTCCCGTTAATTATGTATTAATTTAATGCACATGACGCCAACGAATGTCGTACAAAGTAAAGCTTCTAGTTATAAAACATGTTTGCAAACAGTTTTTTAAATCATGTACTAAGCCAAACCAATTTTATTGCATTATACAAATACTACAGCAGATTTCAATTATAATAAAAGCTGTCACCTGTGAAGGGAATAAGTGTTTGGTAGCGTTTCAGATTTCATGTCTTATGAATGAATTTATATATTAACACAATTCAACTTAATTTGAATTGTTAGATGTATTGATATAGTGCGACGTCCTTGTTTATGACAAATGCACTTTTTCTTTGACATAAAGCCAAAAACAAAATACAAAAATAGATAAAGCACGATGTACTCACCAGTTTGTAACGATCCATTCAAAACTCCAAAACTTCAAAACCATGTAATACCTAGCAATTGAATAAATATTTATGTTATCGATTCTTTAATTTAAACTAAAGCAACACCATGAAATACTGTCCGAGGCATTATAACATAAACAAAATAATGGTAATATATTCTTGAACAGAATTTGCCTAATGCATTTCCAAGAATGCTTTTTACAGTTTAATAAAAACTTAGCCTTAGTTTCACCAACAATTTGAATCATTCACTTACAAATGTTTCGTTAAATCGAAAGCTCTGCATTACATTCAATTTTTCTTTTCTATTTGCAATATGCATATTCAGATTATTAAATTCTTACCTTAAATTCCTAAATAACTATTTATAGAGACTATATATTTACCGTGTAATATAGCGTTAAACATGTGCTATATATCATAATAATTTGAAAGGCGGCATCATGCTATGTTAAATATAAATATAAAGAATATTGGGACGTATACAGCATACATTGTGTTCAATATTAACACAAATACAATGCAAAGTTATGGTTTCTAGATAAATCAAATGTATTATAAAAGGCTATACTTCAAGTATACAAGATTGCCAATTAATTCGTTGGTCAACAAATCCATACAACGGTGTGTGGAACTTACTGCTTCATACATACGTGTGTTTTGCTGAAGCGTTTGCGTATCTTATGCTTACAAAGAATTGATGCCATTTTCCACCTAGATAGAACATGTGGACGAATATTAACACAATAAATAGCCTCAGCAAAAATGTTCTGTTCTATAGTAATAATTGGATTATAAGTTAGTTTTCCAAACGAAGCATATGCCAAAAATATTATGGTTTTGCGTAGATAAAAATGTATCGCTGTGATTAAGTATGTTTTCATTTAACAACAGTAATTGTTTAGGTAACAGTAGTTATATTATGAACTGTAAGAAGACAAACACAGTTTAATATCGTATTGTGCCTTCTTTCTTTCTGCTATTTTTTGTTTTGATGTATTACACGTAGGAAATACTGACAACATGACTATTTTTATTCCAAAGCGTGTTTAAAATTCATGACGAATCCTAAAATGCATGGGGCAATAGTGAAATTCAATTTTCTAGTATACTTTTACACAATAGCGGTTTAAATACATAACATACATATCTTTATTCTGGCATAAAATAGCACAATGCATACTTATAGACAACAATATAATGATAGCGTAACTATTAAACACATACTTTTTGACAATGTTGAGATCGATTGCTTTTATTTGCTTTTAATTGTATTCGAATTATACTTTGTCTTGTATGAACGCTTGTCTTGTATGTTTTTATATCTTAATCAGCATCAGTGTTTTTCTGGTAAAACATCATTACATATTGCATTACATTTGAACGTACATGTGTAATCCGGCAAAACAATTAAAAGCGATATGCATAAATGTTAGCATGTCTTTAAGACACGTTCAGTGCAATCTGTTTATTAATGCATTAAACCATGAACGTGTTTGTGTTCCATGAAGGATGTACTTCTTATCCTTACCTCTTCGCTCTGATGAAAATGGTCTGCTTGCTTCGTGTAATTACTCTTATGACTGTTTCCAGTGTAAAATAATTTACATGTGTTAAAGTAAATATATGTACCATAATAGTTCGACTGTTTTTATTGGCTGCTTTTGTTTTTGACATACCACTCGTCGCCAACATCCACCTAAACAGATGTTTGGAATTATAAGTAAACCTCTTTTTATAAAAGAAGATCATGAGTGTTCATATTATAACGTCTGATCAAACTTGTCCAGCTCAAAATCGAACTTTGGGTGAAATCGGAACCTCTGTGTTGCATTTTGCCGACTTTTCAGATTCAATGATTATAAATAAAGGTATGGCTGTGGTGATGCTAGTATACATAACCAATAACATATACAAACTATTTCCGAGTAAGAATGAAATATCATAAAACAAGATATTGTCTGTTGTAAATAATCAAATTAACTAGAAAATCTCGGAACGTGTGGGTAGAGTATAATGTGATTTCGGGATAACGCATTGACTGTTGATATCGCAGTCAACGTCTTACCGTCAAATTATTAAGAAAGTGCATTTCCTTCACATCCAGTATGTTACACTTGCTGCACCAAGCCTATATAAGACGAAAGGTTGTTAAATATACAAATTCAACTATTAATATTTAAAATCAATCCTTTTAACAGGAAATCGAGTACATTTTTAATTCGATTCTTCGTTTAACTCCAACAAAACTCATTTTTTTAAAACCAATTATAATTATTACCTTGACAGAGCTTCACACTTAGGAATTAGTATAATTGGTGTATAACGTATTATGTGAAAACCGATACAACAGAAACGTTTCATAACCCTCTAAATGTTGAGTGTTATTGTGCGTTGTTCTTTTTCCTATTTCCTTGCGTGTGATCAAATGCTATCATTAACTCCTCTGGTAACGCATTTCTAAACTTTCATTTGATTTCAATATATGCTACATAAGTTTCGTGGAATATTTTGCATTTTAACCGATAAATTGACCTATAAACTTACAAGCACACGAAACTTGAATTTATTTGCACAAATATGCCGCTACCTAACACTCACAATATGATACTATTTGCAGAAAATATTGTATGCTTTGGAATCACTGACACTGTTACACACTTTACGGGATCATTTAAAAAATATATATCTTATAATTCTATATAGCTATTTTTTAACCATGAACGTTATTTTAAACTACTAAACATTTTTACAATGCACGACGCAATTGATTTTAATACATTATGGATTTGTTTTACAAATTACATGCATAAGGTTAAGAACGGGTTTCGTTGATTTTCATTTTAGCGTTGAAATATAGTTATTTCATGTAAATACACGACTACATGTGTTGCAATATATTATTAAGTTTTCGCATTCGTTCACGATGAACAATGGTCAATGATCAAAACAGAAACAGCAGCAGAGACATAACGAACGTAATAATAAAGTCTCGCGTTGTTTTAAATATAAGTTATTGCCAGTAAAAAAAAACACTTTCTGAACAAAACATGTTCTGTTGACGTAGAAAATGTACTGCTAATCGTAGAATGCTGTAATATAAACAAAACAGACTAGAGCCGGAGCAGTTATAATGTCTACTGTATAATAATTATTACTACATGAATACTGTATTATCCCTACCGCACTATACACCTGACAATAGACATACGTAACAGTAAGCGGTATATTGGTTTCAGTCATGGCTACCCGTCAGATTTTTTGATTAAACAGATGAAGCAGCACCGTCGCAAGTTGAGCAAATTTCTCTGTTAAATATTTCCCTGTCAGATACAATTGATTTCCCGCGTTCAGATAACTTAAATTAATGTCAGCTCATTTAAATGAAAAGCCGAAGAATGATTGAACATCTTTGAAGTTTATTCCCTTGGTAGAGCTAGTATTACTTGTCCATGTGAACTATATTGTTAATTATCCTGAAGAAAGTGAACCACATAATCCGGATCACGCCGCAATATGAATTTCACCAACCTGTTGGTGGATTTGATTGTTCTGCGATGCGCTTTTAAAACTGTTTTGTACGCGGTGTCAACATTACAATTAAAAGTTTGTTTTTAAACAGTGGCAGCGATATTATTAATTTCGATGTCAACTGTGTACTATTTAATATTTACAATGCATGAACAATTGCACTACACCATTGACTGGTGGTGGTCTTATACAATATGGCACTTGATCGTAATTATTGCTTACGGTGCACGTCATTCAGCGCGACACATTTAGCGCCGGGTCTTCTTGTGTTATTCTTTCGTATAAATGAGTAACATGCATGCAAAGAAAATGAGGAGTCTCTACTATATCATGCAGCACTAGAAAAGCAGTGTGCTTTGTTTTCATAATAATATACAATACGGTGATGGTGTGCGTAATTAAATATAATGATATTTTTTACACTGCTAAAACCATGTTCGAGTGTGACAAAGCGTGTCATGTAAACTACAGGCGTTGTTTTTGTTGACGTATTTAATGGTTACAGGATGTTGTGTTCATTGTATGGTCTGCAAAGCAACACACACAATCATATATGTCGTAATGGGTGGGGATCGACCCGCCTATAAGTAAAACCAAGGTAAGCGATCTTTGTTTGCGTCGATGGTGATGCCCCCATTATGAATCGGTTGTGTATTAGTATGAGCGGTACTTTAGTTAATTAACAATTGATAAACAGACTTAACTCAATGTCCAACGGGTGGTTACCAAATGTCTCAATGTTACAATGTCTCTTGATTCATTGTTCGGAAAGTTGTAAAGCAAACAAATTAGTGTCGCTTCCTGACACAGCGTCTGGGAAAAAGAGCTGAATTATAGTTACACACAGTACGAATGAACTGGATATCGCAAGATAGCCATTAATCCCATGATTCAAACACGGGTCCTTTGGATTAAAAGTACAGCACTTTCAGGAATATGCATGCTTCTTTGATTGTACACTTTATCTAAGCTATACATGTGATACACACAATTTAAAGAAAAACAATCACTACATAGTATCAACCATTGTAACGCGGTATTATGTTATCAATTGCCAAGGATCATAACTAATACAACTATACGTATTTTAAACGTTGTGGCGCATACATAAGCATATTACATTAAGGCGACATAGTTACTGACACACATTTTATATCGTGCTGCTCATCACGCATATTGATGACATACGATGAGGAATGTGGAATATTGAATCTAAAAGTATCCCAAAATGCAAAGCAGATATGCGTCATGGGATTCTGCAGAAATCAAAACGACCCAGTCACATATAACTATCAATTTAACATGTTATGGAATATCTTAAATGAATGAAGCGATATACACCATGATAAAATGAGGCACACCTTTTGGGCATGCGTCAGCCGTATTAGCATTGTGTACTATGTCACAGGTATTTCAAAATCATAAGTAATAAAACGGACGTTGGCGAATGCCAAATATTCATCAGCTATTCTACTCAGATCTAGACACGACCGTGTGTATATGTCTGTAATAGAAAAGTTATCCACTTGAAGATTAATTCCAACCAAGTGATTCGGCCACTAAATACATAGTGTTGCGTTTTCGTAATTAATGCTATCAAATAAGTGAGGCCATGTACCACGTAGATTGAGCATTCTGTAAAAATAATTAATTATTATCATCAGATGCAAAACTGTATTTTTTTTCAATTGTGCGATTTTGAAATTTAATTTAGTTTCCCAAACGAAGCATATGTCATAAATCTAAATGTGTGAACTTTGATACTAATGGTGTCACTGTAATGTAGTATACTCAAATTTACATACTATGTATAACAGTTCTAGTTAAAGTGGCAGTTGTAATTGTTAGAAGACAAATATCGTTAATATTCTCGTTCAAAAGACAAACCTGAAAGGTTGTGTTGTATTAATGGCATATATATCAGTGGCGTATTTTGTTAAAGTAAAATACCATTATATTTTCAAAATGTTTCGACCTGTTCCAGACACTTTCAATGTCGACGTGCATAAACGCTTTCAGACGCGTTACAATTAATGGCGATATAATAAGTAATGTCCTTGGTGATGACGTTCATAGCCAAAGACACACTCAGACAGTTCCCAAGTAAGAACAGAATTTCGATAAAATAGATTATATGTTGTAAATCTTCAATTTCGTACATATTCCCGGAAATTGTGGGTAGATTATCGTGTTATTTTGGGATGTATTGCAAACGCGTTAAATATTGATTCGCAGTCAACGTCCAAATGCCAAATGATTAAGAACGTACATTGCATTCGCATCTGCTGTGTTACGCTTATTGCACCAAGCCCTAATCAGACGATATGTTTTTTTAAATATGCAAAACGCAGCTATATTTAAAATTAATCATTTAAACAGCACAATGACTCCCTTTTGCATTCGATTTGTCTTTTAACTCAAAGAAGCATTTTTTTTTACAGCAACTTATATTAATTGCTCTTACAGGGTATCGTCCTTTCGACTTAGTGCAATGTTCGCATGTCGTCTTATGTGAAAGCCGATGCAATTTGCACGTTTAATAGCACTACTTAATGACGGGCATGTTCATATATGCGTATGTGTGTTTAAATGATAACTTTGCTGCAATGTCACCATTAACACCTCTTGTAACTCATTTCTTATATTGCATTTAATTTCAATATGTGCTTAGTAGAGTTGCATAGAAAAGGTTCCATGTTCACCGATACATAGAGCCACGAAATAAACACATACAAGAAAATCAACAAGATAAGCTTAATTAAGCATAATATATGTACCATAAAAATGAGCTTGAAATATGTGTACATTCCATTCCTATTCAGATTCTTTCGAATACGTTAAATGTACTTTCGCATTTATTGAAAACTGTCTTATTTGCAGGTATACAAACGATGAAGTGTGTTGCATTACATAATGCAGTTGTCTTAACTACTTTGCGATCCTCGATGAACAATGATCAACAGATACTGCATCCGAGAAATAAAGAACGTAATAACACAACCTCGTATTTGTTTTGTAATTATTGTCAGTAAAGTCATCTTTCTGAACAATAATGTTCTGTTGACGCAGACAATATACTGCTAATTGATGAATTCGGTAACATAATATAATAAAAAACTGATGATATGAAAGATTACAAAACATCATTACACGTTGAGTAAATTCATCTGTTGACTTTTGCTGTCTGGTGTAACGGATTGTGCGAGTTCAGATATGTTTAAACATGTAAATGTCAGCTACTTGGTGTCAAAAGCCAACGGCTTATTGAGACTCTCCGGAGTTGCAATTGTTGTAAAACAATTGTTAACTTTCCTGGAGAAATCGGTCCCATAATCTCCGAATCACGCTTCTTTAAATGACACTGTAGGAATCTGTTGGTGGTTTTCACTTCTTTATATTGATTGTTGGGCGGATGAGCTTTCAATATGTTTGTGTATGTGGTGTCCCAATTGTAGTTAACATTGTGTTTATAGTTTTTTAACAGTGTCAGTGGAACAAAAAATTGCAATCTAAACTGTGTGGTCAGTTTAAATATTAATTCACTACAACATTGATATGTGGCTATGCGTGTTTGTCTTGAACAGTACGACACGTGTTTGTAAGTATTGTCTACGGTGCATGTTATTCGACACGAACATTTTAAGCGCCGAAGCATCTTATTCTGTGCGTGGTAAAGCGTATACTTTATTTAAACTGCCAGGGTACTTTTTTGTTGACGTCGATATTTGTAACAAGATGTTGTGTTTCTTGTATGGACAGTTATGCAAACATATCATCAGATATTCCGATAGGTGTTTTGCTCAACCCGCCTCTTTGTTAAACCAAGAAAAGCGCCCATTGGTCTGTGAATTGTCTCCGCTTTAAAAGCGGTTTTGCATTACATATTTCATTGTGTGTTTAAGTCCTATAGTTTATTAACAATTGATGAATTGATTACAATACAAGCAAATAACTGAATAGTTACACAAATGTCTCTTATTCTAACACGTCTGTTGATTCATTGTTCGGATAGTTTTCAACAAGACTATGTACAATTCAAATTATTTATTTTTCGAATCTGTTTTCGTCAGATTATTTAGACGTTTACATTCAATCGCGTGTATGCGATTTTTGAGGTATCGCCATAAAAAAACATTAAGCTTTATACATATAAAGTAAGTGTATGCGAGTTATATAACTGTCCATATCATCAAATAACCGTTGCGTGTGCTACATACAATTCAAACGTTTCCAATTCATGCTATTGGTGAAAAGCACATGCATATGGTTAGCACACGCACTACCCAAATACAATGAGTATACATGAGACTAGTATACAAGCACATATTCATGAGATAACAAAGCATTTACACTTGGTAAGTGCTTAAATATATGAAGCGTAATGATGTCGTGCTAACAAACGTTCATAACACTCATGCATTCCACTAACTTAATATTGCAAACTCTCAGTTATAGTTTGGCTTTGAAGCCGCGAGAAAATCACATAGCGGCGGCGTTAGGTCGTTATGTACTAACTGTGATGCGTGCCGCCGTGAACTTTTGAGTAAATCATTTTATCAGTGTAATGTACACCCCAATTCTCGTCATGTAAGCCATTCGTCTGTGACACTTTGAGGCGTGTCATCCTGTTTTGTGTTAATAATTTAGCTTTGACATTTTATTGGCAAATCAGGCATAGCTACGTTTAAAGCAACCCGGACATTGCCTCTTGCCGACTCAGCATCTGAAATCAAGAGCTCCGGTATACTATCAAATAGTAAGAATCAACTGGATATCGCAAAAAAGCCATACACCCCATTATTCAAACCGGGGTCCTTTGGATGAAAAGCTAACCACCTTCCGGAATATGAATGCGTCTTTTATTGTACACTTTATGTAAGCAATAAATGTGATACACAAAATTGAAAAACATAATAATGACTTCATAGTGTTATACATTTAACATTTGTAACGCTGTATTATGTTATCAAGTTTTCGCTGCATATTATACATGTCCATTATATTGCTAAAATATGTGAAACCTAGTAGAAACAAACGAACACATCAATTGTTCATTATATGCATACTTCTATTCACAGACATGTTAAAACTTTATGGCGATATACGAAACAATACGCACCGACACAGTGAACTACATGTACTTTAAAAGTTGTGGCGCCTACTGATCCATACTACATCCCGGCGTCATAGTAACTGATAACAATGTTATATCGTGCCGCACATCTGACATATTAATGATTGACGATGAGTAAGGCGGAATACTTAATCAAATATCATTTCAAAATGCAAAACAGATATGCGGGCTGGGATTAGACAGAAATCCAAACAACCTTAATATAAATCACACTTAAGCGTGTTATGAGATTTCTGAAGCGAATGGAGCGTTCAAAATAAAGAATAAATTAGGCATACCGCATGCAACTGTAAATGTATATCCTTATTATGTGCAGTAATTTTGAGAATGTTGTGTCATATATTGTATCGATAGCTATAAATGTAAACATTAGGTAATATGTCACAGGTATTTCAGAATACAGTACCGTATTCAATATCATAAGTCATGAAACGGAGGTTGGCAAACGCTTACTAGTCATCTGCTATTATACGAAGACGTAGGCACATCCGTTTTTATATGCCTATAGTAAAATATTCACCCACTAGACAATTTATTCCAACTAAGTGATTCGGCCACTGTTCACAACACAATCCTTTGGACGAAATATGCTATATTCCGAGTAAAATGCCGATGCATTACAACCTTAGTCCCTCTGAACTAAAAAAGGCATTGTATAAAACATACCATGATATTTTCGTTAAAATAATTTAATTGTATTCAACGTGGATTTGAGTACACATCGCAATGTATTTAACGCCATGAATACGTAGGTGTTATTTTAAAACAATGACATGTTATATGAAGATGTATGGCTTCGACTAAATTGTTTTTTAAAGTAAAAGCGATGGTATTTGAACTAAATGTTTATGATTGTCAATTGAAATACTATGGAAGTAAATGATAGGTATAATTGCTGACCAACCCAAAACAACGCTTGTATATTTGCTTTCTGTCGATTGAGAAGCATGGATAATTAAGCTACATTAATTTTAATGCTTGAAAAGTGCTAACAATACAGTTCTCAGATTAACTTGACAAATGATAACAAACTGCGATACAGCACACGTCTATTATGTTTGCTTTCAAAGCACTACACATTGCAGATAGAAGGGGTCCTGCACTTCCTGTATTTGTAGCGGGAAGCTTTAGTTGATATAGATTAGCAATTACTAGATATTGACAAACTTTTATGGGTTTAGAATGGGTTGCATCGGTAAAGTATCACTTGCGTAGCGCATATAGTACATATAAACGTGCACACCTCCGAAAAATTGATATGTTACATCTATGAGTATTTTGTCTCAAAATAATCTGTATTTTAAATGATTTAAAAAATGGAGTTTTCAAAGTTAAGGTACCAAACATGAACAAAACCCGGCAAAAACATGTGTAATCATATATTGTTAATATCGTGTGTAGCAAGCTATTCTTCAAACCATATATGCTTGACAAACTTTCGAATTGTACCGGTATATAGATTTCCTGAAGGATCTGCATTTAAAATTTCAAAGGAATATGCCTTCAGCTGCGTGTTTATATTGGAAGGCTTGCTAGGATTTTAAGTTGATGTTGCAAAATCATTATTGAAGATCCGAAAAATTATTTAAAAATGTGGCGAAACATAATAGAAATACATTTGTACAGTATAACGTGTTTCAACAGCCTGTAATGATATTCTCAACAATAATCGCAGTGCCCTACAGCCTCAAAAAACGAGTCACAGCTGTCAATCACAGTTTGATCATACATTTAAGGTGTTCACATGTGATCAATATAAAGGGTTTGTTATCGTTAGGCTTAACAAATTGCCAGTTGAATGATCATCGCTAAATGTATTTGTTTTTGAAGTTCAAACATCAAACGCCGATAAGTTTAAGCTCGGAGAATGCTGGATTGTAAATCAAATAAAACATATTATAATGTTGTTCTATCGTTTTTTTTTTCTTGAAAGCGTATCATACAATTACCAAGAATGTATCAGTTTTTCTGTTTTCTTTTCATTTATTCTAAACGTAATATGATATTATTTTTATAATTAAAAACAGGTTAAGAGAATTATAGGATAGTTTCTCTTTTCTCTTGAATTTATCCAACGCGTTTAATATATGTTTCCATAGTGAGGCTTACTTATTGTTAATTTATTATACTTTTTGTAGTTAGTTAACATACTTTTTTTTTCGGTCTGGCATTATGAATATAAGCCTATATAAGCCTTACTTTTTGCACACAATAATTTATTTTAATTATCTTAATCTTACCTTGCGTAGTAATATAACAATGATATTTAACGTTTTCATGTTACAAAACTTGAAACCTCTGAGGAAAAGCAGAGTTACAAAACAAATTAGGTAATATGTCACAGGTATTTCAGAATACAGTACTCTATTCAATATCATAAGTCATAAAACGGAGGTTGGCAAACGCTTACTAGTCATCTGCTATTATACGAAGACGTAGGCACGTCCGTTTTTATATGCCTATAGTTAAATATTCACCCACTAGACAATTAATTCCAACTAAGTGATTCGGCCACTGTTCACAACACAATCCTTTGGACGAAATATGCTATATTCCGAGCAAAATGCCGATGCATTACAACTTAAGTCCCTCTGAACAAAAAACGTTATTGTAAAACAGATACCATGATATTTTCGTTAACATAATTTAATTGTATTCAACGTGGATTTTAGTACACATCGCAATGTATTTAACGCCATGAATACGTAGGTGTTATTTTAAAACAATGACATGATATGAAGATGTATGGCTTCGACTAAATTGTTTTTTAAAGTAAAAGCGATGATATTTGAACTAAATGTTTATGATTGTCAATTGAAATACTATGGAAGTAAATGATAGGTATCATTTCAGACCAACCCACAAACACGCTTGTATATTTGCTTTCTGTCGATTGAGAAGCATTGATAATTAAGCTACATTAATGTTAATGCTTGAAAAGTGCTTACAATACAGTTCTCAGATTAACTTGACAAATGATAACAAACTGCGATACAGCACAAATCTCTTATGTTTGCTTTCAAAGCACTACACATTGTAGATAGAAGGGGTACTGCACTTCCTGTATTTGTAGCGGGAAGCCTTAGTGGATCTAGATTAGCAATAACTAGATATTGACAAACTTTTATGGGTTAAGAATGGGTTGCATCGGTAAAGTACCACATGCGTAGCGCATATAGTACATATGAACGTGCACACCGCCAAAAGATTGATATGTTACATCCATGAGTATTTTGTCTCAAAATAATCTGTATTTTAAATGATTTAAAAAATGGAGTTTTCAAAGTAAAGGTACCAATTATGAACAAAACCCGGCAAAAACATGTGTAATCATATATTGTTAATATCGTGTGTAGCAAGCTATTCTGCATTCCATATATGCTTGACAAACGTTCGAATAGTACCGGTATATATATTTTCTGAAGGATCTGCTTTAAAATTTCAAAGGGATATGCCTTCAGCTGCGTGTTTATATTGGAAGGCTTGCTAGGATTTTAAGTTGATGTTGCAAAATCATTATTGAAGATCCGAAAAATCATTAAAAAATGTGGAGAAACATAATAGAAATACATTTGTACAGTAAAACGTGTTTCAACATCCTGTAATGATATTCTCAACAATAATCGCAGTGCCTTACAGCCTCAAACAACGAGTTACAGCTGTCAATCACAGTTTGATCATACATTTAAGGTGTTCGCATGTGATCAATATAAAGGGTTTGTTATCGTTAGGCTTAACAAGTTGCCATTTGAATGATCATCGCTAAATGTATTTGTTTTTGAAGTTCAAACATCAAACGCCGATAAGTTTAAGCTCGGAGAATGCTAGATTGTAAATCAAATAAAACATATGATAGTGTTGTTCTATCGTTTTTTTCCTTTAAAGCGTATCATACAATTACCATGAATGTATCAGTTTTTCTATTTTCTTTTCGTTTATTCTAAACGTAATATGATATTATTTTAACTAAGGATCGCTATAACTTTATTTAACGATCAAGTGCAATTCAGTATGTATATTAAAACAATATACTGGTACACACTACAAACTAAGTATTCAAATCAGGCGTTTATATGACGCTCGAAAATATTCGAATATAGTTGTATATCATTCGGCAAACATACACATGTACATTTAATGAAATGACTGGATCTGGACAAAAAGGGTCATCGACATTAAACGTTATTAAAACATTGTTTCTATTTAACAATATTCGTGTATACACCACCCGTTAGATTGTATTAGATTATTTTTATTAAAAAACACTCTTTAAAACAGGTTAAGAGAATAAAAGAATAGTTTCTCTTTACTATTGAATTAATCAAACGCGTTTAATATATGTTTACAAGGCGTCGCTTACTTATTATTAATTTATTATACTTTTCGTAGTTAGTATACATGCTTTTTTCGGCCTGGCATTATGAATATAAGCCTTAATAAGACTTACTTTTTGCACACAATAACTTATTTTAATTATCTCAATCTTACCTTGCGTAGTAATATAACAATGATAGTTAACCTTTTCAGGTTACAAAACTTGAAACCTCTGAGGCAAAGCAGAGTTACAAAACAAATAATTGATATATATTGAATCGATATCTATAACTGTAAACATTATGTAATATGTCACAGGTATTTCAGAATACAGTACTGTATTCAATATCATAAGTCATGAAACGGAGATTGGCAAACGCTTACTAGTCATCTGCTTTTATACAAAGACGTAGGCACGTCCGTTTGTATATGCCTATAGTAAAATATTGACCCACTAGACAATTAATTCCAACCAAGTGATTCGGCCACTGTTCACAACACAATCCTTGGGACGAAATATGCTATATTTCGAGTAAAATGCCGATGCATTACAACCTCAGTCCCTCTGAACTAAAACAGGCATTGTATAAAAGATACCATGATATTTTCGTTAATTTTTTTTTTATTGTATTTAACGTGGACTTGAGTACCCATCGCAATGTTTTTAACGCCATGAATAAGTAGGTGTTATTTGAAAACAATGACATGTCATATGAAGATGTATGGCTTCGACTAAATTGGTTTTTAAAGTAAAAACGATGATATTTGAACTAAATGTTTATGATTGTCAATTGAAATACTATGGAAGTAAATGAAAGGTATCATTTCAGACCAACCCACACACAAGCTGGTATATTTGCTTCCTGTCGATTTAGAAGCATGGATAATTAAGCTACATTAATTTTAATGCTTGAAAAGTGCTTACAATACAGTTCTCAGATTAACTTGACAAATGATAACAAACTGCGATACAGCACACATCACTTATGTTTGCTTTCAAAGCACTACACATTGTAGATAGAAGGGGTACTGCACTTCCTGTATTTGTAGCGGGAAGCCTTAGTGGATCTAGATTAGCAATTACTAGATATTGACAAACTTTTATGGGTTTAGAATGGGTTGCATCGGTAAAGTACCACTTGCGTAGCGCATATAGTACATATGAACGTGCACACCTCCGAAAGATTGATATGCTACATCCACGAGTACTTTGAATAAAAATAATCTGTATTTTAAATGATTTAAAAAATGGAGTTTTCAAAGTTTAGGTACCAAACAAGAACAAAACACGGCAAAAACACGTGTAATCATATATTGTTAATTTCGTGTGTAGCAAGCTATTTTGCAATCCATATATGCTTGACAAACGTTCGAATTGTACCGGTATACAGATTTCCTGAATGATCTGCTTTTAAAATTTCAAAGGAATATGCCTTCAGCTGCTTGTTTATATTGGAAGGCTTTCTAGGATTTTAAGTTGATGTTGTAAAATCATAATTAAAGATCCGAAGAATCATTACAAAATGTGGCGAAACATAATAGCAATACAGTATAACGTGTTTCAACATCCTGTAATGATATTCTCAACAATAATTGCAGCGCCTTACAGCCTCAAACAACGAATAACAGCTGTCAATCACATTTTGATGATACATTTAAGGTGTTCACATGTGATCAATATAAAGGGTTTGTTATCGTTAGGCTTAACAAATTGCCATTTGAATGATCATCGCTAAATGTATTTGTTTTTGAAGTTCAAACATCAAACGCCGATAAGTTTAATCTCGAAGAATGCTGGATTGTAAATCAAATAAAACATATGATAGTGTTGTTCTATCGTTTTTTTTCCTTTAAAGCGTATCATACAATAACCATGAACGTATCAGTTTTTTTATTTTCTTTTCATTTATTCTAAACGTAAAATGAAATTATTTTATTTAAGGATCGCTACAACTATATTTAACGATCACGTGCAATTCAGTATGTATATTAAAAGAATATACTGGTCCACTTTACAAACTAAATATTCAAATCAGGCGTTATATATGACGCTCGAAAATATTCGAATATAGTTGTATATCATTCGGCAAACATACATTTAATGAAAAGACTGGATCTGGACAAAAAGGGTCCTCGACATTGAACGTTATTAAAACATTGTTTCTATTTAACAATATTAGTGTATACACCACCCGTTATATTGTATTAGATTATTTTCATTAACACTCTTTAAAAACAGGTATACATGCTTTTTCGGTCTGGCATTATGAATATAAGCCTTTATAAGCCTTACTTTTTGCACACAATAACTTACTTTAATTATCTTAATCTTACCTTGCGTAGGTATATAACAATGATATTTAACGTTTTCAGGTTACAAAACTTAAAACCTCTGAGCAAAAGCAGAGATACAAAACAAATAATTGATATATATTGTTTCGATATCTATAATTGTAAACATTTCGTAATATGTCACAGGTATTTCAGAATACAGTACTGTATTCAATATCATAAGTCATGACACGGAGGTTGGCATACGCTTACTAGTCATAATGCATAAACACTTCAAACGTTGCTATCAACCATTCGAATGATTTTTTGTCAACCCTTGTAGAAAGTATATTTAATGCAAAATGCATACATGCAGTTGTTGTTGATAGATAATGAATAACTCGTTATTTGTACAAACAACTCGAACAATTTACTTAAAATGCTTCGTAAATTCACGCACGCTCGTGATGGTTAATGTCATTTATGCTTGTAACATGTGTTAGTCTCTTTCTGCGATATACATATTAAAACTGTTAAATATTGCACGCTCGTGGCGGTTAATGGCATTTATGCTTGTAACATGTGTTAGTCTCTGTCTGCGATATACATATAAAACCTGTTAAATATTGTACTTTCACAAAAGAGTGCCCGAAAATCGTAAAGTGTTTAGGGGAGCCGCTTTTCTTAAATTTGTCAGTATCCAACCGGTATTTTGATGAATAAATTATGTATACCACAAACATAATAATTGACAGAGTGACATACTGTGCTATTAAATATAAGCTTCACGTGTTATGACTGTATAACTGTAACAGTTTTTGACGATCCTGCTTCAGCAGCTCGTCTTAGTTATCATACCATGAAAAAAAATCACAAGACCTACCTAAAAGACCGAGAGAGTCCGATTAAGTAAGCTTAATTTTCCCAATCGGCATACCTCGCTGATTATCATTGAAATATGATAAACAACAACAACAATTGGCAAACGCCTCAGAAAATGTTTAAATTATTAGGAAGCTCGATAATAACAGCGATTTTTATACTGTGGTGCAAATGCTGACACGTTGGACTAGCCTGTGTCAGACAGTTAGACTAGCCTCTGTCAGACAAGTTGGACTAGCCTGTGTCAGAAAAGTTGGACTAGCCTGTGTCAGACAAATTAGACTAGCTTGTGTTCGACAAGTACGACTAGCCTGTGTCAGACAAGTTGGACTAGCCTTGTGTCAGACAAGTTGGACTAGCCTGTGTCAGACAAGTTGGACTAGCCTGTGTCAGACAAGTTTTACTAGTCTGTGTCAGACAAAGTTCGACTAGCCTGTGTCAAACAATTTAGACAACCTTGTGTCAGACAAGTTGGACTAGCCTGTGTCAGACAAGTTGGACTAGCCCGTGTCAGACAAGTTAGACTAACCTGTGTCAGACAAGTAAGACTAGACTGTGTCAGACAAGTTGGACTAGCCTGTGTCAGACAAGCTGGACTAGCCTGTGTCAGACAAGTTGGACTAGCCTATGTCAGATAAATAAGACTAGCCTGTGTCAGACAAGTTTAACTAGCCTGTGTCAGACAAGTTAGATTAGCATGTGTCAGACAAATTAGACTAGCCTGTGACAGAAAAGTTGGACTAGCCTTTGTCAGACAAATTGAACTAGCATGTGTCGGACAAGTTAGACTAGCCTGTGTCAGACAAGAAAGACAAGCTTGTGTAGGACAAGTTAGACAAGCCTGTGTCAAACAAGTTAGACTAACCTGTGTCAGACAACTTGGACTAGCCTGTGTCAGACAAGTTGGTCTAGCCTGTGTCAGATAAGTTGGAGAAGCCTGTGTCCGACAAGTTGGACTAGCCTGTGTCAGACAAGTTTGAATAGCCTGTGTCAGACAAGTTAGACTAGCCTGTGTCAGAAAAGTAAGACTAGCCTGTGTCAGACAAGTGAGACTAGCATGTGTTAGACAAGTTGGACAAGTCTTTGTCAGACAAAAAGGACTAGCCTGTGTCAGACAAGTTAGATAATCCTTTGTCAGACAAGATGGAATAGCCTGTGTCAGACAAGTTGGACTAGCCTGTTTTTTCGTACCCATATTTTTTTTCGTACCCTAATTTGTTTTCGTACCCAAATTTTTTTCGTACCCAAATTGTTTTTCGTACCCCAATTTGTTTTCGTACTCAAGTTTTTTTGGCATCTTTTTTTCTTACCCAAAATTTTCGTACCCACATACATAATTGCGGTGATGTAGATAAACTTAAATTTATGCTTTTATATCCATCCTTTTCAAAAGCATCGTCACACCAGTAATGTCAGTACTTTGATTTTCATTGCTCCTTAACATATTATATTTTAAAATATTAAGACAAATACAATGTCAAGTTATGTTGTCTTCAGGGGGGGGGGGCTAATCTTGAAAAGGACTGCGCTGTATTAACCGAAACACAATTTAATATTGCTAACCTATCTATTGATGTGTAAATCCAGGAAGTTGTAAGTTGAACTAAATGCGAATGCTTCTTCAGCGTTGGCGTATCTAATGCTATCAAAGAAGTGTGGTCATTGACCGCGTATATATCATTGTTGATGATGGAAGAACTAATACACATTTCCAAGAGATTATCATAGATGCCAACAGGGAAGGATATTTTATCTGATATATTGTTTTCATAATACTTTGGTTTTTCACACCAAGCGTACACCATGAATAGTAATGTACTTACTTAGATAACATTGATAGTGATGCAATTTATTATATCCACATGTGCAAGTTAGTAATAGCAGTAGTAAATGTAGTGTAAATAATGATAACAGCATTAGTTATAGAGTGGCATTTGTATCCCTACAGTTTAATATTCTCGATATAAAACCATGTCTAAACATCAAACTAAATCCAGAAATGTGTGAAAAATATTTGTGTAATACAAAATATGCAACTTTTTTTTTTAATACCAGATAAAATATTACACATTTTAAATTCTTATTCAATGACTGTTTTTTGTTTGCGTGATAATTTGCAATAGTTGAACGGTTATTAAATTGACCTTACGGTTGGAAGTAGCTGTGTTTTTTGTGCAGTAGTAAAATGTGAAATTAAACAAAGATAGGCAAAGTAAAAACATAAACAATTGTGGGATATTTGGATAACAATACATGGTAAACAATATTTTGTCATTAAATATACTTATTCTCACTTGAATAACATTAAAACAACGATGAAATAAACATTCATAATGGATATGGGCGACGCCATTTTGTTTTAGAATGAAATTGCAATGCGTCACGCTCCAGCGCGCACGTTGAATTTTTTCATCTATACTGTAGCAAAAAGGAAAGCAAACATGCGCCAAATTTAAATACTTTGAATTTGAAGTGAATTTGAGCTGTCGTATTCTTAAACAAAACACCGTGAAAAGTAACAGCTACTGAAAACACCTACGTGATGGATAAAGAAAACAGCAAGATAAAGGCAGGTGACAAACGTACGCGTAGCGTAATCCGTAGCATAAGTGATGCCGATACAAGCGTTTCTGAGCAGGAAAACATTAAGCAGAAAAAAAAATCAACAAAGTGAAGGACAAGATGACTCTCAAGATGAACAAGAGATCAATATCGCGTCCGAAATCCATAGTATAAACCAAAAACTTAGCAATATGCTAACCAAAGACAGCAGTGACCTCAAAGAACTTATCAAAGATGTTGTTCTCCAATTAAAAGAAGAAATGCTAGGTTCACTAGTTCTAAGAATTGAAAAAGTGGAAAGTGAGTTGTTCGACAAAGAGCTAGAGAATGGCAAATTAGCAAAATAAATTGAAACGTTCGGCAAATCCCATAATGAGCAAAATAATGAAAATGAACGGCCTCAGAAACAAATAAAAAACAAGGTGAAATCAATAAAATAAAAATGAATGAAATTGAACAATATAGTAGGCGCAGCAATATCAAAATAGAAGGCATTTCAGACAAAGAAAACGAAAATATAAATATAACAGCAGAGAAAATCATAAACGCATTAAACAAAAACATACCGGATCTTAACCTAACAAACAACGACATTGATATAACCCATAGAATTGGCATTTTTACGAAAGAGAAAGACAGGCCCATTGTTCTTAAAATGGTATCACGAATGAAAAGAAGCTGCATCATGCAACAAGCCTCGCATCTACGACAACTGAATTCCCCCATCTACGTCAACGACCACCTGAATAAGTTCAATGCTCACGTGTTCGCATGCGTGCGAAGGAAGCAACCGGACATAGTGATATCCGCATGGTCCCGTGATGGTGTTATATACTATAAGGACGTAAACGATCAAGTCCACAAAGTTGCACCGGAGCAGTTCCACTACTGGATAAATCTACCCTGGCTGAATGCGCAACAAAAACGCGTGTACTGAACTTTCATGAACAGTATCCAAAAATTATCTGGACAGCAAGGACAGTTATACAGTATCAACCACGAGAACCTCGCACACCAGGTTTAAATACAAATACAATTACTAATCATGGTCACGGATAGTAGATATGTTGAAATGTACAAGTGAATGAAAGTAATAATAGCACTTGAACCAATATGTAAATTAAAAGTGTACATGTAAACAAATGCAGTGGTATAATGCATGAACAATACATATTCATGTACAAGTGTCTTTTTAACAGAATGCGACAGCGCGCAAATTATCATATATTCAACATGCTTTTAACAAAACTATTTATTAAAGGTACGTACACGTAAACAAAAGCAGATGTAGTTGTATTGACACCATTTAACACAATATGTATATATGAAATGTACACGTAGATAAATATATAAATATCATCTTACACCATGCTTATATTTAAAAAGTACTTGTAAAAAAGTATTTAAAACACTTAATAACACATTAACTAATATGTATCTTAGAAGTGAGCATTTTTTTTTACAATGCATAACACAATATTACTTAGGCATTTACGATTTAGAGAAAGCAATAGTTTGTACATTTTCCAATTTATTTCACTGACAAGTAAAATGCAGTTAACCCAAATATATATTAGAAACGTATGTGTTAATCAATACAAAAAGTACATGTATTATAAGTTGGCACGTCGATAATTGAATTGTTGCAATGCATAAAAACAAATATGTATATTTGGAATGTAAATTACACTGTAATAATGCATCAACAATTTAAATGTGTAAATGTAAATAAATTTTACAACAATCACTATTGGCCTGGAATCAAATTAATACAATAAGCGACATCGTGCACATTTATATGTTTTTCTAACCACTAGTAATATGTCTCTAACGCAATATGTGTTAATAATATACTTGTCAATAATTATATTGATAGCAATAGACCCAATATGTATATTTGAAATATACATATAAATAAATGTATTAATGGTACTTGAACGAATATGTATATCAGAAATGTGCATGCAAAAACACAGTATTGTTAAAAAGAATAAATAATCGATATTGGTTAAATGATTTAAGCAGCAAAATAATTATTAGCGTGCCTTTTTTTATTAAAATACTTTTACATAGTATTTGTAGATACTGTTTACATAACAAATGTAATACGTGATTGAACAATAATCAATATTGACCGAGTTGTAAACTAATATGACAAGCATAAATCATCTTTTGTAATCGCAATTTTTTCATTACATTGTTGCAAGTTATACTATATAAAATGTAATGCACCTCTGATGCCTAACCTATAATTTTGCCTTTCGATAGTAGGTAGGCAACACCTCAGAAATCAGTGTATTACTATTTTCCTTATAAGAAACAACATATTGTCAGGTTATTAAAGACCAATCCTTGAACAACTGTCTCATTTTCTCGTATTGCTAATAGCAAATACTTAAAGGAAATACATACTTTGACAACAATCGTATTTTAACTGATGTATACTTAGATGTTTATTTTTTGTGTATACTCTTGTGTTTATCTTAAGTATATGTGGAAATACTAAACATGATATTATTAGCATCGGCAAACACCGATAAATAATCTATTGATAACACATTTCACCTCAGTTTTCTATCAAGCATACGTGCATGTACAACATGTTTAGTTGTATCGTCATGAACTCACTCACTTATTATTTAATTAAGCACAATACGATGTCTTGTACAATATCGATCTTACATGTTAGCCCGTATCCATTTATTATTATTAACAGCATGAATTTTTGTATTCATCTTTGTGAGATCGTATCTAAATGGACAAGCACGCACTTACACAACATTTATTATAACCCCATTCTGTATGAGTATTAAAATAAGTACACTAAATGTAAAAGGGCTAAACAACAAAGAAAAACGTATTAAAATGTTCAAATGGTTAGAAGAAAAGAAATAAAATATATGCCTACTGCAAGAAAGTTATTTGACAGATACTGGCATTCAAACATTAAAACACGAATGGGATGGTGATATTTACCTCAGTGGACATCACACAAACAAACAAGGAATAATATTCCGTATAAATAATAACTCAAGTATTAAGGCCAGTACTTTTAAAGATATAATAACTGGAAGACTATCGAGCCTTGATATTACAATACACGAAACACAAATAACATTAATTAATGTGTATGGTCCTAACTTGGATGAAAGTAATTTTTACCAAACATTGCATACTTTTATTAACGACAATTCCGATAAAAATATAATAATTGGCGGAGACTTCAATACCGTGATAAATCCAATATTAGACAAGAACAATGGCAATTTATATACACACCTTAAAAATAGGACACGTTTGAATGATATAATTGAAAATTGTAACCTGTTAGATATTTGGCGTACATTAAATCCATCTGANAATATGAAGAAGTGAAACTCCAGAAGCTGCAGCAGTATTGCAGTTTTATCATACACACCTCTGTGGTCCTTTATTTATGGCAAGGAACCAATTGCCAAAACGGTACAGTACGGCACAAAACGAAACAACATATACACATAGTAGAATAAAGCTGGGGTCACCGCCTTGGAACGGTCAATGCTAAGCATTGGGGGTTTAAACCAGTTAATGAGCGCTCAACCTCACACTTGGCCCAGCAATATTCATGATACATATAAGTGTAAATAAAATTTAACCTCATAGCATTGCAACTCAAATTAAACAGTTATAAAAGGGAATTAAAACGCATTCAATTTAATTACTATTTTATTACTCAATGGTTGAAAGGAGACCAGAGCAACAGAGTTACAACTTTTTGAGGCACGAAGAAATGAAATTTCTAACACGGATCAACTACATCCCACCTTTATACAAAACAGATTTCAGAATATAGCATCATATAGTTAATATTTCAGATCATCATCGCGCACCTACAGGAAGAAGCAGCAATATTGGGTGTAAAAGATCCAAATTACCTACTTGATTGTTTATATGACTAATTCAAAATAAATAAAACGAAGCTTAAACATAAATTGATCAAGAAACTACCATCAGAGAAAAAATAATTATGAATAAAGTTGACCGATACAAACTGGAGTACATGTACCTATCATGTAGCTAAAACAGTGTAAAACACAAATAAATAATATCATAAACGAACCATCCAAATCCCAAGTAAAATGGCAAAATATATTCCAAGAGCATGAATTAAACTGGAAAGAAATATTTCTTATGTCTTACAAAACAACAATCGACATCACACTTAGAAACTTTCAGTTCAAATACATAAATCGCATAATCGCGACCAATAAATATCTTTGTAAATGCAAATTATGCAACTCTAACTTATGTGATTTCTGCGGTGAAAATATCGAAACTATAGTACATCTCTTTTGGGAGTGCAAATTCATCCAACCTATCTGGAATCAGTTGACATCCTTTCTTGGCCAACAACAACTAAACGTTAAACTATCCTTCTTAAATGTTAGTTTTGGAACTAACACACTAAAATCAATAGACGGTAATAATATTGTGAATGTTATCCTTATATTAATGAAATATTTTATCTTTTACATGAAATACAGAAAACAAATACCAAATTTTAATTGTTTTATACATAGCCTGAAACTAAAGATTCAGATTGAGAAAGAAATAGCCCTTAGTAATGATACATTGCATATTTTTGAACAAAAATGGAATCGAATTAAATTTTCATAAAGCTTGTCCACTTATATACTTTTCACCTTATGTTAGCTTATCATTTTATATATTCGTTTTACTATTTTTTTTTCTCTTTTAAAATCTTTAAATATCATTAATTATATATAACAGAACACATACTGTTGTCACTGATAAAAAAATTACAAACCAAGGTCACAAAAAAATAATTATAAGGCATATTTTTCTGTATACTATGTTAGAACCATTGTCTGTGAATGAAATACGTGTTTGTATACAATAAATGCTTGAAAATGAATAATAAAAAAAAAATAACGCTGTTTATATTTGCTATCTAAATGTTATTAATCAGCGGCATTGTTTGTATACTAAAACTAACCTTATTGTACAATGTATCCTGCCCTTTTCATGACATATTGAATGGAGTTTTTTTTAATTAATATTGTAACAAATCTGATAGAAGCAAACCGTTTCAAGTCTTATTATACCATGGGGGCATGCGTAAACTGGAGCTTAGCTGTGTTTAAGTGAAATTAGTTTGAACGTACTTCCAAGATGGTGTCGGATATTTTCCCCCGTTAAGCAACTGTCTATTTATACTTCTTTTAAATGAATACGCCCTTTAGGATCTACGGTGTTTGTGCTTCCCTCGGTTTTGTTTTGTTTCAAAATCGTAGACGTCGGGATGAAAAAGTAATTGAATGAAAACGGTCCACAAATATGTTGTCTTCTTACGTGACGTTCGAGACATTGTGCACACATATCATTTTCTCTTATAACACACGTTATTGACGCACGTTTACAGTGAAATATAACAAAAATCACGATTATTTAATTTTTAGACGCTAGACTAGTAGTAGCAGAAATACTACAATGGAAATTTGAACTTATGTTAATATTATTGCAATGTGTCCATCTTCGTCGGTCACATTTACCAGATAAATGTATTTGAGTACTGTTATAAGGCACTGAACATATTATAAGACTGTTGAGTATATTTAAAGGCCAAAATAGGTTTAAATGCATGTAAGAAATTTACCCAATAATCTCATAATCTAAACAATTCCCAGTATTTGTGTGTACAAGTTTAGCAATAATTTGAAGAATGTGTTAAAACATAGAGTTAATGGTATTATTGAATCAGTATTTTTCTGAGTAACACATATTGAACTATCCTGTGTCATATTGTTTCACTTGAGAACATTCATTGTCAATAACATTTGTTGGATATTTTCTACTTTTAACCTTAACATATTTAAATAAACTAGATAAGGACTGATTGAATACTTGATCATAAGAAATAATACGTCTATAATACCTGACTGTACGGAATACCCCGTAATGGGAATGGGGTGAGATGACGTAAAATCTAAGTCTAAATGCATATTAGTGGGTGTACACAATATATTTGTGACAACACTGTCTAGTTTACTTTTTGATATAGATAAATCAATAAAACATACAAACTGTTGAGATATACTAGAGGTAAATTTATGGTGGAATAAACATTATTTAAAGTATCGATAAAAGTGTTAAAATCTTCTAAAGAGCCATTTCATCTCATAAAAATGTCATAGAAATTAAAGCAAATCTATGGTTAAAGAGACGAACCTCTGACCTGCAACTAAGACATGAAGGATTGTTGATATCCACGGAAACCACATACACCTGCACAAGTTAACGTCGCGATTTTTGGAATTATATGGCCCGATGCATACTAACATAGAAAATGTATTTTGACAGCATCTCTTGGACATTCAAAGCATCGATAAACACAGTATGATACTGCTATCGATACTCGTATACATGTACATCATGTAAAACACGTTCACAATACCGATACTATACACGATACGTTACTATCTACAACCACATGTATAAACCCACAGACTCGTGTACTTGAAATCATTATAGTATTTCTTAATGTCAGCGACATCCAATCCAAGCTAACATGCCAAGCATTCTTAGAACAAATCCATTTGCATGATGAGAAAAATCACCACTTTGCGATACTCGATTATTGTGTATTAAAAAAGGTACGTATAATAAAAAATCAGGCGGGATTGGCTTATCAGTTAAAAAGCGTTTATATTAACATATGAGTATTATCGATAACAATTGTTATTTAGTACTTAACATCATAAGAAATCAACATAACAATAAGAGAGAAACATGTGACACATGTCCAGTACATGACTTTGCTTTTAAGAGCTTGTGTAACACTAATAATCTGAATCGATCGCTTTATGATAATAGTAGTATTTCTGATTTAACAGAAGAACACGAATTTTATTCGCCTGAGAGAGCGTCTAGAGTTTTTCGTTTGATACATTCAATAATATAGTTTATCAATCAATTAGCTGGTTTTGTTTGATATTTCATCTCCTTAAGTTATATTAATGTAATTAAAGACTTAGTGTAATAAATATAAATGTGTCATGCTAATTGACGTGGTCATTGTTTCTCAAATAGTGACATTTATGAAAGTATTGGCGTTGCATATATATTTAATAAATATATACATATTCTTTATATTAAATTAGAAAGTGCCTTCATAGTAGCCCACAAAAACAAGCCTTATGTTCATAAGTTTTAGTGTTGTTTGTTGAGATTAAACAAGTTACTTATTGCAATTATTATTAAGACAGATATAAATTTGTGTTATGTATGCTTTAATAAATTGTCACGCTTACTACTTCAAAGTTTATGTATGCTATGTTTGGCTCTTCTTATGACTAATATTGACTGCTTACTTCTCAACCGCTTATTCTCTAACAACATGTCATGTATAAAGAGCATCTAATTGAAGATATATTTATAAGACATTCATGTGTTCATGTTTTGCAGAAAAATTAGCAAACACAAATACACGAACTTGACCTGCGAACTTTAAAAGTGTGATTTATATCAAAAAGTGAAGAATTATGACGTTGCAAACTTTATTATCTTACTTTTATACAATATATTTTATAAGTTTTCGCAATGCACAAGGATCCATCCATATGTTATACATATGTGATCAAATACATAAAATAATGAATTGTGACTAATTAAATGTTACATTTTACCAAAATACATGGAAAATGACTAGCCGAACTTTCATTGTATTATTAACATGTGTCATAGTGCCCCGTAAATGAAAATGTAAACCACATTCATGATGTTTTCATGGAGAAATTCTGTTGTTTGGTATAATAAAACCGTTTAAGTTGTGGGGGGCGTCTAATAAACATATACTTAAAACAATGGTAGAAAAGATCGACCGAACTTTTTAAACAGAAAACCTTTACTATATACACAAATACGTATGTTAAATTCGCAAACAGATTTACAATTGGTATGGAACCTCATATACCTCATACATGAATGATATGTGTAAATTATTGCTGAATAAAAACAAAATCATATAAACCAGCTTATGCATGCTTAATGTACATCTTTTCATAACAAGCGTGAAAATTGTTAAAATCGTTAAACGAGTTCATAAACACGACCACTCCTTTTGAAACAGTTTTGTTTGGGGGACATTGTTTGTATTTGAAAAAGCTTCCACAAAATCAGACACTTTGTTATTGTGCAAATTGAAACGACCTTAAGCCTCTATTGTACAACTTACTGGACATTTAAATATCCGTTTGCACTTTGTATTCTTAATTTGACTAGTTCCACCTTTCTTTAGAATAATCAGCATTTGAACTTGCGAGCCTTCATATGTTGTCTTTGATGTTTTTAACAAAACATTAAGAATTTCTTTACATATATATATAATATTCATAAATAAAAAATAAAATAATGTGTAGCGTGTTACTCGAAACGGTTTGCTTCTAGAAAGCAAACATGTGGTATTGCGCAACTCCATATTTTCGTTTGGATGTTTATGACATAGCCATAGCCCCATTATATATAAAAATGACATTGTGAAACGTGCATTGATCGTTACTCTTAACGTTTTGCTGCTAAAAGCCTAAAACATTAAAAACATATTAACCAGCATGTAGATTTGCGCATCTTACTATTTTTAATTCTTGAGTTATTGCCCTTTTTAGAAAACACAAACATGATCTTGTGAAGTCTGCAAAGCGTTACTCAAAAAGTATTGCTGCTAGAGAGATGATAACTTACAAACATAAAAACAACATGTAAACGTGTACACTTGCATAGTCGGTTTAAATATCTTCGACATATTCAGTGTTATGACCGGTTTTAGTCGAACTGTTTAACTAGCGTCGTTTACCTCTTTTTCAGTATCTTTTTGACAAATATTGTTAGTATTATGATAAAAAAGCTTATATTGTTTAAATGTATAAATTTGCTTTGTAATATGCATATAGTATTCGTAAACTCTGTTCGGTGTGGAATGGGGTGCCCTCGACCCACACATGCCTTTTCATGAGGAAAATAAATTGTATTGAACGGAAAAAATGCATCGTTTATACTCTTACAGTTTTGCTGCTAGAAAGATGAAAATATATGAAGAAAATTAAAAAACATGTGTTGTTGAAAACTTCCATATTCTGGGTAATATATTGTCCACAATACGAGGAGTTTTCTCTGCGGAGTCCATTATAGTCTTTATTAATAAATAAAACTAAAACTTTATAGTTAAGTGTATAGCATTGTACTATAAATAGGTATTAAAATAACGCAGTTCCTTAATAATAGTGAAACAAATTAAAATATGTTTTTTGTATACCTTTTATTCACCTCCATAGTTTACAAATTGTATCGTTAGTTTTCATTTTTTTATTTGTTTGTATATTAAAGAGTCATTGAAACCATTTGTTGGTATGATTGATTCAACCACTCTGTTTGTCAAACTAGAATGTTCACATGAATTTAGCAGTGCATGAAATATAATTATATTCATTTATTAACCCTTATCTCAATGCACGAGATGAGTAATAATCCGTGTAAATAAAACTGTCGTCTTAGTGATTTGTAACGTTGTTTTTAGTTTAATCTTATTTAGTTACGCTCGATTGCGTGGTGTTGTATTTGCTGAATTATGTTAGAACAAAACTACTATGACACGTATATACATTGATATACATATTTTGGTTACATATAATATTAAATATATATACACAATACATGCACAATGTTAAGCTAGGAATCCATATACTGCCATATATGTCTTCAGTTGTTTCACATGCATAGACTGTTGAAGTGTGCTTTAATTAAATGGCAGACGATGTGTCAGAACAAAAACAAACGTAATAACACTGCCTGGTTTTAAAGGATGGTTGGAAAGTACAGTTAATTACAAAGTATTTAGAGACAATACTGAATTATTGGCGCAGACTTCATACGGTTATTAGTGTATTTCAGGAACAAAACCAGACACATTACAATTATCCCGGATCGGTAAGTACTGTAGAATACTAAATTACTATCCTTATAGTATCGGCGCCCCATATGCAAGTGACTATACGGACATGATAATGAGATAATCGTTGCAGATAAAAGAGTTGATTGTAAATTTGGGGCACAAAACAATTGGCACATACAGTGGCTTCGCTTCGTTATTGCATCTGGTCTTACTTGTTCTTCTTGAGTATGTGTCCTGTGCGACTCATATTGAATTGTCGGATGGACATGCGAGGTTAATATTGGTTTATCAAAATGTAGTGCCACACTAATAGTTTGTGTTGGTTAATAGCTTTTATGTCGATTAAAAGACGCTATTTGTTCAAGTCATGAATCAGAAGTAATGGCACAATTCCTTGACTTAAAGAATGTTATATAAATCAGAATACGTTAAATATTTATTATATAAAGTGCACACTTTATTGAATAATTGCACTGATTAACACAATTCCACACAAATTGAAATATAAAAATGAAATATACAATACCTTTTTTAACGCTCTAAATAGATATATGTACTGTTAATATATAGTTTTTCTTTACATGGTATTGGTCATTTTGACAATGTTTGAAGTAATGCCAATTGATGTTTGGAAGTAATAAAGTCAACCATCTTAACAACAGAGCACTAGTCGGATAAAATTCGAATAAGCTAAGAAGGGCTAAACACACAAGAAAAACGTTAGCTACTGAAAGATTTGAATGTGTATCATTCGCACTAAATGGGTATCACATTCCAAACGATCACATGCGTTATTAATGGCACACTTTGTCCTTAAGTATGCGATCCATGTGCTGTCACATATTTTAACTTCACACATGAACTGATAGCTCACAATTCATAGATTTCAATTTAACATCATAATCAATAACAAAAACGAAAACATCCGATTTCTCTGCGCAAGAGCTTGACACAGTCTATGTAATATACTTGTTTGTGCATTAACTAGTTAACATCCAGGTTATTACTAGACACAGGAGATGTAATTTGGCATATCTTCATCAGAAGGATGCTACGAGGTTTACTGTTAATTCGATTATTTTGATGTGTTTCAAATTGTTGTTGATATCGGCTGTAATTGCACGGCGATTACCGTATATGTTGACACGTTGGGATAATGTAACCCCCATTTTACGGTGCCATTCAATTCACATTTAGAGCGAATTTAATGCATACTTGGCTCCACAGGCACGCAATACAAATATACTACTAATATATAAGTAAGGGAACAGATCGATATGAGGTGACCCATTATTCTACTTTAAAGATTACGGCGCCTACGGACACATTATGCTTCCTGGCTCTACTGATACACATTGTATTTCAGGGAATTGAATTTTATCTGATACGCTTTCTGGGACTTGCCGTGCATAAAATCAAAACGTCTCATTTCAAAAGCAATTGAATCCGTCATAAATAACTCAAATTATAGCTAGACATGGGAATTCTGCAAAAAATGGAGCAATATAAATCAAGGTTGCAAGACGCGTATCGTTTATATCATGCGTTTGCACATTTGCAAGCATGCCAATAAATGGTTACTATAGGCAACTTTGTTATCAACAGAACTGTAACGTCTGATAAAAGATTAACACAAATACCGACTGGAAATGGTTATAGCATACACACTACGTTACGAACATAGTTCATACGATGTGTATATATGGTTTTGTATCCGCCCATGGTCTTCCATTACTCTCAAACTGTTGTTGCCATACAAAGCTTATTTGCGATAGAATTAAATATATATTGTTACGTGCTAAACGTCGCATGGTAAAATATTCCCCACCGTATTTACATCTGCAAACAACTGTTCGTAAAGCACAAACTTAGCAATATTTGTTTATTGCTCTGGATCTAATGCCACACAACTAAACAATAATACAGAGCTTTAAGTGTGACCACAAGACTTATACAAAATAATGGATTAAAATAGGAATAGGCAACAAGAATGAATCTGCACCTAAAGTAAGTGAATCACAAGATACTTCTCGTGCTGACGGCAACATATTACGCCGTTCTGTGCTGTATATATTTATCTCATTTAGGAACAATTTAAGGCGTATAAGATATCAAAGGGCAATGTTTTAAATTTCAAAGTAGATTTGATTGATATAATTCGATAACGATTTGCAAATTCATGGGCATTCGTATTTGAAAACAAACTTTTCATGAGCAAGAATACCAAGAATGTTATTTTATAATAAAAGTAAACATTCGTTAAAAAAGTGTATTGCGTATGTGCAATTATAGTCCAATGTGAAGTGTCTAGCTTGTTCGAAATAGATGTATCGGGAATATAAACTTAAAGTTTGCTTAGAAGATCGTTTAAAATGTGATGCAAATCATTGACAAAACACACCTATAAATTATAATACAGTGGTTCTACTGTAAGTGGTATCACGAAAAAAGTAAGACGATGGAAACAGTAGATGCCTGTAACTATGCTGAATTTTCCTCCTCGTAATCATTCTAGCGTTTCATTATTCTTGTATTTAAAACGTGTGTTTGGTTGATAATCTGAAAAATAAATGTCGATGTTGTATGCAGATGTCGTTATCAATTCGCAAATAAAATAACTTCATGCTATTGAATAAGAAAACTGTAAAAGTATGGTTAAACAGCGTGATGACAACGATAAAGGCGCATACCGTTATTATTCCTGATAAGGTTAACACTTTGTAAATCAATGATGTACACGTTTATCAAAGTAACATTCAACTGCTAACTTTAAAATAATAATCCTATCAGAATACATGTATGCAGTGGCGTTTGATAGATTACCTCAACATTTTACTGTATATCTCGTGTGGGATTGTAAACGATCCGTATTCAAAACGAGTGCATGCAGATCCAATAACACATAGCTTATGGTCTTATAAGCTTTCTGTTTGTCTTGTATCATCCAAAATTCTTTCAACCTTCTATAAGCACGATAAATTTACAAATGCGTGCAATTAACCAGTAATGAGTTTTTAATACTGTTTGTATTTATCAACACAGTTTGGATGAACCAAATCCTATTTAACGTAGTTAATAGTAAAGTCATTATCTGTTATCTGTTTAGATTACTTATTTCAGTAAACCTTGTTTTCCTGTATATATTAACGAATGTTAGTTGAAGAAAACGAAGAAATGTAATACAGAATAAATAACATTTAAGTGCGATTGAAAATGAAATATAAACGTTTCACTTTCGCATTTAATATTTTCTACACATGTTTTCGCGAGTTTGATGTCCACCATAACCGCGGCGTCATTGGACAGTTTGGCAACATGTCTTGTGTCAACCATATTTGATACCTTATCAATGCTTCCATGCAGCCCAAATTAATTGTAGAGTCAGCCATTTCGTTGACTGGTTCATTGGTTCCGAAAAAACGGGTGTAAACGCACTAGACCTAGGTTACACTGAAAACCGGTCTAGAAGTTTATTTAGAGAAGATCTATTAATAATATGTGAGTGTTGGACCAAGATCAAATTAAGTATGTACTTCTAAAAAATATGGCATTATGCTTATTATGTCTGCATTTCAAATGAGATGCTTATAAATATGCAACTAGCAATGAAGCACAATGACTGCAAGCATGTGTATGCGTTTCATACTTTAATGCGCTACGTTCAAAGCCCTCGTACAATAATTGAAAATTGATGTGCTGAATTTCTTTGCTTTAATAATGTTATACGTGTTCAGCAGACGCAACGTGGTATTTAAAATTGACTGCAGAAATTATATCTCTATTAATACTGTTTCTGATTATCGCTATTCCTTAATTGCATGATGATCTTAATTCATCAGTAATTGTATAATCGGCAGTCATGACTTAATACTCATTTCGAAAATTGGAAGTATTGCAGTGCTCACATAGATGAAATACAGCATTAACCTTCTATACTTTTAAGTCAATTAAATAATATGTACGTCGTACGTGTTTTATGTTGGATTGTACGCACATTCACATGACTTGAGTGACTTTATATCTGTTGAATGTAATATATTCAGAACTGCACTGATATAAGGAGCAATATGACGCCACAGTGTCTGACCTTAAAAAGCGGTGCTCACAAATCCAACAATAACATGAGAGACTGCTACTGGATTCAGCCTAAATGCCAAAAACTGCTAATCTATCATATGGCTTGAGATGACGTTTTTGAAATATAAAAAATGTTGCACATACGCATAACGGATTAGGGGATATAACATACGGTATAGGTAAGGGCCATCGTGGTTACACATTGAAATCCAGAGGGCGATAATGCGAGAATGCTAGAGTACGATGACGAGAATGCAACAATACGATGACGACAGTGCGACAATACGATGGTGAGAATGCGAGAACGCGATGGCGAGAATGCGAGAACACGGTATCATACACACCTTCGTGGTCCTTTAGTTATGGCAAGGAACCAATTGGCAAAACAGTACAGTACGGAAGTCGAAATCGACTTGGCTTAATTATGCAGAAGTTACTGGGCTAGGTGAGCACTATTTTGTGAAAAATGTATGGCATTAAAACAAGAAAACAGAACAAATGTCGATACTGTACAGCAATATGTATATGCGCATACTTGTATCGCGTCAAATGAAATTTTCATCATTAACTTGGAATTAATTTTCGTGTTTTGCAAATTATAGTAAAGAAAGACCAGCGCAACACTTTACCAGTGGTGTAAATATCCGTGCACAACAAACATGCACTCACAAATATTGTTCAGAATATTTCTATGAGGATTACATAAATTTACACGTGTGTGTTCCGTGAATATTACTGGAAAGGTGTGTGGTTTGACATGTCTTGCACACGGTTTTAACCGCCAATGCTTTTCATTTACCGTTCCAAAGCAATTACCCAATAAGTAATTGATTGATTTTGAATGTACAAAACTACTTATTGTCTTATATAACATTGTCATCGCAATGAACAAGCATTTTTCTCTTGACAATAATCTCGAGATCCTTCATTCCTCTGCATTATATACATTCCTTTTATTTTAAAGAAAATATGCTGCTTGTAAGGCTATGATAATTTAATGGTGTTAATTATAATATATATATAATGGTTAAATGAGCACACCGTGTATATTTCAGAATATAGCGAAATATGATACTTCCTGACGGGTTTTTGTTCTATTCTTCGTATATCTGAGACTCCAGTCCGTGTATAGTATTTTTGAATTAAAACGATATGGAGTATATGCATCATATTATGAAACAATTATGTTGTGCCCTAAAATTGCTTACTGTCTTGAATGTGGGACTCTCTCGGGATTAAATTACCAACCAAAGTAAATAACATATTCAACATATGTGGAAGGAAGCCGACAGAGAACACATTTTATTGAAGTGAACGAAAATACTAGTGCACATCTTAAATTTAAATCTATGACGTGCAGTTCGTAAAATGTCGTTTTTGGCATAAGTGTGTTAAGGATACCTTAAACATGTCGTCACGGTAACATTGTATTGACGGATCGTAATGTTGATTAGCGTGGTGTGAACTGACGTAATGTCCATAAACGGGGTCGACGGTATGTGGTATTGCACTAAAATCACTGAAATCACACATACGTCTCTTGACAACTACCTAACGAGATTGTTAAGCTTCTATCGCAAACGAGTGTCATTAGGTTAGTACTAAGTGTGTTTGCAAATTGGCGCTAATATGTACGCACTTGTTTTCTAGTTCTAGAACTGTTTTTGCTTCTTTTATTGCATTCCAACACGAGTAACCAAGATAACGCGAATTCGATTGCACCGAACGCATGGTTTAGACTCATAAAATAGCTGGTTCCAATCAGTAGGTACATCATAACGTAATGGTATTTTGCGAGCACAATTCCTTTTGGTCTTCAACGCAAAAACATAGAAGCATGTTTTTCGTTTGAATGTTCAAGAACACAATACTAAGAATACAAATGCAATTGTATTCGAATGCGTTGTGTTGTTTTGTTATAAATCTCGATTACGATCAGATGCGTGAGCTATTAAGAGAACCGACATCAACAATACTCCCGTTATGATGTATTTTCTTTGAGGTCATTACATGTACCAATGTAACAAAGCAGTATCTACCTTTTATTTTGTATTCACAGTGTACTTTTTAATACTAATGAAACGCGTGAACTGCATGCAATGTTTGTTTCATCAATTTTGGGGTGAACACATCGTTAAATAATAACATGCATCCATCCGATGCAGACTGTTCCATTTAATGTGGCATTATAGTATATGTACCTCTTTACAAAACCGTCCAAATGGCGATTTGAAGTGTTTGTTTACATAGTTTTTAAATTCATGTTTGACAGTTAATACGCCAATTCACATTTACATCATATGGTAACATATTTCAATGCGGAACCAATAACCAATATATATTGCAAGTGTAATTTTCAACATCACTGACAGGTATTATTCGCTTGAATGTGAATTTTAAATTACACAGGTGTGCGCGCACTAAATTAGAAGAGACGTTTTTGGGAGGAAGGGGTATTGTACTTTATTATGTCAATGTCATTTCTCATTATTACCTGATGCCTTATATAAATGATAATTAAATGTTTTTTGCTATTTCCTCGTCGAAAAAGTTATGTTGCAATGTTTTAAACTGTTACCGGTGAATATTTCGAACGGTTGACTGGTGAAAAGTTTGAACCGTTACCCGCTCTAGCAGACTACCCCTGTGTTTCCCATTTCTATTTTTAGAAATTACGCTATCATCATTCGGTATTTTCCGTTACAATTCCGTGTCTGTACGGAAATGTCCGAAGTATTATATGTACCGGTACTTTCGATTGGTAAGTAGCGAAGCGTAAAGCGACGGAAATTACCGAAATCAAAACAAGCGGTAACGTGATCTTAAGCTGTGTAAACGTTCCATTGAGCATAAAATTAAAACAGTGAATACATTTAAAACAAGAGTCATTTGCCCTTTGACATTTTCCTATACTTCAAGTTCTACGTAAGGCCAAGACATGTGTTGAAAAACGTCTATATGCAGGTTTCAATAACACTGCTGTGTTTAAATTTAATTTGCTCTTTGTTCTTTGTTTGAAATATGATCAGGTAATAAAACAGTTATTTCATGGATGCTTGGTGAACAGTCAAAACTGTTGTCCCTCGGTATCAGGGCTGACATTTGGAACTGTTGGGACCTTTGGACAAAAGTGTTGACTGTTCACCGTGCATCCATGAAATAACTGTATACTGTTATAGAACACTGCTCCATTTAAAAGAATTGCAAAGGCAATGGGGAGGGATACGCGAAATAGTGTCACTAAGACTTATGGCTTAAACGTGTTTTGTCTGCTAACATGTAAGCAAGTTATTAACAATCTTAGTTCCTAAATTTGATGTTTTGAAATCCATTCTATAATCTGCACAAAACGCACACGCATTCTGGTGTGACCAAAAATACAGTGTTAACAATTGTCATTCAACGTGTGTTCACTACTTTCAACTATCTACTATGTTTGACTTGTGAAACCGAAGATAATACTTGCGAACATCATATTCCGCCGTTATTTTTATTGCGTTGTTAGTCAATAATTTTGATCAATCGTAAAATAAGAAATATCTTTCGATAAATGTATGAATATCACCACATGTTTAGTGTACTGTGGCTTACGTAATTAACAATAATACAAAGGCTAACACATGTTTGCTTGGGAATGTGTGCACAGTAGCCGTAACACTCAAATAAACTGACGGAATACATATTTTACTCTGAGTCAATTGTAAGTTACATAGGGAAACTTTTTATAAGTATATATATTATTTTGGAATACTAAGTAAGTCTTTTTCGAAGCGCACATAGTGTCAATGGTGCAAGTGCTAGATCCCGTATAGCTTTAAACAACGTTATTGAAGATCTTTAAACTAATTAATTTGATTTGCATTTTGTTGCGATCTGTGTCTCAATTAAAGCTAGATGCTTTTGACATTAAACTAAGGATATGAAATACATCGAGCAAATGATGGACTATAACATATTTGTTTAGCATTAAGATTAATCAGAAATGTTAATCAAAAGGAATTGTATGCACTAAAATGTTTATTTTGTTCAGTAACGTGCATTATGTTTTCCATATTCTCACGTTGTGAACATTTGACTAAAACAAGATAATGAACTCTTCATTCAACTTTGATAGCAACACTACACTTTTATACCCAAAATTACCGTTGTCTAATTTTGAGGTTATTCGCTTTGCAGCAAATGAAATAATGCAATGACATTGACGGATTTGTAACGACGTAAATCGGCATTTTAATGTCATTTACGACATAAGAATGATAACACTGATCATACTTAATTTCGATTCCGAGCAAAGTAGAGTGAAGTCTCGTGTGACTTCTCTGCATCCTGAATTGTGTGTGTATATTGCAGAGACAAAGAAAAAGCACAGTGTGGATACATGAATGAGTAAAACTATACATTTCGTTAAATACATGCAATTAATTTAAGCATTAAATGTCATCGCGGTTATTTCACAGCGATAGAACACGCAGACAACGACGATGCCTACGTCTCCTCACAACAAGACATGTATTTGCGCTTGACATAACGTCTCAACATGTATAATTCCTGTGTAGTGTAATCTCAAAATCCTTCTATGCAGATTTGTTCTCCGGACATTATTTAGTTGACACTCAAATAATTCCTTGACCGAAGACCTTAATGGTTCTGGAGTCTTACTAAAGTATGAAACGTATGGTTTTCAAGTTATTTGAAAACAAAAGGCAATACTGGACGAGGTTTTTTACATTGGAGAAAGCCCGACCTTAAAAAAACATAAAAGTTAAATGCTGATGGTTTGATTCTGATTCCAAGCACATACACATTTATTTATTGTTATGACATTAAAGTCACATACATTCAAACGAATAACCAATTATGTTTGTTCATCTTATTAAAAAGATGATAAAAAAACATTGACATCAATACTTAACTAATATTATACGTGCGATAGGTGACGATGATGCAGCTCAAACAAACTAAGTACAGGTCTGTTTTTCTATCAACTTAACTACATTAACTGCTTGGTCAAAATTGATATGTCAATATGAATTGATTAATTTTTCATGCTCTAGGACTGTACACTGGGAACACAAGATTTTGTACATATCACACACAATCTTGTTTGTGTGAAGGACTACGATTTATACAGTCTTTGAAACGGCAGCCCGAATGAACCATTTAGCATTTTAATTAGGATTGAAAGTCTATAATTCAGCTCGTACGACCCGTTGTGTGAATTGCCAAACGTAACAACGATGATGCATCTGTGATACTGAAAACCCACATCATTGAATTTAAGTCTAGACAAAATTACAGAAAAGCGATACAAACGCGCATCTGCTAGTTGATATGTATACACTTGGTAAGAACTAATGAAAGATTGTTCTATTGAAGTTGTGGAATGTTCTGTATCGGTCTTAAACCGAAACTGTCTCGGAGTTGTGGAGAATTTATTGTTGGCCTCTTATTTTTTTTTAATTACCGTTATTTCGGATAAAGTGCTCAGACAAAACGGGCCTAACAGTTGCGAATTCAACGTTTGTGAACAACATAAATTGTAAATAATTCTTAATTTTATAAAATTGAATGTTTGTAATAACAAATCGTCAAATTTGAGTGAGAATATTGCTGTTGTCTGTTTTAGAGAAAATATAACAAACATTAACGCCGCTAGTACAGTTCCCTGAAAAATATTGATCGAATATCGGCAGTTACTTGCTTTACACATGCCAATCTTTGCTGAATATTTCCAAGTAGGTAATTACTAAAATATTAAATAAACAAAACCACTATCACAATCTGGTTTTAACGACGCACGAATTATTATATTTCGTCCATCTAAACGTATGGAACGCAGTGTTTGAATCATTTATGATGGCATAACACACATCGTGTTGGGTTCTATAAAATTTCGCGAAATCATTTTTATTTCTTGGCATCTAGTCTTATATAAAGTGAACTTGTACGGACTTATGATTCCGCCAAAACAGACCATCAAACAAATGACAAAACTTTACAATGCAGTGTAAGGAACTATAAACGTCTTTGGATGATTTGTATACCTTTTCTTTGTAAATCATTAGTATATAAACAAATATAATTATTCTCTTATTGACGGATATATCGACATTAATATCCATGTCTACATTAGGCTTAGTTGTCGTTAAAATAGCGGTACGCCATGCACTTAACTCGTTTTTACTTATCGTTCTTTGATCCATATTTGTGCGACGTCAATGTCTCAATGATACAGGAACGTATACCGAAGGAAACATTTTAATTCTGAAATATTATAATTATTGGAAGAATCTCCTTTAACGGAAGTCAGTTGTATTTAGGACCCGGCATTTACATGTTTTAGTGTTGAACATAATATTTGCATTACGCACTTGACATGAAATGTTCATGAGAAACAAATAACAACAAAACGTAACATTTTAATATTGCAGCATGAGTTAGTATGCATTCGCGATATAGTTCCTATCATTCAACGACAAAATGACCAGAAACAGGTTCATACATCAATTGTATCAATCAAACACAATTTGAGATAAACTGGGCTTATATGTTTCTTACCTTTAGATAATTACTCCCTAAACACGTTGTTGGAAATCATCAAGATTACTTACCATATAAGTTCTGTGTTATTAAAACACAATTATACCAGTCATTGTTGAATCGCCTAGTGTGTCAGTTACTAAATCAAGTTAACAACAGTTATGAGAAACAGAGCTTGTAGACTACTTCACATTCATTATAGGTCTTAAGTTACCTCAAAGTAATGTGAAAGAAATGTGAAAGTAATGACTTGTGGAAAAGTACTATACGTATATAATGTGTTTTAAATGTGAGGCGTATAGCATATCAGTGGAAAGGTACGGAGATTGACAGGAGTGTTATTTTTGAGATTAAAGAAACAGCAAAATGTAAATTGTATGGACATTATTGATATGATTCGGTGTATACTTAAACATGTTTTTGTTTAAACTATTAGTTTTCTTTATTTCAACGCATACTATAAATATTACATGTTATTTTCACCATGTATTGGTTACGAATCAAACATGTATAGTTATGACATACATATGCAGACATAACATTCGCATTTAAAACTAACGCGATCTTCAAGTATCTACTCATCGGTATTCACACAGTCTCCGACATGATCCCACGTTCACACAAATACGCCATGGATCTTCATTGACCGTGGGAAATAGGGCTAGCAATTGTTCGACTGTTGTTTTTATAATTAACGACATATCTCCTTGGTTTCCAAGTATATATTCTGCAGGGCATTCAACCAATCTAATTGCGTGTTTTAATATCAGTTACAACGGTGTTCGCCTCGTCTTATATACCGTTATCCGTTCGGTGCCATTCCCATGGTTATAAGTTTGCTCATCAATATGTATGAAAACGACTTTTCGCCAGTCAGTGCCTTCTTATTATATAATGTAATGACAACGGAATATATACCGTCGGTCCCTTAGATGCGATATGACATGCTTTGGCAATTATTCTGGGTTGGCTTTTTCCTTTGAGACTCTTCTTCGTTTATTTATGCCGATGATAAAATTGATGAACTGCAAATGTTTTCTCGGATGTTATTGATTAGGGAGATAGATAAAAAAAACGTGTTTTAAAATTGAGATGATAAAACATTTTATACAGCTAACATTTTATCAATATCGATCTTTCGATCAAATCGCGTTGATAATATAATACAATACTTTATTCACAGGTGAATACGTATGAATGCCGGCAGAAACATGCGATATTTGTCTGGAATAAGCCTGGAATTAAATAATTCCACAATGTTTCTGGACCTTGTTTAGTACGATAATTCGTTTAATTCGAAAACAGGTTATTCATATAAGCGTACGTAAAGGTGAGTGCCATACAAATGCATCACTGCCAGAAAAAATATAGAATACGAATGTATTGTAGTTAGCATCAAAATTGTTTCTCTTAAATAAATATGGTAAATTATGTAGATCCGTTAACGTCCATTATGTGTGATAAGTGTTATGTATGGTCCAAAATATTAGCAAGCATGTGTGACAGTGTTATGTTATTTCAAGATTATACTTGTTGTTTGTTATAGGCAAGCAGTCGATATACCAGATGTTTCATTCGCACTCTCCAATCATACACTGGTACGTAAAATCGGACGATTGTGCAAATACCGGGATGTGTTTTTGACGTTGTTACTGCCATGATAAGCCGGTATATGAAGATGCGGACGTGTACATGTATGTTATATGCCAAGAGTTTCTTGATACTTGACATTAAGAAATATAATTTCTGAGAAAGTTCTTGTTATATTCATACGAAATACATATTACAAATCATGACTCTTTCGCAACCTCGAATCAACCTCTCGTACGCAAATTGTGCAAATTCCGTGAAAGTTATTGACGTTGTTGCTGCGATAATTTGCCGAATCCAGATAGTAAATGAAGTTGCGTAAGTGGCTATGTCTGTTATATGTCCAGAGTGAAACTATACTTGACTTTCAGATGGACAATTTGTGAGAAATGTATTGTAATTATCACTCCTAATACGTGCTATGGCGTTTAATGAGTGTTGATTGGCGAGCGCAAACACATATGGTTGGGTGCTAATGTGGTTGTGCACTTTTTTATTGCATGGCACATGTTTTGTTGGTCACATTATAACTTCATAATGGAAAGAATTAATAGTTCATGCACTAGACATTGGGGACAGCAGATATGCATTCGCGTGAGTGCAAAATAGCCAATTGCGTTCTACGTGGGAGCAGCTATACTTTGTTATTAAAATGTACATCTATTGGTTTTCTTCATGAAATGAATAAATATAAATGAATCGTATTCGATGTAAGTACCATATGCTAAGTAATAACATTTCTTATTAAAGAAATATGCGTGTTTTGGTTGAATGAGATGTTAAACTGTGTTCCATGATTTACACATTATACACAGCATATCCAAACAACGATAAGACGTGCATATATTAAATATGTCAATAATAAACGAATTGGACAAATGCCACAGCATTTCACTTGTTTAAGAGGTATGCACAGTCTTCCGTGCATGAACATGCTGTTCATATAGTGGACAGCTATTCGTATATATTATATAACGATGTTTTGGCAAACATGTAGTTACGTTTTAAATAAAAACAGTAGAAGAAAGAAGTGCGATATAGTGAACACAATACGAAAGGGCTTATCATAAATCGTATGTAATTAAAGTACGACATAGGGGTACGAACTGGGTGAATTATCAATACTGAAACTTCACAAATCCTGATCGTTCTTTGGACAGAGAACAAAATACTTCGTTGTTAAATATAGGAAAAGTGAAACGCCAGTGATCTTACCAGGAGAAAAATGTAAAACGAAGAAAAAACGACACCAAATAGAGTCCAGAATATGTCCAGAATATGTGTTGTAACACGGTTAAGAGCATTCAACATATGATGTGAAGACACGTGCCGAACTGAAATGTATATATACTAGATTATAAAACAAATAGGCTATTTAACTATAAATGTCATGGTAATCCAAATCCAAATCAATACTAATTTATTACCACATTTTATCAGCCAATCGAAAAGTTATGCTGATTACGTTCACGAGTGCAAGGTCAATGTTGTCGGACTATATTAAACCCATTCACACTCACTCCTCACAAGACACAATTATAAATGAATCCCTCTCTTTGTAGTTAGCTCTGCTTTAGAAGTACACGGAATAAAATGCAAGTTAAGTGTCTTCTATTATGAATATAATTATGAATTTACTCATTTACTTTTTCCTTATAAACACTTTCTAGTGTTAATTGTTTACTGAAATGTTTTCGGTTTCGATTAAGTTTATTAGAATAAAAATATTTAAAATACATATGATTGTTTTGTTTTCTAGTTCAAATGCATTTTAAATTATAATTTCTAAAAAAAATAACACTTTAAATAAATTACACGTTTGTTATGCAAACAACTCACACACATTTGAACCATATGAACATGATAATAAGCATACGTCTTAACTAATTGTGAGTTTCTTATCCGGAAAAACGAGAGACGGTTAGCACGGAAGACCAAGATCGTTTGCCATAGTGTTATATCACACACGAATTTGAGGCTCCATGTATATGTGTGGTTAAACATACATTCACACGCAAATCAAATCAAACGATTTGTATTTGAACATCATTGAAACATCATCAACGAAACAGAAACCGATCTGTACTGCGTGAACACGTCTAGAACATGTCCTAAATTAGTATGCCCGACACTTTGTGCAAGACTGGGGAATCACCACATTACTATAAAACAGTCTTTGTTTTGTACCAGGAAAATATTTCTCGATATTCTATCACAAGAATATAGACTGGCTCAATGACCTGTGTTCTGTACAAACATGGACAGCAAATCATTTTCTCTTTGGTTTATTGACGACGCTGTAAAGGTAACTTTGAGTTTGAGGTCCATTTTCGTCGGCTAGTCTACAAGAAGAGAACATTTTCGAAGATAAGCAAAGTTAAACGGTCTGTCTTTCATCATATTACGCTTGAGTGTACAACGAAAAACAAAGCGAAAATAACATTAACCTCGAAAACCTTATTAGTTAACCAAACAACACTTTTATATTATTGCTTATTCTATACAGTATTATATAAATATTTAATAACGCAGCTTTAGAATCTTATATTAACATATATTTCCATGTCCCTTTCTACCCTGACTGGTTTCATATGCTTTGATGATATGGCTTGGAAAGCAGTTTTTATAGACAAAATGCATTTAATGTTATAATTAAACGGTTACGAACTCTTAGTAACACATATAAAGACAATGTAATGCCAGTTGTATAAGATAATCATTCGTTTTGTTACTTCGAGATATTCAAGGAAATAATTTACCACCTCGATCAAAATAAAAATCATAATGCATACAACGTTTTGTAGTTATTGTATATGTGTGCGTATTCAACATCACTGCTAACAAAAGTAAAAGAGGGAACAACACAAGGTAGCGCGATCTTTGTAATTCGCTGAACGCTATAATCAATAATGTAATACGTACATGAAACCACTTTCAATGCTTTGATTTTCTGAAATGAGCGGAATGCAATTGATGATACTACATGTATGTATATTATAATACACATTATAATTATCACCATAATAATACAAAGTGAATAATACATACTTTTAATAGCACCAATAATTATTATTAAATACTATTATTATTATTATTATTATTATTATTATTATTATAATTATTATTATTATTATTATTATTATTATTATTATTATTATTATTACATTGTTTGTGATTTTGATCATCCTGATGCTGATGACGGTATTAATAATAATGTTGCTGCTGCAGTTGTTGCTGATAATGATAATGATGTGATTATGTTATGTTGGTACTGTTGCTACTGATGACGATGATGACGATGATGACTATGATGACTATGATGACGATCATGACGATCATGACGATAATGAGGATGATGAGGATCATGGCGATGATGACGATAATGATGATGATTAAGACAAGGTTGGTGATGATAATTCGACGTGAAAGTTGCTGCTGTCCTTGATGATAACGTTACTGATGATTATTAAGTTGCTATTGCTGCTTCGCATGTATCTATGGATGCTGATGCTGATAATTCTGCTGCTTATGCTGCTGCTGCTGATGATGATGATTATGATGATGATGATGATGTGGCTTCTGCTGCTCGTTATGATGATGATTATGATGATGATGAAAGTCATCCTCAGCATTGTCAGGTCTCCCACAGTTGCTAACATAATAGAAGGGATCCTCGAGGATTTCAATCATTGGTAGACCATCTGCCTGCATAAAACTGAATAATGCGACACGTTGCATACTTTTAACATAAACAAAACATGTTTTTTAAAACCTATTTAGCTAAGGTATTATGCCTGATGGCATGTCAAAGTTAAGGTCAGTTAGGGTACATCATATGGCATTTAACTTGAGACATGGACACATTTATTTTGATATTTATACATGAATAAACATTTACTTCTGCAATAAAAAAGCTCTTTAAATATACTTTCAATTACACTTAAACAAAAACATTGTGCACACTATAGCTAAACATTTGTACTTTGATTTCCGTTTTATTTTGGTATTGTAATTACCGTACTAATATTTAATTATTTATATGTTGTAATCGTTATGTTAAGGACAATATTTTACGTGAGAAAATTACTCTACTTATCTTTGACAGAAAAGTCGAATTAGGGAAATTATTATTGAAGAATATTATGTTAAAATTACCTTTGAGACGTAGGAGAAACCACCTGCACTAAAATTACGAATAAGAAATAATTGGTAAATGATTGAATTTGTTTAAAAAAAGTGTCAACATTGTCCACAAAACTAGCAATTCGATTATTGATGTTTACAATTTGGATAATGATCGCGGTTTGTTACATACTTGCATATATTTTAAATAAACACCATAACTGCATTGATTCATAGAATTAAGTACATGACAAAAGCGAATAAAAATATAAACTCATTCAAACATTACTCTTTGGTGAATCAAGTGCCCGTTTTTGTGTGTATGGTTTAAAATGTATGTGTATCTACAAAGGTTAAATTGTTGATTTGTATCGTGTACATGCATAATAATGACGAAACAAATCATATCGACCAGTATCCGTCTCAGAGTCGTAAATTTAAAAGTATAAGCAATCGTTCTCTCTGATCTTTCAAAGAAGTAAATAGTAGTGTTTACTCCGATGCATGTTTTTCTGTTGTTGTAGTGTTGTATATTTCGTTTGAAAACTTACAATTTTATAAGCAAAATACCTTGTGCTGCTTCTTGCAATAATTATGACCTGTTCACGCAACTTCGTTTGCTTTAAGCATTCACTGATGAAACACACCAATTCCCTACAACTAAAGTGCATTATGTTTTATTTATTTTATTTATATGCCCAACGGAAAGTGCACTCAAAATAATCTTATGTACATTTTGCGTGGTAAATATTGAATTAAGATACTCTTTCCTAACACGAAACAAGAAACACTCAATAAGTATTGGCCTCTCTAAAAATAAATAATTATGTTGTATTTAATTATCAAGATGCATCAGTTTATTATTTCTGACGGAGCATATATATATGAATACTACTACCACGACGTCATTTTCAGATCAACCCGCAAATAAACCAGGAACGATGGATGATAAATTATGTATTGTTTAATTCTACTATGTGTATATGTTGTTTCGTTTTGTGCCGTACTGTACCGTTTTGGCAATTGGCTCTTGGCCATAAATAAAGGACCACGAAGGTGTGTATGATAGAAATGCAATACTGCTGCAGCTTCTGGAGTTTCACTTCTTGATATTGAACGTGTAAGCGCAATGAAAAACGTGCAGTGTGTTCCGTTTATGTTATATTTTATTGTAATTATGTTTGGTTATGTTTGCACAATTGTCAAACGCTACAACGGACTTATTATGTAGATAAAACGCAGACGTGTTATGATTGCACTCGTCGATCAGGAGATAACAATTAAATGCTTTGCTAAAGCTTTGTTGTTGCTAATTATGTTTGGAGAAAATGGTAGCTGACATTTAACGTGATTCTATTTGTGTTCGCCTGTATTATGCATTTAGAGTGACACTTTAGTTCAGTCCAATCCATACATTTATCTACATGTCGACGTTATGAAAATAGTAAAATCAGTTTTATACTGGATCAGAAAAAAGGAGGTATCACATTTGAGATGTTTTGTGCGTTCACATGCATTTCTCGACATTGTGGAACATGCATTTGCACAAAAAAAACATTACAACATATATATTAGTATCTACTAGACTGTACAAGGGGATGGTTACCATTGGACTATTCTATCGAAGGAGCGCACCTCTCACTCTCGTTATTGACGTAGAACTGTTCAGTCGAATGTGGACAGTCTGCAGCTGAAACAGACCCGTCTTTGCAAGCATTCTTTCACTTAATAGAGGATAGTTATTTGCGTTCGATGTTTAACCGTAGACTAATGTATTAAGTAAAGTAAGCAAATGTGTATTTTTCCTTTTACTGAGAACAGTATTTCACAGCAAATACCCCCAACGCAAACACAACTCATTTTTTCGTTTAAAGTTTTATGATTCTCTGCATATTGACTTTTACTTTTTACATAAGTTACTTTAAAAAATATGATAATATACCCGTACTATTTTCTAATTTATGCGTAGTAATTTGGTGAAGAAATCAACACTCTAGCATAATACATTCGCCGTTGATTAAACATGTAATTTGTAGGAGCTGCGTATAACCCTTACGATGGACAAAACAAATTGGGTTGTCCAATGAAGGATTTGGGAATTCATTCTCCGAGAATGATAAATATTGCATGTCTTTGAGTGAACACAGTGCTTTGACAGTCAACAGCATATAATATGGACATGCATATATGTACCCTAACAGTGCAGTTATACAGATCGCAACCTGTTTTGTGATAAACCGTTGATTATCCGCCGAGCATGAATATTAAAACAATATCGAGCGAAATTGGTAAAATAGATATTATTAAAAGGGACGTGTGCACATATTTAAACAATGATTATGTAAGAAACAATTGCAAAAACCAAACACTTATGTATGTATTATATTTGAACAAGCAAAATAACATTCATGATTAAAGTGACTGTTAAAATATCTGATCGTTTATGGATTTCAAAAGGTGGAAAATACAATGATGTTTATCGGAAATCGACAATACACGTTTTGTTTTCATGCATACTTGGGAAAGCAATTTTTATTTTATCTGTGTAATTATAAACATTTAAAACTATTTCAATTTGTCCAGTTTTGTTTGTATATTAAAGTAATAAAAAAATAAGAATATGTTAAAAAGTCTCTTTGACTATCTCTTTTGTATAATGCATCTCACACCCAAAACCGCACATGAACCCTTCAACGTATTAAACGGGATATACATATTTTTTCATATAAATATTACGGGTATAATACTGTCGAGCTAAACACGTTTAATAATGTATCCCCATCAGGGATCCAATTATTTGTTATATGACCACCATCCAAAGAAAAACGACGTACCATCAAAGTTCGCATACATGTGTCCACTGCTTTGTTCAATCTCTTCACGACTAGAATATACAAATAGCAAGTATGCACAATTTACTCTTGGAAGTCTACTTTGCAGTTTAACCTATGCAAACGTTCATAACATTATATTTTAGACACAGCACATGTCCGATGTGTCATTCTTTGCAGTCTTAAAATACCTTTGTGTTAGTTTTTATTAACGGAGAGACACAAATCAAATGTTCACGCGAATCGTGTATGGAATGAGTTATTTAAGTACAATATACTTTAATACAAAGTTGTGAAATCCTTTGTCACTAAAAACGTCAATCAGGACTTTAATAATGCACTTATTGTTTCGACTAATTGCTAAACGACCGCATATGCCGTTATGTTTATTAATTGGTGATTCAATACGAGTATTAGGTACGTTAGCTATATAAAGACCCGTTAGAATCATTCTAGAATGTACTGTAAAATATACTTACATTGTGCGTAAGTTTGTGGCGTCCGCTGCTATTTCCATACCTGCAAGACGAACAATAAATCAGTTATTGTTGGCGACTTACTTCACAATGTATTGATTTACGAATCGATACAATGGTATTTAAATGAAATAACGTTTTAAATTAGTGTAAAACCGTAAATATTGTTCGATTAATGTATTTGAATCTTTTTTAATCTGTTTAAATAATATATTTACCCGTTTGCTTTCTGTTGTAGGAATTGCATACTCGTTTATAACACGCTGTCAAGATAAGGACAATGTCCAGGATTACTACACCCGCTATGATTGATCCAATGATATTCAAATGCCATCTCTCTTCAAATAAATATTTACAGTGAGCCTCATTATGAGGACAACATTTTCCACCGATCCATTCCATCATTACGAAATAAAATTGATTTGTGTTTAGCGCGCTATTGATAATCTCAAATATGTCGTATGGGAAGATTTGTGGATCTTATAATTATAATATAAGGGCATACACTCGACTGACCATTGTTTCATATCATAATAATATCACCATAAATGTTCGTTCTAAATGTATTAAGGTTTTGTTAAACAGCATTTAAATCGAAACAGGAATATGCAATGAACCACTGAGTTAAGTATCGATTATCTCTTCTTTTAGAAGATACTGCATATATTTATTTGCGCATTTATATTAATAGTCCACAGAATTGCCATGGTAGTCTAGGGTTATAATGAAATTCAACTTCACCCTTTAGAGCAACAAGGCAATTCCTGCTGAACCTTGTGGACTTGTATATATACTTCGGAAAAGTCGGACGATTATAGACCATAGGCTGATATCAAACTATATTATTATAAGTTATACACATTGACAATGTTAAACCATTTTCTAAGCAGGTCACATTAATTATAGACAACTGTACCCGTTTCTGTTACGTTTGTTGTCGGGCTGGTGTTTGTGACTAAAACGGTCGTGGACGTGACGATCTCTATAGAAAGGAAACAATATACGTTGTCATGTCATTTTAACCCCATTATAACAACAACAGTTTTCTCAATTAACATGTATTCATAGTTCTTTTTTTACCAATGTGTTCTTTGGATCATATACAGGCGCATCATTTTACATCATTACAGACACTTGAGTTAACGCATTATGTGTTAATTTTGTCAGCACTAAATAATCGTTTCTTTTTCATAGTAATAATGGTTCTGACTCTGGTTGTGTTTATTTAATAAGTTAAAATTAATCGAATATACCTCGTTTGTAATAATTGAGTTGACTCAATGTGCTTTTATGTTGTGAGTAATCAATAATCGTATCTATCTCTTTTGTAATAGCTGAGTACGGTTTGTGTTTATTTGACAGTTTTAAATAATTGTGTCATTCTCCTTGCATAATTGTAGTAAAGATAAATAATCGTATCCATCTCGTGTGTAGTCATCACTCTATAATCGCATTTATCTCTTTTGTAATAATTTAGTTGACTATATAAGTGTTTATTTTTTCATTTAAAACAATCGTGTCTTTCTAATTTACAATAATTGATTTGACTCATTATGTGCTTTTGTCAGTATTAAATAATCGTAAAGATCCGCTTTGAACATACTGAGTTGACTCATTGTTTGTTTATTGAGTCTGTTAAAAATGCATATATCTCTATTCTCTGCAATAGTTAAGTGTACTCATTTTGGGTTTAATTTGTCAGTCATATTTATAGTCCGTGTAATAAGCGAGTTGACTCATTATGTGTTTATTTCGTCAGTACTTAATAATCGTATATTTCTCCTTTGTAATAAATCTGATAACTAAATAATTTATTGAAATAAATCCGATAACTAAATAATGTATGGTCATTAATCCGATTACTAAATAATGTATTGTAGTAAATCCGGTAACTAAATAATGTATTGTTATAAATCAGATAACTAAATAATTTATTGTAATAATCCGATAGCTAGATAATGTTTTGTATTTAATCCTTTTTTTTATTGCAACTGTGTTTATTAAGAAAATGAACAATACTAGTTATCGCTCCAATCTTTCAAATCCTATAAATATTCGTCCATTTTTATTCATATTAATCTCAACCTGTTTTAACCAGGTAAAAATACAGGGTAAGAAAGCGTGGGCCTATGGGAAAGGCACATATACATATGATCATCTAATGGTTAATTGGAAGGTGACAAGGATAACTAAATGGAATAATTTACAAACGAGTTACATGTATTGATGCCTGCGAACGGTCGTTGCAGCGTTCATTTCCTGTCGTATGTGTTGTTGTTGGTAGGCTAGTGGTTGCAGTCGAAGATTCTGTAGAACTACTTTTTACCGACGATGCAATGTTGCCGCGTTTGTCCCAGTGCTTACTTCCACATGTATCTTAAACAAATATAAATTTTGGAAAATGTTTAGTATTAAACATGTTTTTGTTTTATTTAAACTAGTCCATTTCATTTATTTAATGGATATAATGGTTAACAAATTCCAACCAAATGTTGTCTTAACATATGTGTAGTATGTACTTATTAGATGTGGTGACACTTCTGAGCTCAATACACTGGGACCAACATACCTTCGTCGGCCTAATTAACGTAACAAAACATTAACACTGTTTGCTTAAGTATATATACTGACTTGGCTTGTTTTGTAAAACTGGTGAGGTTATTTGTCAGCGCTAAGTTTCATTCACGGGAAATAATGTATTTTTACAACAATATCGTTGATAACGTGTTGAGGTCGGTTTTTGTAATCCTTTATCTACAGTAACATACACGTTTTAGTTTACCAAGTTAAACCAACTATTTGAACAATGAACATTATCCGGCCAACATACTTTTTATGCGATGCCAAACTTAAATTAGACAGATTATTAGCGTTTATGAGAAAATGAACTACTGCGTCAAATGGTGTGATTCAAACTCGATAAATATAGTTTAATATAATATAATATAATACAAAACGATTGTGTTTGCTAGTGCTGTACCATGTGGTCATGTTTTCTCCACTCGAAACTCGCATATATTACAGTGTAGGTCCATGTTAATTTACAATAACTGGTAATTTCGGTCGAAACAAGTTGGTCATACAAAACCATTAATATGTATTTTGAAAATTGAACAAAATATGAAAAGCTTAAAGTTTGAAGAAGGCAATACATTCGTTCAAATATCGAATATAAATATAAATAATAAACTATTTCAAGATGATGTCCGCACCATTAAGACGTAAACTGGTTTTCAAAAAAATAATAAAACAATATTGTATTAACCAAAACAATTCCTTCCTTACGAATCGTTTCTGAATGTTAAAGGGGTTTAAATTGACTTTCATTGATCATTAGATGACTTTGGGCAATGAATTGTTAGATGTAATATAATGCAATATATATGAACTTCTGAAATGATTAATTATGAATCGTATAAGGCATTGTGATTTGTCCAGCACATTTAGAAACGTGTTAGAGACTTCGATATTTCGAAGATGAGCTGCACATTTGCTCAAGTAATTCAATTTTTAAATACTCACGCAAGATTTTTTTGATTTTTTTTTTACACAATCATATAATCTAATACGCAATTATACTACACAATGATATTGAATATCACAAGTTCCATCAGTTATACAATACAATTCACAATTTACCTTTCACTTCATAGATGACTATCAAACAAGTCAATGCGACAAGCTTAATTCGCTCCATCATGACAGATCCACACAAGTTGGGATATTTCACGAACGTTATATTCCTTTGCTTCGGAATGATTTTTTCAATAGTTAATCAATCGTATTTATAATGCAATTCTCTGTCGGTGTATTCGAAAGGAACTTAATCAGACAATTGAATATTAAGATACCGAAACTCAAAATGCGAGAAACACCAACCCAGACCAATGTAGAACAATTAAAAGGGAAGTTAATTCGACACATTCATATGTTCACAATGAAATTGCTTTTGATTTAAAAAAAAATAAAAATAAGACAGCGCATTTTGCCTTGACACATGGAAATTACAAATATATATAATTAATTAAGAAATGTAATTTACTAGCTGAATTTGTATAGTCATTCAATTCGTGAGCTGGTGTTACGACTGCTAGTGATAGAGCTTTTGCATTCTCTTTAACTATAACCTTTTATAAAGTTAACTATAAGATGGAAGTGAAAATGTACACTTTAAATCATATACACACAATAAAATTTGAGTAATATTATATTAACATTATTTTAACATACACCAGTACTATGTTTACGGGACAATAAATACCACACACCACTGAACAATCCATCGTTAAAAAGTATGGTCACCGACGACAGATCATGAGGAGCTTAAACCGGTAAAACGGCATGCCGAACATCCCATCTAGCACAATAACTGTTAACAAACTAACACATAATACTTTATATATAATCAAACTCAGCCAAGTAGTTATAAGTGGTTTGTAATAATGCATTTTTGATCAAAGAAATGCTCTCAGCCACACAATATATTCATGATACATGATGTTAAGCATGACATGTACGTGTGTGAATGCACTACATGAACGCTACTTTCAGTGAGGAGGTATCGCATTTAACTCATGTTAAACAGGTCACTGACAGCAAACGTGTTCCAATATGGATACATGCGTGACATCAACTTGTTATTTTTTTTAATAAATATATTATTTATAAAATTGAAGAGCAAATGCGAGAGAAGTAAATAAATAAATACACAACCGTCATTCTTCTTTTTAATTTAAAATCAGTTTTGTAAACTAGCGATTATATCAAATTGAATGTTTAAATGTTACACTGTTCAATATGTTGTAAATTGCTCGGATTTACATTGCTTATACATATTTGACTAAGTGTTGTGTTTATGTCGCGAATAAAGTTCAATTTGGACCATAGCTGTATGCTACTGTTTCAGATACAGCGCACGGTCCCATTTTATATAAAAAATAACACTTGCATCTTTCCATAATGTTAGACTCTAAAGCATACGTACATAAATAATTATACATAAGTTTCCAAACTGCGCAAAGCTCAAAGGTAAACCTTTACTGGGCCTGATGAAATACGACATTTCTTCGAAAGGTTTGTTTCGAAATGCCTTCATCCGTACTTTATAATATAGGAATATTGAAACTCCATAGAGCATTTATTTTTCCAAGACTTTAAAGCTCCCACGATATATAATGTTTATTTTTCCCAATACTTCCCAAATGCAAGAATGGATATACAGTCAAACAACACATCTGGTTTCCATAAAAAGTTAACAAATTAGTTTGTATTTATCTTATTTGACAACACATACGCAAGTCTTCGGTGTTAATTTAATAAACAAATGTTGTAAAGTTGCTAACAACATTGTGGTCTTTGCTGTGTGTTTTTATTTTATTATGAATATGGCAAGTTGTTGTTTTAAATTTTAAGAACCGAAATCGAATTACCAATAGCTTGAATATCAAGTAGTTGTTGAATTGAATAATTTTAAGACGGGTTACGTTTGTATTTAACTATGTGTTAAATTAACGTGACATATCGCATTTGAACATATACATCAACTTGTATGGTTATATAGTTGCATCAGTGGGATTTTAATAATCCCGTGATTAAACACGTGTTGCATTTAATAAAATAAAACACGCATAAAAGAGTTATGGAGCATAGTTTATGGCTCACATTGCTTAATATTGCTTCATATAGCAATGTTATTATACTATCTGTTGATGACATGCGTTTTAATACGCGACACCACAGACCAAATTCGAACAGGAAAATTGTTTTGCATTGTGTTCATTGTTTAAATCTGTTGTATACAAGTATAACTGCCGGCAGGGTTTTGCCTCAAACTTACTCCGTTTTATTAGTGGTCGAGAGTACATGTTATGGCTAAAACAAATCAACAATATTGGCAACTGCATCTCATTTATTTGACACTTGTCAAAGTCAGAATTAACTGTATACCAGAGATACCACTTACACATATATCAAACTTTCGAAACAAATACTCTTATACACAATCTTGTTCTTCTGCAACATTTATAACATTAAGGTTTTGCACTCTTATCAATTTTACATGCGCTTCAGATGATTAAGGGCGTATTTATTTATGTTTTAACTGGGTCACTAGGCTAATTCAGCAAGTAACAATCGAGAGCGTGAATTAGACACATCACTAAATAAGTGTGCATACAATTAGTATTTGCGGGGAAATATTATGCAGTAATTTATCAGATCCTATATTTCGGCATGATCGCACTTAGAACTCTTAATTTTTCACATATTTCCTCAGTTAATACAAAATGCTTACATGTGTGGAAAATTAAGCTCACACGTTATAATAGTAAATATATATGTATTATGCAATCTGTATACCAGTTCATATGGCCGTTTGATTCGAATTCGTAAACCGGCGATTGTCATGTTGTAGCTGTTTTGTGCACACTTGGCATGTTAAAACCGAATCATTTAAGCTAAACAAAATTAAAATTGAAATAACTTTAAAACAAACACTAATCTTTCAAGTTGCAATAGTGTATACTGCAGTATAATTATTGTTTTTCCTAATCATCACTTTTGAAATTTATCGCATAAAGTCAACTTGTAGTACCGAGTCCAGTGCCATTAGCAGTTTACTACGTATTAGTTCTATATCTTTGAATAGGAAATGTCAATTTCAATTCCAAATTTTAGCATTATTGATATGATATAAAAATGATCCAGTGTATTAATATAAGCAGCCGTACTGACAGTCAACTTTGGTCAGTTTTCCTCATCAACGGATTATAGTAAACATATTATGTGGGCACAGTGCAGTAAACCAACAAACCATAATGTCAAACGCAAGAACTACGAATTATGTTACATATGTCGACGACTTAATTATGTATGTATTGTATGTTTTACCCGTAGTGCTTTCGGTCATTTCTCTTTTGTATGCAATCTGTTTGATACACAGTTAGACGAATTGTTTATTGATCAGATATAAGATTGAAGATAAAATTCCCAATGTAATTCATTTATTTATGTCGTCAAGACGCATTAAAGGCTCTCGATTTCAGGGTCCTACATTTTTCGGTAAAAAGCCTTCATCTAAAGAACAATATAGATATACCGGAACGTACAATAAAAAGCAGTTTCCGAAATAGTTTTTACCAGTTGTACACATTATAATAATATGCATGTTGTCGTGTATAAACGGCATCAATTTAATAACAATTCATGGTCATCAACTGAAACTTAAAACCATAAAACATAAAAGGTGGGTGTTAATTAAAAAAAAAACTTAAACAATATATAGCAACATTATACCATTATCAATAGCTTAAGCATGTCACTTTGAGGGGTCCCGTGCACATGCGTGCTACTTGTCGTCCTACAGCACCACCCGTACCTGAACATAGCCTAGGACGGCTCGTTTTTGCTACAATCGAAATGTGTTTCGAAGATACTTTGCTTAAATAGAAAACACAATACAAGGGGGGAAAAACGTTCGGCTGTAAACTGTTTGGACCAAACAGTGGGATATAGGTTGTCACTTTGAGCCACTTTTCCTTTATCATACATTAATTGTTGCGTGTCAATAATTCAGAACCAAGACAAAACAACACGTTCATATATTTAATGACAAAGATAACAAAAACTTCGTTGCATCAATCTGTGTATATTGAATTTATACTGTGCGAAGAGATAATTTGATTCACAATGAATTAATCACATCCTTGTTTATGACATTTACGCTACATTTCCTTGATATTATATGTGTTTTATACCCACGATTGTGATAGAAATTGGAGTAAACAAAATAATTAATACAAAATTGTTCTGATAAGACAATTCATCACTGACGATACAACATGTTGTTGTGACCGTTTTATTCAGTAATAATTGCTATATACCTGCATCAATTGTGCTGTATTTCTAGAGACTCTGCAATTGTATCAATACAAACATCTGATAGTGTATGCCTTTATAGTTTGCGTTTCTACAACTGCATTTCAAGTATGTGAATGTGGTATGTAATTGTGTGTTTCTTAAGTATACATGGTAATATTCATATTTACGTGTTTTGTCTGTCATACAGGTAACTATATATATATTAAAAAGAACACGTATATTATTTGTTCCACGCATGTATTATTCTCTGAGAACGTAATCACACTATCTCTTACTTTGTTAAAATTGTTGATTAGCATTTTTTAATATGTCAAAATCATATCCACATTACAGTTTGTACATTCAATCGATTAATAAATAAACACTGACATTTTCAGGTTTCACATGTTCAGATTTCAGACTATTAATCAATTTCAATACGATTACTAGTTTGCTTCCTTCTTTATCAAATAATATATACAATCATCTGAACTAGAAGTACATTTGTATTCATTCACTATTGTGGGCTCGAAGCTTTATTGTAAGCTTTATTGCTGAAATACATGTTGTTGTTGTTGTTGTTGTAATAGGTCGTGGACGTTATTTAGGTATGCGTCGTTAGCAACATGAATTTAAATCATAATTATTGTTGGTGATATTATTGTCTGTAGTGTGCGTGAATACCATTTTGGTGAGTGTAATTATCGATATTTACCTGTATTTTAATGTTCGTGGTTTCGTACAGATGATACATCACAATGCATTAAATGGTCAAAGTATCTATGGTGTTTGTGTTTCAATTACAAACTATAAATGTTTGACCAAAATAACGGTCGGATAATCACATTTTTATAGAAAAAATCTATTTTTATAATGATACCAGCATCTTTGACAATTATATTGCAGTACACACAAGACATTTGAAAAAACGACGAACACAAACATGTGTATTAAAACGGGATCGGTAATAATCAGTCATTATATATTAGTATATATTGCAAGCAAGCGCTGTTTTGATCAACACTCGTAATGTTTCCTATCAACAGCTGCAATATGATCTTTTCTGATATAGCTATTTTAATAAATCTGTTGATTACGATTGCAACGCTGTAATCACAGCAGGTTACCCATTCACATTGATACGAAGCATTTATAAGATTGCACAAAATATTTAACCCGATACGAAAGATATACCTAAAGTATATAATTTACACATGTGTAAAAATGCAAATAAAATAAAACCCTACATATAACAGACGTTTGGATTAATGGCAAAATGAACATATCAGTCCATACAGACAGCCACATGGATGTTCGGCGCTTAACGACGTATGTTAGAACAAACGAGCTTCGTATTTCCATTGAAATACCATTAGATTTGATCAGCATGAAAATATTTATAGCCCTTTCAGGCTCTCAATGGGAGAAACTTGTTACGTGTGAAATTATGTGTGATGTACACGTTTCGCATAAAATCATCCTAATACATATTGTACTGTTATACTTAAATAATTAAACCCAAGCTTTGCTCCAGGTCAGAGCTACAGATAAGCTTTTTGGGGTAATTGGGTAATACCCTTCAAAAAAAGAATGAATTGGGTAATGGATAAAAGTGATTGGGTATTAAAATTTATGATATCCGCTCATATAAAAAATAATTGGGTATTTGTACCAAAACAAACAATTGAATTGCGTAATAGCAATAAAACAGCAATTAAGCTTCTCAAAAAATTACTTACATATAGTTATTTTAAAATATTCAATTGAAGTAAAGGTTGTTCCATCTTTCTGTGACAATACAGTCATTTGCTCATTAGAACAAACACTAGCACATTCCTTGTGCAATGTTAAATCACACTCCTTGTATTGTATCAACAGTAACTGTTCTTAACTGAATAAATAAAATATTTAACAAGTTCTAGTCAGTAAATGGGCCAGTACTTTCGTTTTAGAAACGCAAGAAACCCCATCAAAAAGTTCATCTAAAATACTACGGCAGATGTCCACGGAAAAAAACATAAAGTTTATAATGTCATTACAATGCCCTTTGCAATTGTTTCGCCATCAGATCTATATTTATTGACCATGACAAAGGAATCTATATGGTTTTGTTGTTTTTTTGTATTTTTTGAGGAACTTTTCGTCTGCTCCGAGCCGCCATTTTGTTTGACTCGTATGTGTTATCATCTAAACGCTTGGTAAAAATACGTTACCAAATAAAACAAGCGCTTGTCGATTTATACTCGAGTCAAAACGGCCAAAACAAAACGGGATTTTTCATTACGCATAGAAGGCGGCTTGAATTGGGTATCGGCGATTTGTTTTGCGTACCGGTACGCACAGATTTAAAAAAAATGCGTTTCCACCTATTTTTTATTGCGTATTTACGCAAATACGCAGCTTATCTGTAGCTCTGTTCCAGGTCCATATTGTGGTAACATACGCACCACCAGGCAAGCTAATCAATATGGTAATTTACAGTCACGACCCAAAAAGTGGTGTTATCGATAAGGATAAAAATGGTGATTATGTAATTATATAATCATAATTAATATATAATTTAGGCCCGAAATAGATCTACGTATTATTTCTTTAAACAAAAAAAAACGTGTGTGTCGTTACTGTCACGTTTTATTGATGTTCCATTTTTGATATGTTCACGGTTCTTTAGTAGAGAATATAGTTTTTTTGGCTATTTATTTGTTTAACCTTTAGGTTCCATGTGCCGTATATCATTTTTCTGGCAAAACTCTTCTCATTGATAGTTTTACATGTGTGTTTGATCTTTTGCAGTGTTTATATTGTGGTCAATAAATGGTACATCAAATGGGTCAGTCACAATTTGTTTTAGTTGTAACTGGAGCTCTGAATTAGGTGTAAAAATCGTTCCAAACCTACTAAACACACAGTTATAATAAATTGTAAATATAGTACATAACATGTTTATCATCTTATCAATGCAACTTCGTTCAAATACATTTAATGCAATTTAACATGTATATGGCGTTTAGTTTACAGTGTCAAGCTCATCTCTAGGCGCCAAGAAATATAACTTACATAACTCGCGCTTTTGTTTTGTATAAAGTAATAAAAATATTAAAATACATATAATTCAATTATCTGATTATTAAAAACTGGTGTTGATTACATCAAAAGACATTGCTTCGACGTAGATGGTTGAACAAAAATACTTCCAAGAAATCGGTTAACAATATACATTAATGTATTGATAGCTTTATTTTAAACACAAAACAATTACCCGACTAAGTTACTCAGTGACTAAGTAAACCTCTATATGCATCAGCATGAGAGACATTTTATTTATTGCAAGTGATCAAATAAATGTGTTTATTGCATACAGCATATGATAACGTCTTAATCATGAAACCTGAGGCATTGTATTTTATAAATATTCTTAATAAAAAATGCATGTGGCAGATTCGTGCAAACTAGAACGCTGACATATGACACGGTTGTTATTTAATTTGTATGTATTGATGTTTAGGCGAAAATATCATCGTTGTTTTTTTACAAGCGTGTACACTACTCAGGACACTGGTATGACATTTCCTACAATATGTTCACGCATTTCGCGCAATGTTTGTCATTGTCTGTATATAAAAAGAATCAATTTTGTTATACTGGCTTGAAGAAAAAAAGGAACATGCGAGTGATAAAAAAAACTGATAATGTAAAGTTTCAAACAGTCAATGTTATCGCAAACTGTCACAGTGTATTTAGGTTTTTTTCAGCTTCCGTATTTATTTAATACTTATAATTATGTAGCTGTTTATTATCTTTTGAAGAACACAGATCTTCATAACATTACGGCAATGAATGTTAATGTATATAAATAATAAACAAGGCCAATATCATTTATATGCGGTAATGAAGAATATGTATCACTCTGCAACAACATAGTCATAACATGCAAAGAAATAACATGATACAAAACGATGAGTTGTCCAAAGTCGCACTACAAAACACGTGTATAAAATATACGAAGATTCGTTACAGTCTACAAAGACTCGGATCAGATTCGAAGCGTTTCAATGATAAGTTACGAATGATCTCCATAAAATGTGCACAATCAGTACGTATATCATGTCCGTCTAAACAATATTTTTATAAATGCCATCGTGATAGTTAACAACTTGTTTATAAACAAATCATTCATACTGACATTATAATAACATTTATAAATCTTTAAAAAAAAACGCATCAAAAATATATACATATGCACACAACGCTGTTATTGATAATGCCTTTGCAATACAGGAATAGCCTCTAAATAGCCATATCTGACCATGGAGAATGGACTTAGGCATTTGCATGTTCTGTGTTGCTGCAATATCAATGCCAACTTGCACAACCAAAGCAGCGATAGTGATAGTGTTGTGACTGTGGGTAATATAAAACAAATCAACATCTGTGCCATTAATACGTACCAAAGAACGTTTAAACTAAACATGTCATCAAATAAATACAATATTAAACATTTCAGTGGCTATCACTTTGAGAAACAAGAGCTGTCACCATAGATGACATATGCCCCCTTTTTCCATATTTTTGTTAACCTAAACGCAAAGTGTTTTTCCACATTTTTCGGAACCTAAACGCAAAGTGTGACGGAATTTCAGACGGACAGACGGACAGTGCGATCACTATATGCCCACCTTCGGGGGCATAAACATACATATGTCGGCATTAGAGAGTACTTTCTTAAGAGCTGTAAACTTATAACATGTTTTGACATATATATGAAAAAAATATATATCATATGCGACGCGAATGTTTCGAATTTTCATCTGTCCAATATGAGAAGTATGCATCAACAATAATCATTTAATGTTCTAAAACAGTACCTGCGAATGCGAAAGAATGCTATTAAAGGTCCAATATTGATACACCCCAGGGGTGACAGTAACACTTACCTTTTCTCATGGACTGTTAAGTTGTTTATACTGGTGATATTATGTAACTATATAAATCAATTGACATATTTTCACAATATTTTGTATTGATTTCTATCTGTGCACTATATAACGCGCAAATTCAGGTAACATTTGTTTGGTATGTGCCAACTATGGACATGTTTTTACAAATTTTAACAGTTATGCAAACTTCAAAACAACAGCGTTCCATGGATGTGTTTACAATGATTGACCTTGTGAGATGCATCGATTATGACCATTGCTTTTTTAAGGCAACACATCTATTCAACAATGTCCTTTTACCAAGAGATATTATATCAAAGCTGGGCTTGTTAAATTGTTTCTGCTGACGGCCGCAATACTCTTGTTGTAGACGTTATAATCGTGATATATCGGCAACGGTTTTAAATCAATGCAAATACTGGCGTAATGGATACAGACTGGCGTTCTTCATTTGATCGAGTGCTTCTACAGTTTCTTCTGAATGATGGGATAAGTCCGTACTTTGGAGCAGTTATATGTCCTTGTGAAGTGCTAAGTGATGAATTATTGATCATTCTCAAATAATTAATTTCTGATAATGTTCTTAATTGGCTGAATGCTGACTACTTGTTTAAATGTATTTAAAATAAAGTTTTGATACATGTCATTTCACGGTTTAACCTAGTAAATGGTCAACAATAGTTAAATGTACGTGTCAGTCAATATATTGAGTTCCTTTAAACGTGTTAAATTGTATAAATACCAATATACAATATACAATATAGAAATGCAAATCATTGTTTTGCAATTGATTGACACATACTTTAGAATTGATATAATAAGTTTCGATTCATCTAAAATATCATTATCGGTATTTCTCGTGTAAACGCTGCATATTTTATGTTTACTATGTCAATTAACGTGCATGATAGTAACCATAAATAAATAAATAAACTGTACATTGTACATACCAAATGTAAAGGCATGTTAGACGTTGCTTGTTTATATTTACCAATTTACAAAACAACTAAATATTACCGGAACGTTTCTTTTTTGTTTTTCTTTTGTGAATATACATTTCTGTCATGATTCAAGTAACTGCCGTGTTTAGCAACACACATAATATATTATGCCACGGTTAAATTTGATAGCTGGGGATACTGACGTCTTTACAGCCGTTGAGGAATACTGCACATTATTGTTGTGATTTATAGGCACACATTTAACTGCTCTTGCAGTACATGTCATTGATATTTACATACTAACATTGCGGGGGTTGAAACTAGTGTCGCGGACATTTTCCGACTTCTTTGCACAATTTAATTATCGATTATCCATTTAATGATTTAGTTCTGAAAGGGCTTTCGTTTTTGTCACTTCATACAAATGATATGATATCATGTTTTTATGATATCGAAATGCTATTTCTAGTTGATTCCACTGGAGTAATACAATTAAACATATATATTGATTATGCACCACATCTTACACCCGTATTTGTAAAGATCTGTATACAATGTTTTGTTCACGGCTTTCATTACCCTCTACGCGGTTCATCTGTTACAGAACATGAAGGGTAAAGCGAATAGAATAAACGTGCGAAGTGATCAGTGGTTTTATTAATGTTAGTATGTATCGCACATATCAGTATGATAGTACATACTTGTAGGTGTTGGTCAGTATAACTCTATGTGCATGCATATGTATCATGAAATTCGTATAGAAGTACATTTATATAATAGCAAGATACATGTAAGGAAAATAATATTTAACAAAACCATTTGAACTCGACCAATAAGAGATATATTATGACATAAATATTCGTAACAAAACACCATGTATTTAGCCGTCTTTTAACTTAATACGAGTCTTAAACGTTGTCTTAATTGATGGCAAATATGTTCGAAAGTATGGTAACATAAACAGATAAGTTTGAATAAAGAATTATGTGCACAATCTGGAGCGCAACATTGATAGACCACATATGTGCTAAGTATTGACAGAACATTGGTAGACAGAATGCAAGTCTGGACTGTTCACTTTGCATACATTATATATCCCCCGTGTGAAGAGAATAATTGGTAGCCTGGATAATAGTGTACGTTTTAAAGTACAAGGCTGCGTAAATGTATGCTGTTCCAGACAGACAAGCCACGAGATGAATTGATATTGTGTATGCCGTCTTCGGGGCGGCTTGATAAACATCGCTAGGATTTTAGGCGCATATTCAAAATACTTTGGACATGCATGGGATAGATATTAATATATGACGTGCCTTAAGGTATAGAGTACAAGGCAACTTGATTAATTACAAAATTCCGCGATCAAGGACAATGGTTAGTAAGTCATGACACATATTAACTGTTCATGTTTTGTTACACACGTTTAGCTCCAACGTGGTGACATTGACAGTGTGAAAAGGGGGTTTAATGCATATGCGTAAGTGTCTTCACAGGAAAGTCATGGAAACGAAACAAACCATGAAAGCGGAAAGTGTCGTCCCTACGCACATTCATTAATCCACCTTTTCACAGAGCGAGGCTCATTTCATAATTGTAATTCATTATATATTATACATGAACAAACTCATTACAAACCTGTCGATTCGAAGTATAAGCATGTTACTGCGTTTTCTTATGTGTAATTAAGCACAGTTTACTTATGACAAATATATTGGTTGGTTGGCAGAGCTGGGTCTCTGGGTACTATGCTGATGCGCTCTTGAATTGTCACTACTGGGGCTAACGACTGTTGTGGCTATGAAGTCCTTGTTTTAGGCCACTCACACCCAAGGGTTTGCAGTCGGGGGAAATGCGGCGCGCGATTTTGCAGGCTTTTCGTATGAGTTGCATGTTTGGATATGTTTGCCTAAGCTACATCGATGCCGCTGTGTATCGACTGTCGCCGGGCGTTGCGATCTATGGCCAGAGTTAAACAGGTATCTGTAGCAATGCCTCAGTATTTCAAATCGCTCTTGCATGCATCATTGTACCTGGGGGCTGGGCGACCCACGGGTCGCGTGCCAGTGGCATGCTGTCTTTACATCTCTTCCTTTTGTACGCGTCAATCCTCATTCCTGTCGAGGCGTCGTTCATGTCACATGGGGTAGTGCAGGTTTCGCTACCGTACAGCAGGATGCTTAGGACATGGACCTGATATACTTTGATCTTGGTTATCCCCGTCAGTAGTTTGTTTTCCCAGACTCTATTTGCCAGTCTCATCATGGTAGCGGAAGCCTTTCTGATGCGCTTTCAGAGTTCCGTATAAATTGACAGGTTTCTAATTATGGTCAACCCAAGGACGGTAAAGTTATCGACCACATAGAGGGTATAGTACCCGATCGTGATGAAGAAATACGTTGCTGGTACTCTGCCTATGCTGTTTGTATTTTTCAGGCTGACCGTGAGCCCAAAGTATGCGCACGATTTAGCAAAGACGTCGATGAGTCTATGGAGGGCCTCCTCTGTATGCGTAGAAAGCGTAGCAGCGTCGGAAAACAGCATCTCTATGACGGTGACTTCAGTCACGTTTGTTTTGGCTCGTAAGCGAGCGATATTGAACAGCTTCCCGTCAGACCTTATGTGAAGTTAGATTCCATCAGTAGAAGAGTACAATGAATATTTCGGCAGCGAAAGAAGATGCATAGCAACGTAGGTGCGAGCGCGCAACCATGCTTGACACCGCATCTGATGGTGAATTGCTAGGCGGATGACCCGTCGAAAAATGCAGTTCCTTTCATGTCTTTTTGAATAGTTGCCACCATACTGCGATGCTTGGGGTGTGGCGGGGGCAGCTGATCTTCTCCAAAAGGCAGAACAAACGAAATATGCTGACCAGGTCGAAAGTCTGGGTAAGGCCGAGTATAGAGGCATACCCTGTTCTCGACACTTGAAGTCGGCGTATGGTGTAAATCATGTCGGTGTTTGATCTGCCGGCTTGGAAGCCACACTGGAATGTAGGGTAGATTCTTATTACAAAGCTCTGAAGTCGGATTAGAAGTATGCGGATAAACAAAGCATCATACAATACCTAACCGCGCTCAGCAGAAATATGCATGTGTTGGTATTGCAGTCATTCCGATCCCCCTTGTTTTTTAAAGGTTGACTATGGTGGCATCTCGTATGTCTTGTTGTACTGAGGCTTCCTCCCAACACACATAATATTATGCAGTGGCTTGAGTAACGCGTTAAAAATCAATTTATTGCTGTTCTGAACTTGCATCCCAGTTGTAATGTGCATGCATTTGTACTCAATAATATACATAATTGTGTGTATCGTTTTTATTGTCTTGATACTCTCAATAATGTTGCGTCCCTATCAATACTTCAAAATATTAAAAAAAAAGCATACTGAACGTCAAGGTTTAAACGAACATTAAATATATTGATCCCAACCTGTTCAAGTACATATACATATACTTGTTTTGTAAACAAACATCAGGAAATAAATAAACACTGCAATATATGTGTGAATGTAGCGCTTGCGTTAGTAGCTAAATGAACAGTCCTGATGAAATTGAGTAAGGTTAAAATTTGGTGAACAACCTTTAGTTGATAGAACCATGAAGGTAAGAGAAGTTGGCAAAATGGATCCGTAACTTAAAAAGATTGGCTTTATTGCCGGGCAAACATTTTAAATTGCGTGACAAACTTTGAGGCAATTCCTATCCTAAATTATAGTCGCCAGTAGGGCGCTCCATACAGTGAAGGAGGTTAAATGATTTTGAAAATGGATTGAAGCATTGGTCGGTATATAAAAGTATGTTTTAGCGTATTTTGGTCCCCAAATAGAATGGTACGAAGAGAAAAAAACAGTTCGTAACACAAATGAATTTGTCATTTTTAGCTTTTAGGTAAATATTAGACATACATTAGTTTATTTGAAATAGCATAACAGTTATATTTGTGTACAAAGCTTAGTTATATATGAACAGAGTTCATAGGTGGCGTTAAGATTAAAAAAACATATATACGAGTAAACAAATGAAATCCGTTTTGGAATTGACATACAGTATTGTTTTTATAATCTAAATACAATCTTACTGGTTGCTTGCAAACAACTTTATACTATATTATCTTGCAAATGGAAAATAGAGTAGCAAACATTTCGGTGGTACTTATGAATTTAGATTAAACAATTAACAATGGGTTTGCTGACAAGTGTACACCAGTTTACCATACGGTGACAGATTGAGACATGATGTTTACGCCCAAAAATGTCAGACCTATTCAAACTTGATAAACAAGTCAGCCTATATTGCACACAGATGAGAGTGTGTCGTGACGAACGCTAATTTATATTCATTGTTTTTGTCCACCAAACTGTTCAGACAAACAGCAGGCGATATGTTGCGTTGATATATAACAGTTTATTATAAAATGCATACATGTAGTATAATCAATTGCATTCCTCTCATTCCTCTCATTTCAGAAAATCAAACCATTGAAAGTGGTCAAATGTATGTATTACATTATTGATTATAGCGTTCTGCGAATTTCAAAACTCGCGCGTGCTTGAGTTGTTCCCCTTTTAATTTTGTGAGCAGTGATGTTGAATACGCACATATATACCAAAACAAAAAACGTTGTATGCATTATGTCTTATAGTTTGATAGAGTTGGTAAATAATTTCCTTAAATAAAGGATCTCGAACTGACGAAACGAATGATGCTCTTATACAACTGGCGTTTCACTGTCTGTATATGTGTTACTAAGAGTTCATAACAGTTCAGTTATATCATTAAATGCATTTGTTTTTAAAAAAACTGTTCAAGCTATATCATCAAAGCATATATGTGTCGTTTGGTTCACTAATAAGATTTTCGAAGTTAAAGTTATTTTCGCATCGTATTTCGTTGTACACTCAAGCGTTACATGATTAAAGACACACCGCTTAGAACTTTGTTTAACTTCGATAGTGTTCTCTTTTTGCAGATTATCCGACAAAAATGGACGTCAAACACAAAGTTGCCTTTACAGCGTCGTCAATAAACCTAAGAGAAACTGATTGGCTGCCCATGTTTGTACAGATTACAGGCCATTGAGCCAATCTATATTCATTTGATGGAATATCGAGAAATATTTGCATGATACGAACAAAAAACAGCTTCTTAGTAATGCGGTGATTCCCCAGACTTGCACAAAGTCATTGTTCTAGACGTTTTGCACGCAGTACATATCGGTTTCTGTTTCGTTGATGATGTTTCAATGATGTTTAAATACAAATTGTTTGATTTGATTTGCGTGTGAATTTATATTGTACCAGACATATGCATGCAGCTTCAAATTCGTGTGTGATATAACACTATGGCAAACCGTCATGGTCTTCTGTGCTAACCGTCTCTTGTTTTTCCGGATGAGCAAAATCACAATTAGTTAAGACGTATGCTTATTATTATGTGCATATGGTTCCATTGTGTGTGTGTTGTGTTTGAAAAACAGACATGTAATACATTAAAAGTGAAATTGTTTTAGAAATTGTTATTTTAAATGAATTTGAACTAGAAAACAAAACAATCATATGTTTTATAAAGATTTTAATTCTAATAAATTGAATAGAAACCGAAATTATTTCAGTAAAAATATAACACTTGAAAGTGTTTATAGGGAAAAAGTAAATGAGTAAATTCATTATTAAATTCATAAAATGAGACACATTACTTGCATTTAATTCCGTGTACTGCTAAAAGCAGAGCTTAATACAAAGTGGGGGATTCATTTATATATGGGTATTGTGACGAGTGTGAATGGGTTTCATATAGTCCTACATCATCGACCTCTGACTCATGGCACTCAATCAGCACAATTTGTACGATTGGATTTTGAAGTGTGGTAATAAATTAGTATTGATTTGGATTTGGATTACAAAGGCGTTTATATTAAAATAGCCCGTTTGTTTTATAATCTAGTATATATAAAGTTCGGTTCGGCACCTGTCTTCACATCATATGTTAAATGCTCTTAACCTTTTAACAACATCATATTCCGGACACCATTTGGCGTCGTTTTTTCTACGTGTTACACTTTTCTCCTGGTAAGATCACTGGCGTTTCACTTTTCCTATATTAAACAACGCGGTATTTTGTTATCTGTCCAGAGTAAGATAAGGATTTACAAAGTGTTGGTATTGATAATCCACCCAGTTCGTACTCCTATGTCGTACTTCAATAACATACGATTTATGATAAGCCCTTTTGTAATGTGTTCAATATATCGCACATTTTTCTTCTGTATTTTTTATTTAAAACGTTACTTCATGTTTGCCAAAACATCGTTATATAATATTAACAAATAGATTTTCACTATATATAACAGCATGTTCATGTACGGAAGACTATGCATACCTTTTAAACGAGTGAAATTCTGCTGGCCTTTGTCCAATGCGTCCGTTAATGACATATTTCATATATGAACGTCTTATCGTTGTTTGGATATGCTATGTATAATGTATAAATCATTGAACACAGTTTTACACCACATTCGACCAAAACACGCATTTTTCTTCAATTATAAATGTTATTACGTAGCATATGGTACTTACATCGAATACGATTTATTTATATTTATTAATTTCATGAAGAAAACCAATACATTTTAATAACAAAATATAGTTGTGCCCACGTAAAACGCACTTGGCTATTTTGCACTCACACGAATGCATATCTTCTGCCACCAATGTCTGGTGCATGAACTATAAATTCTTACCATTATGAAGTTATAATGTGACCAACAAAACATGCGCCAGGCAATAAAAAAGTGCAAAACCACATTAGCATCCAAAAGTATGTGTTTGCGCTCGCCAATCAACACTCATTCAACGCCATAGCACGTATGAGGACTGATAATTACAATACATTTCTCACAACTTGTCCTTCTGAATGTCAAGTATATTTTCCATCTGGACATATAACAGACATAGACACTTCCGCAACTTGATCTACTTAGATTCGGCAGCAACAACGTCAATAACGGCATTTGCACTGTTGTCGTTCCAGCGGTTGATGCGAAAGAGTAATGCTTTGTCATATAATGTATTACGTTTGAATAGTGTCAGATCTTTTTTATCAAATGCTTTTAAACTAAATAAAAACATCTTAATTAATTGACCAAACAAATGCTGATAGATCTAAAAGTTGTTTACTATCGTGGCGTCATTTCATGTTGACGACGTCATTTCACCAAAATAAAGCCATGAGGTTGGTAAGTTATTGATTCTGTAGCCAATGAAAACGCTTTAAAATGTTGTATTACACATTTGTAATAAAAAAAATACGTAATGTCTGTTTTACATTAAAAACGAGGTATAGCATGTGATACAACATACATTGACACGTCCGCATCTTCATATACCGGCTCATCATCGCAGTAACAACGTCAATAACACATAACGGCATTTGCACAATTGTCCGATGTTAAGTACCAGTGGATGATTGGAGAGTGTGAATGAGCCATCTTGTATATCGACTGCTGCACAAGTCGCCTTCAACAAACAACAACTATAATCTTGAAATAACATCACACTGTCACACATTCTTGTTTATATTTTGGACCATGCATAACACGTATCACGCATAATGGACGTAGTCAGATCAACATTATTTACCATATTTATGTAAGAGGCACAAATTGTGTGCTAACTGCAATACATTCTTATTCTTACCTTTTCTGGCAGTTATGATTTTGTATGGTACTTACATTTGCGTACGCTTATATGAATAACCTGTTTTCGAATTAAACGAATTATCTTAAACATGGTCCAGTAAAATAGTGGAATGTTTGTATTTCAGGCTTATTCCAGGCTAACATGGCATTTTTCTGTCGGCATTCATACTTTATCACCTGTGAATTAAGCATTGTATATTATCAACGCGAGTTGATCGAAAGATCGATATTGATAGATGGTTGCTGTATAGCATGTATTATCTTAATTTTAAAACACGTTGTTTTTATCAATCTCCCTAATCATTGACATTCGAGAAAAATCAGTGCAGTTCATGAATTTAATAAAAGAAGAAGAGTTTCAAAGGAAAGAGCCAACCCAGAAAAATTGCCAAAGCATGTCATATCGCATCTTCGAAACCGACGGTATATATTCCGTTGTCATTACATTATATAATGTGAAGGCACTGACTGGCGAAATGTCGTTTTCATACATATTGATGAGCAAACTTATAACCAAGAGAAAGGTCACCGAACGGATAACGGTTTATAAGACGAGTCGAACACCGTTGTAACTGATATTAAAACACGTCATTGATTGGTTGAATTTCCCTGCAGAATATAAACTTGGAAACCAAGGAGATGTGCTGTTAATTATAAATACAGACGAAAAATTGCTAGCCCATTTTTTCACGGTCAATAAAGATCCATGGCGTATTTGTGTGAACGTGTGATCATGTCGGAGACAGTGTGAATACCGATGAGTAGATATTTGAAGATCGCGTCAGTTTTAATACGAATTTTATGTCTGCATATGTATGTCGTTACTATTAATTCGTAAACACATGGTGAACATAACCTGTTCATATTTATAGTATGTGTTGAAATAAAGAAAACTTATAGTTAAAAACTACATCTTTAAGTATACACCAAATCACATCAATAATGTCCATACAGTTTTCATTTTGCTGTTTCTTGAATCTCGAAATTTCATGAATTGTATGATATGCTAATACAACATATGCATCGGACACGAAATTAAAGGTAAATACTTGTTGACCTTAAATTATTTCGCTAACCATTTAACGGCATTATTATTATTATAATCATTATCAACATTACTAATAACAATGAAACTAATTAAGTATTCGATTCACAGCAAAACGTTAATAAGTAATACAAGGAATGAATGTTCAAACGATTTGGGATGTAGATAAGATGTGTATATTTGCAAAGCGCTGTTTTTGTACTGAAAGTTTACTCTCTGCAAACATATTAAACGCTCTTTTTTTAATATTCTTAAACAAACATCAAATAAGTGCGTTATATCTTGCAATAATTTGAGTACAATTAAGTAAGTGTAGCGTCTATGATTGGCCAAATAACAAGGCTTTCGATGAGGCATTTCGCTAGAAGAAGCCCATTTATTTAATATTTACGCATCATGTCGACATAAAATTGTTTTGTTTATGTTAATCAGCTACGACAATCAAAACTATGATTATCTTAATTCAGTTTGACAAATACGATGTGACATGTGAATCAGAACTATTTTGAAGTCTATCCAAATGTTGTATACCATACAAACAGTGCGTTTATAATTCAATAATTTTTCAACACAGATTTTCACAAATGGGTATGAACATCGGCTGGTTTAAAGGACAATTTGGAAAAGCTGTTAATGACACTAAGAAAATCCATAGAAAGAAACACATAAGTACAGATGTACGTTATGGTATTTCAAATAATAACTTCTCATGACGTACTTTTAAGTATTCGAATGTGTTAAAGCTTTTTTTATTTAGACTGTTTACGATTATATCAGATAAGTATATCAGACAACTATTGTGAACCACAATCGTAAGTTTGGTCGGACGTTGTTTTCCGACTATTAGGATTGCGCTTTGTAAATGGTTTCGAGGCATTATATCGTTTCAGTAAAAGACAACTTAATGCATTTATGTTGCAATATTAAAGCAAATGGAAATGTAAAACATGCGACGACATCAATTGAATAATAAACGTTTAATCAATTTGTGTTTCTGCATCATGCACTGACATATAATGTCTATAATAAAATATCAGCCTTTGAGACGTTTGAAGTGATTAAACTTATTCTACTTGCAAACACAATATAGTGCAACGTTTATTTTGATTAATATTAATGACAAGCAGTAATAGAAATTCAGAATATAACGATCAGCATGTATTTTAAGATATCACAAAGAACAGGCGAATTGCAAAAAAATGCGTTCCCAAAAAACAAAACTAAGAAAAACAAGAATGAAACATGCGCAACTTCATAAATTTCCTAACACCGTATTGTTAACAAATAACTAATTTAATATGGTTTACACGATTTATGCAAAGGCAGGATCCTTGGAAATTTTTAACCATGCATTGTGATTATCGTTGTGTGACACTTTGCAAAACTCAAAAAACTTTCTTCCGATTTTATAAAAAACGAAACGTTTAATAAAGCCAATTACATGAGCACAAGAACAATTATTAAATTAAGCATTACTGTTGGTTTATGATAGTTTCAAAAGTGTAGTGCTATTAAAATCAAGAAGGGAATTAAAATAGCAGGATCATTGGTGTCTTACGCATGCTATTATAATAGCATGGTTAATCAGCATTGACTACAATACGTCGGTATATATTTTTATGTATTACGATACGCTGTCATTCAAATCCATTACATTCATATTGCTTATCCTTATTATACCCTGTTCTGTATATTATAGCACAAAGTTTCGGAAGGATGAATCTCTTACATCATGTTCCAAACGTTTTCAATGCTAAAAAGAAAACTATCAACAAATATTTACCAAAAAAGCATTAGCTTAAAAATTAAAACAACTTTAAATAGTTGAGTGTTTAACTAAACACTACTCACAAATCGATAGTATACAGTTATATGTTTCGTCATATAACACTTGTATTGATGCATATAAGCTAATTATGTAAATACCATAAAACAATCATAAACCAATCAAAACCATTAACAGAACAGAACAGAATAGTTTATTTTCGACTTAAGCATGTGAAGCTCATCGTCATTAACACACATATAAATAACAGCATGCGTTGAAGTACACACAAAAACACACATCATTTTAGAGAATAAATAATCTAAATAAACACGAAATTAACATATTTCGTGAACATATTTCGTGAGAATGGTACATGGATGGGTTTAATACACAGTGGTCACACAATGTTATGCATATAGGTTTACAAATATAGGTAAAATTACATATTTCGGACTTTTTTTTTAATGTATTTCTATTTAACACTACATATATATGACATTTTCTCTTATTTTAAAGCATGTTAAACAATACACATATTAAAATACACATATGCCTTTTTAACCACGGTTTCTACTGACCGATATACACACGTTGTACTAATATCCACAGTGTCTTTGTCAACCAATACAGTTGCCACATTTTAGCACAGTCTCATATAGTCTGGGGATTATGGAAATGACTTACTTTGAATTAATTATTAATATAAAACAACAAATTATATTACTGTATTTAGATTTTATTGATTCAGGTGTCCGATGTTTATTTAGAAACACATGAAAGTAAGATGAAATTATATTTATTAAGATGAAATTATCCAATAAGTTTTAGACTGTCAAATTACACACACTAAATATCGAAAGCCATACTTGGAGCTTTCGTCCGTGTACTACGGACTTCATCAGCAGAATTCTACTGTTGGGAACCGTTAACACCGCTAATTGTCGGGGTGAGCGATGTTAACGTACGGTCCCAGGTGTGCGAGAGTTGGTCGCGGCCCCCGTCCTTGTTTAGCGCCGGACTTAGTGCACGGATGTAAAATGCCTCCCTTACCCCTCTCTCGAAACAAGATGGCTCACGGTCCAGAATCCTAACGTTCTCCACTGTGATTGTGTTTCTGTGTTCCATGAATCGTGCTTTCAGATTTATTTCAGTTTCATAAATATAGTCCATTGAACATTGTTCCTTTGGATTGCCATATTTAGTGTGTGTAATTTGACAGTCTTAAACTTATTGGATTATCATAGAAACCACACAGTCAAACTTTCATCGAAAAAAAAAGATGAAATTATATTAAAATGAAATGCCATTTTGAAACGTTTAAGCGTAAACTCAGTAACAGCTGCATGCTCTCTTGAAAGAGAAGTTCAAATAATACAGATACACGAATGTAATGTTACGTAGTTATCGGTGTATTATAGTAATGGTATGATTTAGGGTTGCGTTCATTTCACTGGATTGTTATTGTTTGTCATTTGTGTCCTGGCCTGTTTTGGTGGAATCAGAAGTCCGTACAAGTTACATGCTACTGTCATAGACACGTGTAAACAAATGCAACATTTTCTTTGATTACGAATTTTAAATCTGCTATTGCAACCATATTGTTATTTACATAGTTGCACCTATATATCGGTCAATCAAGGCGTAATGACACCGTTCGATAGTTAGGATTACTTCCGTTTAATTTTCAGTGAATATGCCATTAATGCTAATATTTTGATTTGTACTGGATCCTGAGTGAGGTTTCTTTGATTATCCAATGAAAAGGGCATCATATTATTGTAGCGGAAATAACTGGATGATATATGTTTTCAAATGCGTTTTGTAAATGTTAGCCTATATTACTCATCAAGACCATGTTCAAGGCCAACTCTCATGTGTGCAAGTTTGTAAGAGGCATTACAAACAAAAAACAAACTTAAATGACAGCGCCTTAATATGTTACGATATTTTGTATGAAGAAGATATTGGTGGATTTGTAAACTGTGGTTCATTAATTATGTTTTTACAATACCAGGCAGAAACAACGCACTGTTTTAGAGGAGTAATATTGCATATGTACAGTGTTTTGAGTAAAACACACTCCTGTCAATCCCCGTAACTTTCCACTGATATGCTATAAGCCTCACATTTAAAACACCTTATATTCGTGTAGCACTCATCCACAAGTCATTACTTTCACATTTCTTTCACATTACTTTGTGGTAACGTAAGGCTTTTAATGAATGTAAAGTAGTCGACAACCTCTCTTCACATTACCGTTGCTAACATGCTTCAGTAACTGAACACTAGGCGATTCAACAATGGCTAGCACAATTGTGTTTTAATTACACAGAAGGTATATGCTAAGTAATCATTATGATTTCCAACAAAGTATTAAGGGAGTACTTCTATAAAGGTAAGACAGATATAAGCCCAGGTTATATCAAATTGTGTTTGATTGATACAATTGGTGTATGAACCTGTTTCTGATCATTTTGTCGTTAATTGATAGTAGCTATATCACACATGCATACTAACGCATGCTGCAATATTAAAATGTCACGTTTTGTTGTTATTTGTTTCACATGAAAAAATCATGTTAAGTGCGTAATGCAAATAATATGTTCAACACTTAAACATGTAAATGCCTGGTCATAAATACAACTGACTGTCCGTAATCATAATATTGCAGAACTAATATTGCAGAACTAATATGTTTCTTACGGTATAAGTTCCTGTATCATTGAGAAATGGACGTCACACAAGAATGGATTAAAGAACAATTAGTAAAAACGAGTTAAGTGCATGGCGTACCGCTATTTTAACGACATCTAAGCCTAATGTAGACATGGAAATTAATGTCGATATACCCGTAAATAAGAGAATAATTATATGTGTTTATATGCCAATGATTTAAAAAGAAAAAGGATACAAATCATCCAAAGCCGTATATAGTTCACTTTATATTAGTCTAGGTGCCAGTTAATAAAAATGATTTCGCGTAATGTTATTGAACCCAACACGATGTGTGTTATGCCGTCATAAATGATTCAAACACTGCGTTCAATACGTTAAGATAGACGAAATATAATCGTGCGTGGTTGAAGCCATTTTTACTAGTGTTTTTGTTTATTTCATGTTTCAGTAATTACATACTCGAAATAATTCCGCAAAGTTTGGCATGTGTGAAGCAATTTACTGCCGCTGTTAGCTCAATATTTTCCACGGAACTTTAATAGCGGCGTTAATGTTTGTTATAATTTCTCTAAAACAGACAACAGCAATATTCTCACTCAAATTTGCCAATTTGTTATTACCAACATTCAAAAAATATTGAAAATTCATGTTGTTCATAAACGTTGAATTCGCAACTGTAAGGCCCGTTTAATCTGCGAACTTTATCCGGAATAACAGTAATTACAAAAAAAATATTTTAAGAGACCAACAATTTACCGCCCCCCCCCCAACGCACAGAGAGTTTCGGTAGGACCGATAGAAGAACATTCCACAACTTCAATAGATTAATATTTCATTAGTTCTTGCCTAGTGTATACATATAAACTGGCAGAAGGTAGTATCGCTTTTCTGTAACTTTGTCTAGACTTTAATTCGATGACACCTGTGTCTCATCGTTATGTTACCATTTAATGAGCTGTGGGTTTTTGTATCACAGATGCGTCATCGTTGTTACTTTTGGCAATGCACGCAACAGGTCGTACGAGCTTTATTCTAGACATTTAAACCTTAATTAAATGCCAAATGGCTCATTTCGGGATGCCGTTTCAAAGACTGGATCAGTCGTAGTCTGCACACAAACAAGGTTGTGTGTGATATGTAAATAAACGTGTGTTCCTAGTTGACAGTCCTCGTACAGTAATCGAGATTTAAAAAAAAAAAATACCATGCATGCGAAATAAATTTCATTTGCATTCTTAGTATTTTATACTTGAACATTGAAACCAAATAGCATGATTCTATCTTTCGTTGTAGACCGAAAGGAATTGTGCTCGCAAAATACCATTACGTTATGATGTACCTACTGATTGGAAGAAGCTATTTTATTAGTCTACACCATGCTTTCGGATGCGTTCGGTGGAATCGAATTCGTGTTATCTTGATTACTCGTGCTGGAATGCAATAAAAGTAGCAACAACAGTTCTAGAAGAAGAAAACAAGTGCGTACATATTTGCGCCAATTTGCAACCACACTTAGTACTAACCTAATAACACTCGTTTGCGATAGAAGCTAAACTCGTGAGGTAGTTGTCAAGAGACGTACGTGTGCTTTCAGTGATATAAGTGCAATATCACATACTGTCGACCTCGTTTAAGGAAATTACGTCATTTCACACCACGCTTATCAACATTACGATGTAACCGTGACGACATGTTTAAGGTATCCTAAACACACTGATACAAAAACAGACATTTAAAGAACTGCACGTCATATATTTAAATTTAAGATGTGTGCTAGTATTTTCGTTCACTAAATTCAAATGTGTTCTCTGTCGGCTACCTTCCACATCTGTTGAATATGTTATTTACTCCGGTTGGTAATACCATTTACTTTATTCTGAAATATACACGGTGTGCTAATTTTGACCATTAAACATATATTATAATTAACACCATTAAAGTATCATTGCCGTACAAGCAGCATATTTTCTTTAAAATAAAATGAATGTATACAATGTAGGGCAATTGTGTATTGCGTAACGATTAAGCCTCGCGCGAAATCCTGGAGATGACGATCCTTAAAACACAGAACGAAATATTGAAATACTAAAAAAATATAATAAATAAATAGTGTTATTGTTTTAATATGGCGGCCGTGTATTAGCACAATGTCCGGAACACGACGTGCAGAAGCATGAACACGTATTCAGTTTGAAAAATGAATAATTAAACATTTAGTTACAATGTGTCTTTAATCATATTAGTCACCACATTTAAACACATAAAGCTCGCGTTTCGATGATCAACTAGGCATTTATTTCACATTTGCTTCCATTCTAAAACACATTACTTTAAGGTGGCTTCTGGAAGTAAAAATTATACTGTTAAATTTGATAAATCTTTAAAATTATAGCCTTGTTTTGCACAAAACGCACACATATAAACATGTATATATTTTTAAATTGAATATTGATACAAAAGTATGGGAATTGTTTTGCAAATGTACTTGTTTATTAACTGTTCATTGCAGGAATTAGTTTGAGCAAAAAATCCTCGAGTGTACTATATAGTACAGTATATAAAGGTATCTTGTTATATCAACAAACAAATTGGTGTTTCTGATGTCACATGCTTATGTTTAAACTTTAGTGATCTTTTATTGTTCGATTATTGCAATATCATTCAGGCTTGGAAACTGCAGGTCTCATGTTCACATTAACATTGTCAGGTCGCATATACAAAACACAATACGACAATACACCGTTTGTACTTGTTTAGCGTTCTAATATGCCCTTTTGCGTTACAAGTAAAGCTCTATTTCTATACTATCGGGCATAAACGCATATAATGTCGTCTGCGAAGTTTGACTACCATAAGGTATTATATCCTCTAATCCCTAATGCATATCTGGGACATTTTTGATATTTTTTTTTTATAAATTATATGACTAAATCCAGTAGCAGTCTCTCATGTTATTGTTAAATTTGTGAGCACCGCTTTTTAAGGTCAGACACTGTGGCGTCATATTGCTCCTTATATCAGTGCAGTTCTGAATATATTACATTCAACAGCTATTAAGTCACATAAATCATGTGAATGTGCGTATAATCCAACATAAAACACTAACGACGTATATATTTTCTAATTGCATTAAAAGTACAGAAGGTTTATGCTATTTTCTGTCTTGATGTGAGCAATGCAATATGTACAACTTCCGAAATGAGGATTAAGTGATGATTGCCGATTAAATCATTACATGTGAATCAAGATCATAATGCAATATAGGAATAATGAAACTTAAAAACAATATTAATAGAGATATAATTTCTGCAATCCATTTTAAATATCCCATTGTGTCTGATTTAGATGTATTACATTATTAAAGGAAAGAAATATGGCATATCAACATTCAATTAGGGTACGAGGGCATCGAAAGGTGCGCATTTAAGTACAAGCCGAATACACATGCTTGTAGCTATTGTGCTTGATTGCTAACGGATATTTGCCTGTTTAAAAACATCACATTTGAAATGCATACATAATAAGCATAATGTTTTATTTGAGACACATACACACTATATTTGGTCTAACACTCAAATAGTACGTAATACACCTTCTCTAAATTAACGTACGTGGAGTTCTTGACTTTTTTTGTGTAATTTAGAACTTTTTCGCTAACACCAGTTTCTTCCGATCCACAACAACAAATCGGTCTGCGAAATGGCTATCAATTTGGGCTGCATGACAAACAGTTTAACCTTAGTAACAAATATGGTCGACACAAGACACATTGTCAAACTGCCCAATGAAGTCGTAGATATTGGTAACAGTGGACATCACAGTCCTGAAAACCTGTGTATCAAATATTAATACGAAAGTGAGACGTTTATGTTGAATTTTCAATAACTGTAGTATTGTACTGTATTGTATTATTGTATAGTGGTGTGTCCATTCATCAAGAGTACTACACATATATTGCTAAGTTTCTGAACTACGAACAGCTGTTTGCAGATGTAAATACAACAGGGAATATTTAAGCATGAGACATTTAACATGCAAGAATATATATTTAATTCTATCATAAATAAGCTTTGAGTGGCAACAGAAGTTTCACAGTATTGCAAAAACCCCGGACTGATCAAAAGCTATATATTAGCACCGTATGCATGAGTTTGGTATTGTATATTATATGCTATAACCGTTTGCAGTAGATGTTGTGTAAATCGGTTATCTGGCGTAAAACCTCGGTTGATAACAAAGTTGTCTATGGTTAAAATGTATTGGCATGCATGGCAAACTTATTTTACATTAATTGGCAGACGCATGCAATAAACGATATGCCCTCTGCAATTTTGATTTATGTTGATCTATTAATTGCAAGATTCCCATAGCACTCGTAAATCTGAATTATTTGTGACGGGTTAAATTGGTTTGGATATGGGCCGTTTTGATTTCTGCAAAGTCCCAAGAAGACATATTTGATAAAATACAATTCACTGAAATAAAATGTGTCTCAGAAGCGCCCGGAACTATGCTTTTTCCATAGGCGCCTTAGGTTTTAAAGTAAATTATGGTTTAGCTCATATCGTTCCGTTCCTTGTATTATATATTATTATCGTATTGTTTTTGCGTGTCTGTGCTGTGGAGTAAAGTGTATTTACTAAGTGCGCATTTAAGGTACTTCCTCACAGATTGATGATATTACAATGTTTCACCTTTAAAGCACATACTGTATGTGCATTCTGAATCTGAGGACACGAATAACACTGGTGATGTATACAGAAACAAGTTTATGTTTTGCCAATTAATCATAATTTTAAATTGAAATTAATGAACAGTAAAGTGTCAAAATGTGTCAACAATACCTATAAGGATAAAGTATTTATTTACCGTAAATATATTTCCAACGTTAAAACGTTTTGCATGTTTAATGTTTATAGTTCAATCTGTGTTGAATTTTGTTAATCAGATCAATCATGCGACCACATAATGTCTCCCAAGTCACAAATACTGCACGCTTGTAAGACGGTCATGCACTCTGCGGTTAGTAATATGGTTTGAAACACAGAAGTGACTTAATTTCCGATAAAGTAATTTAACAAATGTATGTGGGCATTTAATCAATATTGATGTAAAACATATATGTGGCACAGACTTAAAGCTTTCACTTTTATAAAAATGCCGACATTTGCTTGGAATGCAAACTAAATTTAGAGACAAAAATTAAGTAAGTCACGCACAAATCGCACGCGAACGAAAATAATAACTTTTAAGTTATACATGTACATTCATTTATCATGACGCACGTGGATTATATATCACCAGTCAATGCAAAACCATTGATCCTCTACAATACTACTTCAATTAAAAACGGCGTACTGTGATATGTTTAACCTTTATTTGGAGCCCTATTAATTGGCATGTGAATTGAAAACACCTGTCGCTTACGTTATGTAAGAAAAATACCAACTGCAATACTCCACATATGGCACTAGTAGAAGTAGTATATACATTTAACACTAACCATATACACATATTAACACCGGAACCAATACCTAAGAACGTTAATTGCAAAGTTGTTTCTTGGTAAAACCGAGTGAAATGTACGCCGAATCTCACACTTCACGACCTATGTTTGCCGTTCACACAAATCTGTCGCTAGAATGTTAATACACGGAACACAACACAAATTGTGTGACAATTAAAGGCATCTTCAAAAACAATGCTAGTAATTTCAAATATTTGCATTATCACGCTGACAGGTGATGCAACTGTTTAATGCCACAATACCATGTGCATGGTCTGTACTGATTGTTTAATAGTATAAAAGTTACCAAACGTCGTTGTTCTTAAGAGTGATATGATATAGCATTTCCTATACAATATTGCCACTCATTTAAATGATAAAAAAACGAAACATCCAGTGACCCCCGCGCTAAAACTGTAGCCTGCTAAATAACGTTTAATTATAAAAAATATATATTATTATAACACGGATGACATCTTGACGACGCAAGTTCTAAATAAGTATAAAACAGTCGGCCGTTGACAATGACATCAATATTTAATGTGTGCGTGATACATCAAAAATAACACACTAATCTTCCTCAATTGTTGAGAATGTGTAGGAAACTAATGATTTTTTTTGATGATTTATGTTTACGATGGCATGTTCTAACTGTTCAATTGCACACATTGTTGGCATCACCAACTCTTGTTTTTGTAATCACACAGTATATATATTAACACAGAAATATGACATCAATATGAAACTCAGCCATGTACTCCTTCACGGGTAGCGTTTTTTATTCATTTGTTATCAGCTGCAGTTATACAATATTATCAGGAAATAGGTTTTACATCGTCCAGAATTAAGTATGTTGTGCAATAAATGTTCAATAACGAGAAGCTTAAGATGTTAATACTTCTGTTGGTTGAGGGTAAAACAAAATCAGTAGCTAAACGTATTTACTGATAGACTAAGCGTTTGCTTCGGATTGGATTTTAATATAGAGGATGGAATATACTTGTTGAAATTGTCAAGCCATTGTCCTCGTCTTGCTATGGTCATTTCATTTACGTAGAGTTTTTAGCGATAGTTAACTGTCTAACAAAATTATCCTTAAAATATTTAATTTACTTTAAGGGATTATTGGGTGTGGACTAATTGTGTGCTTTTTTGACAGGCACGTTTTATGCGGCAACCTTATTTAGCGTCTTTCGACGGACTGCTTGGTTCTGTATTTGAGCTTTCTTTTTAATCAATATTAGATGTAAGTGAATGATCTACACTAATACTTTTGAATAAATACGGGTAATATGTATATATAAACAAATGAACACAACTCGAAAAATAGCAATAAATATTCAATCCGACACAGCGTTTCTTATATTTTTGTGTAACTTAATGTCAACAATGAATCGCCAAACTGCACCTCTCTGCCTGCTCAAGTAATGACATCATGTAGTTCAATGGGATAAATGCTGCATCACGCATTACTCAGGGTTACACATTATGAAGTTAAACATTGCAGCAATGTTGTTGTTTTTTTTGTACTTAAACGAATTGAGAACTAATGTTTGATTGAGCCACATTTGGAATGCTGATCAGATTTGAACCAATTGATTCTGTATAAGTTGTTTTAAATTTGTTTGCCAGGGATTGTTGAAGAATATGTCAACTGTTATAACCGGGAAATATTACAAATCAATTTGATATTACTAGCGTTACTTTTAAACGAGCTAATGTGTTTAACAATTAAAATATAATATGTTTGATGATATACCGAAATAAGTTTTTATAATAAATACGAAAAATATAATACATAGACAATCAATAAGCATAGCCATTTTATCATATCTTGAACTCGTTTGATAAATTCAAGAGTAAAACGAAACTAACCTTTATTCTCTAAATCTGTTTGTAAACACTGTTAAAAATAAAACAATGTAAGGGGTGGTTTATAAAAGAATATTGTTTAATGTTCTTTTTTTTCTGTGATTTTCTGGATCCGGATCCAGTCTGTACATTTAATGTATGTTTTCCAAATGAAGTACCGGCACATTTGAATATGTATGAGCGTCATATAAGACGTCTGATGTGAATGTTTTGTTTGTACAGTGTACGAGTATATTCTTTTAATATACATACTACATTGAACGTGATTTGTAGTGAACCTTATAAATATCATATCATATAAAGTGTAAAAAAAAGAAAAGACAGTATCACCAATGATACATGCAAAGTAACCTTGTCAAATACGTTATTAAATATTGAAATTAAAGATATCTAGGAAAGGAAACACCTGTAATATGTTTATTTGATTTACAATCCAGCTTGTTTCGATCTTGAAATTATTTGCGTCTGATGTTTGAACTTCAAACACAAAAAATACATTTAGCGATCATCATTCAAATGGCAATTTGTTATGCCTAACGATTACCAACCTGTATATTTATCGCATGCGAACACCTTAAATGTATGATTAAACTATGATTGGCAGCTGTTACACGTTGTTTGAGGCTGTAAGGCGCTGCGATTATTGTTGAGAATATCATTACAGGATGTTAAAACACGTTATACTGTATTCTATTTTGTTTCGCCACATTTTATAATACATTTTCGTATCAAGACTTCCAATATCAACACGCTGCTTAAGGCATTTTCCTTTGACATTTTATAAGCAGATTCTTCAGGAAATCTCTTTACAGGTACAATTCGCAAATGGTACTTTACCGATGCAACCCCTTCTAAACCCATATAAGTCTGTCAATAGCTAGCACTTGCTAACCTTGATCCGCAAAGGTTTCCCGCTAAAAATACACGAAGTGCAGTACCCCTTCTATCTACAATTAATTATGCTTAAAAGCAAACATAAGTGGTGTGCGTTGTATCGCAGTTTGTTATTATTTGTCAAGATAATCTACGAACTGTATTGTAAGCACGTTTCTAGCATTTAAATGAATGTAGCTTAATTATCCATGCTTCTCAATCGATCGCAAGCAAATATACAAGCGTGTTTGTGCATTGGTCTGAAATGATACATCATATTTACTTCTAGAGTATGTTAATTTGACAATCATTAAAATTTAGTTCACATATCATCGCTTTTACTTTAAAAAAAAACAATTTGGTCGAAGCCATATATCTTCATATAACATGTCATGGTGTTAAAACAACACCTACGTGTTCATGGCTTTAAATACATTGCGATGTGTACTCAAATCCACGTGGAATACAATTCAATTATTCTTACGAAAATATCATGGCATCTGTTATACAATGCATTTTTGAGTTCAGATGGACATAGATTGTAATGCATCGGCATTTTTCTCGGAATATAATATATTTAGTCCAAGGATGGTGCTGTGAATTGTGGCCGAATCACTTGGATGAAATTAATCGTCTAGTGGGTCAATATTTCAATATAGGCATATAAACACGGACGTGCCTTCTTCTTCGTATAAAAGCAGAATATTAAGCGTTTGTCAACGTCCATTTCATGACTTATGATATTAAATACAGTATTGAATGCTGAAATACCTGTGACATATTACACAATGTTTGCAATAAAAGATATCAAGTCAATATATGAAACAAAATTCTCAAAAGTACTGCACATACTTAGGATGTAAATTTACAGATGTATGGCAAAACGCGGTATGCCTAATTTAACCCTGATTGTGAATGCTCCATTCGCTTCAGCAATCTCATAACACGCTTTAGTGTGAGTTGTATTTAACGAGGACCCAGAGGACCGTTTGGATTTCTGCCTTATCCCAGCCCGCATATCTGTTTTGCATTTTGAAATGATATTCGATTTAGTATTCCGCATTACTTATCGTATATCATACATATGTCAGATATGCAGCAAGATATAACAGTGTTATCAGTTACTATGACGCCGGGATGTAGTATGGGTCAGAAGGCGCCACACTTTTTAAAGTGTATGTAGTTCACTGAGTATTGTTTCGTATATCGGCATAACGTTTTAACATGTCTGTGAATAGAAGTATGCACATAATGACAAATTAATGTGTTCAGTTGTGTCCACTATGTTTCTTATATTTTAGCAATATAATGGCCATGTATACTATGCAGCGAACTAACAATATACAAGCTGTCACATGCATTCGATAACATAATACACCGTTACAAATGCTTAATGTTAAATACTATGAAGTCATAGATTTTATTTCAAGTGTGTGTATCACATGTATTGCTCGCATAAAGCGTACAATAAAAGACGCATTCATATTCCGTAGGCTGGTTAGCTTTTCATCCAAAGGAACCAATTTAAATAATGGGGTTTATGGCTATTTTGCTATATCCAGTTCATTCTTACTGTTTGTTAGTATACCTGAGCCCTTGTTTTCAGATGCTGAGTCGACAAAAGGCAATGTCAAGTTTGCTTTAAATGTAGCTATGCATGATTTGCCAATATGATATAAAAGCTTAATTATTACCACAAAACGGATGACACACCTCAAAGTGTCACAGACGAATGGCTTACATGACACGAATTGGGATGTAAATAACGCAGATAAAAGGCGGCACACACAACATGTAGTACGTTACGACCTAAAACCGCCGCTATGTGATTTTCCCGCGGCTTCATCACCAAACTATAACTGAGAGTTTGCAATATAAAGTTAGTGCAGTGAATGTGTGTTATGAACTTGTGTTAGCATGCCATCATTGCGCTTCATATGTTTAAGCACTAACCTAGGGTAAATACTTTGTTATCTCATGAATAATTGTTTTTGGCTAGTGCGTGTGCTTTTCACCAATAGCATGAATTGAAAACGTTTAAAATTGTATGAAGCGCACGCAACGGTTATTTAATGATATGGACAGTTATATAACTCGCATACACTTACTTTATTTTTTATAAATCTTATTATGTTTATTAATGACGATACATAAAAAATCGCATACACGCGATTGAATGTAAACGTCTGAATAATCTGACGAGAACAGAATCGAAAAATAAATAATTTGAATTGTACATAGTCTAGTTGAAAACTTTCCGAACAATGAATCGAAAGACGTGTAAGCATAAGAGACATGTGTGTATCCATCCAGTTATTTGCTTGTTATCAATTCATCAATTGTTAATGAACTATAGGACTTAACACACAATGAAATATTTAATACAAAAACCGCTTTTAACGCGGAGACATAGCAATCAATTCACAGACCAATGGGCGCTTAACTTGGTTGAACAAAGAGGCGGGTGGAGCAAAACCCCGGAATATCTGATGATATGTTGGCATAACTGTCCTTACAAGAAACACAACATCTTGTAACCAATACCGACGTTAACAAAAAACAACCATGACAGTTTAAAGTATACACTTTATCACGCTTGCTTTGCACATAATAAGATGCCTCGGCGCTTAAAACGTTCGCGTTGAATAACATGCACCGTAGACAATACTTACGAACACGTGTCGTTCTGTTTAAGACAAACACGCAAAGTCACATGTCAATGTTGTAGTGGATTGTTAAAATTTAAATTGACAACCCAGTTCAGATCGCATATTTGTGTTCCACTGCAACTGTTATATAATATATAAACAATGTAAACTATAATTGGGACAACACATACACAAACATATTGAAAGCTCATCCGCCCGACAATTAAAACCATCAACAGGTTCCTACTGTGTCATTTATATAGGGCGGAATTCGGAGATAATGGGACCGATTTTTCCAGAAAAGTTACAATTGTTTTACAATTGCAACTCCGGAGAGTTTCAATAAGCCGCCTGCTTTTGACACCAAGAAGCTGACATCAACAAGTTTAAACATATCTGAACTCGCGAAATCCTGTACACAAGACAAAATGAATTCCACAGATGAATTTACTCAACTTGTAATGATGTTTCTTTATAAGTTATGTTATCAGTTTTTATTATATTATATTACCGAATTCAGCAATTAGCAGTATATTTTCTGCGTCAACAGAACAGCATTGTTCAGAAAGATGATTATTTTACTGACAATAATTATATATATAAAAAAACGAGGTTGCGTTATTACGTTCGTTATTTCACGGATGAAGTATATGTTTGATTATTGATCATCGGGGATCGCGAAGAAGTTAAGACAACTGCATTATGTAATGCAAAACACTACATCGTTTGTATACCTGCAAATAAGGCAGTTTTCAATACATGGGAAAGAACATTTAACGTATTCGAAAGAAACATATGAATATATAATGGAAGGGAATGTAAAAATATTTCAAGCTCATTGTAATGGTGCATATGTCATGCTTAATTAAGTTTATCTGGTTGATTTTCTTGTATGTGTTTATTTCATAGCTCTATTTATCATGTTGTAAATGCAACATAAGAAATGCGTTACCAGAGGTGACATTTCAACGACGTTAACACTTAAATACACATAAGCATATATAAACATGAGAAGCGCACACAAAATATGCCCGTTATTAAGTAGTGCAATTAAACGTGCACGTTGCATCGGCTTTTGCATAAGACGACATGCGAACATTGTACTAAGTCGAAAGGACGATACCCTGTAAGAGCCATAAATATAAGTTGTTGTCAAAAACACGATTCTACGTTGAGTTAAATGACGAATCGAATTTAAAAGGGAGTCATTTTGCTGTTTAAATGATTTATTTTAAATATAGCTGCGTTTTGCATATTTGAAAAACATATCGTCTGATTAGGGCTTAGTTCAATAAGCGTAACACAGCGGATGCGAATACCATGAACGTTCTTTATCATTTGACATTTGGACGTTGACTGCGACATTAATATTTAACGCGTTTGCAATACATCCCAAAATAACACGATAATCTACCCACAATTTCCGGGAATATGTACGAAATTGATGATTTACAACATACAATCTATTTTATCGACACTCTGTTTTTACTTGGAAACTGTCTGAGTGTGTTTTTTTCCTTTGAACGTCATCACCAAGGCCATTCCTTATTACATCGCCATTTATTTTAACGCGTCTGAAAGATGTGCCGATATTTATGCACATCGAAATTGAATGTGTCTGGAACAGGTTGACATATACTGAAAGTATTATGGTATTTTACTTAAAAAAACACTGCCACTGATTTATATGCCATTAATAGAACACAGATATGTCTTTTGAACGAGAATATTAACGTTGTTATTGCAATGTAAAAAAAATAAAATAAGCAGAAACATGATGACATGCTAAAATATTTCCGTTGGCATCTTACATCGCCGCCAGAAACGATATTTGTCTTCTAACAATTACAACTGCTACTGAAACTAGTACTGTTATAAAAAGTATGTACATTTAACATACTTCATAACAGTGACACCATTTGGATCTAAGTTCACACATTTAGATTTATGTCACAGGCTTCGTTTGGGAAACTAAATAAATTTTCAAAATCGCACAATTTAAAAATATAGGTTTTCGCTGATGGAAACAAAATCGTATCTTCTGCTAATAATTTATTATTTCGACATTCGTCAGTATGCTCAATCTATGTGGTACATGGACTTAATTATTTGATAGCATTAGTTACGAAAACGTAACACTATGTAAAGTGGCCGAATCACTTGGTTGGAATCAATCTTCAAGTGGATTATTATACTATTACAGGCAATATACACACGGTCGTGTCTAGATCTGAGTAAAATAGCTGATGAATATTTGGCATTCGCCAACGTCTGTTTCATTACTTATTATATTGAAATACTTGGGACATAATACACAATGTAATACACATGCCTCATCTAATCATGATGTATATCGCTTTATTCAATTTAGATATTCCATAACACGTTTAATTGATAGTTATATGTGACTCGGCCATTTTGATTTCTGCATAATCCCAGGACGCATATCTGCTTTGCATTTTGGGATACTTTTCGATTCAATATTCCAAACTCCTCATCGAATGTCATCAATATGCGCGATCTGAAACACGATATTAAATATGTATCAGTTATTATGTCGCCTAAATATAGTATGCTTATAAAGGCGCCTCAACTTTAAAAAAAAACGTATAGTTCACTGAGTTGGCACGTATGGTTTTGTGTATCGATATAACGTGTTTACATGTCTGTGAATAAGAGTTTGCATAAAACGCATAGTTTAAGGATTTTTTTCATTTTGTTCACTGTGTTTCAAAGATTTTACCAATATCTGTTTGAATCATGGGGGCATAAGGATTTCACACCTTAAAGTGTCATTGACTAATAACTTACATGAATACTAGAATTGGTATGATCACACCTCAGACCAAACTGATTAATATCCAGGGACAAACAACCATGCATTGCACAACGATGTAAAGCCGGTGCTGTAAAATTTACCCTCGGCTTCAACGCCCAACTATCACTGAGATATTGTTAAATAAAATTGGATACATGAATGCGTGTTATGAACTATTTTGAATATGACATCATTACGCTTCATATGGTTAGGCACTGACCAAGTGTAATAGTCGGTATATCATCCATTAATGCGTTGTTATTCAGATGATTGTGTGATTGAATACTAAACTAGCGTATACTCATTGTGTGTGCCATCAAACAGCATGATATTCACAAAAAGCATGAATCGCAGGCAATTCTTTGCATTGTATGTAGCACTTAACGGTTAGTTAACGATATGAACTTAATATTATATACATTCATTATCTCTTGACGTACGTCTATTTTATAAATTTTACGATGTTTATTCTTGCAAAAATGGCTCACATGAAATTGAACGTAAAAGTTTATATTATCTCACGAAAATAGATTCTACAATAAATTATTTGCAGTGTACATAGTTTTGATGAAAACTTTCCGAACAATGAATCAAGAGACATTGTAACATTGAGCCAGTTGGTAACCACCCGGTGAACTTTAATTTAAGTCTATTGATCAAATCTATAGGACTTTTCATACAAATACAATTTTAAATACACAACTGATTAAAAGTGGGGACATCCCCATCGACGCAAACAATGCTCGCTTACCTTGGTTTAACTTATAGGAGTTTCGATCCCCATCCATTACGGCATATATACTTTTATAACATACTGTAACCATTAAATATGTCAACAAAAACAACGCCTGTAGTTGAAACGACACGCTTTAGCACGCTCGAACATGGTTTTAGCAGTGTGGAAAATGTCATTATTTATAATTACGTACACCATGACCGTATTGTATATTATTATGAAAACATAGCACACCTTTTTTCTAGTGTGGCATGATATAGTAAAGACTCGTCATTTTCTTTGCACTCATGTCATTCATTTAAACGAAATAATAACACAAGATGATCCGGCGCTAAAATGTGTCGCGCTGAATCACTTGCACCGTACACAATGATTGCGATCACGTGCCCTACTGATTAAGACCAACACCAGTCAATGGGGTAGTGCAATTGTTAATGCATTGTTAATATTTAACATTACACATTTTGGATCGCAATTTATTATATCGCTGCAACTTTTTAAAAACAAACTTTTAATTTTTATTTTGACAACGCGTACAAAGCAGTTTTAAAAGCGCATCGCAGAACAAGCTAAACCACCATTATGTTGGTTAAATTCATATTGCGACGCGATCCGGATTATGTGAGTTGAATTTCTCCAGGATAAGTAACAATATAGTTCACACAGGCAAGTAATTATAGTTCTTCCAAAGAATTGAACTTCAAAGATAATCAATAAGCCTTCGGTTTTTTATTTAAATGTGCTTAAATTAACTTTAAGTTATCTGAACGCGGGTAATCAATTGATAGGGAAACTATTTAACAGAGGAATTTGCTCAACTTGCGACGATGCTGCTTCATCTGTTTAATCAAAATTTCTGACGGGTAGCCATGACTGAAACCAATATACCGCTTACTGTTACGTCTGTCTATTGTCAGGTTATAGTGCGGTAGGGATAAAACAGAATTTATGAAGTATGAATTATTATATAGTAGACATTATAACTGCTCTGGCTCGAGTTTGTTGTGTTTATGTTACCGTATTCTACGATTATCAGTACATTTTCTGCGTCAACAGAACATGTTTTGTTCAGAAAGTGTTTTTTTTTTACTGGCAATAATTTCTATATATAACAACGCGAGACTTTGTTATTACGTTCGTTATGTCTCTGCTGCTGTTTCTGTTTTGATCATTGACCATCGTGCATCGAGAACGAATGAGAAAACTTAATTATATATTGCAACACACGTCGTCGTGTATTAACCTGAAATAACTATATTTCAATGCAAAAATGAAATTCAATGAAACCCGTTCTTAACCTTATGCATGTTATTTGTAAAACAAATCCGTAATATATGCAAAACAATTGCGTCTTGCATTGTAAAAATGTTAAGAAGTTTAAAATAACGGGCATTGTTCAACAAATACACATTTCAAAATAGCTATATAGAATTATAAGATATATATATATATGTTTTAACTGATCCCGTAAAGTGTGTAACAGTGTCAGTGAATTCAAAGCATACACTATTTTCTGAAAATAGTATCGTATTGTGAGGGGCTAGGTAGAGGCATATTTGTGCAAATAAACTCAAGTTTCGTGTGCTTGTCAGTTAATAGCTCAATTTATCGGTTAAAATGTAAGATATTCCATGAAACTTATGTAGCACATCTTGAAATCCAATGAAAGTTAATGATGACATTTGAGCACACGCATTGAAATATGAAAAAGACCAACGCTCAATAACGAACAACATTTAGAGTGTTATGAAACGTTTTTTTGTTGTATCGGCTTTCAAAAAAGACGTAATGCACCAATTGTACTAATTCTTAAGTGCGACACTCTTTAATGGTCGGATTGTTGTTAAAGAAATGAGTTGTTTTTGTTAAACGACAAATCGGATTCAAAAGGTACTCAGTTTCATATTAAAAGGATGTATTTATATAGCTGAATGTTCATATTTTACAACATATAGTCTCATTAGGGCTTGGTGCAGTAAGTTTAACACACTGGATGTATAGGAAATGCACTCTCTTTATAATTGGACGTTAAGACGTTGACTGCGACATCAATAGTTAATGGGTTTTCCCGAAATCACATTATACTCTACCCACACGTTCCGAGCATTTCTAGGAAAATGGATTATTTATAACAGAACATATCTTGTTTTATGATATTTCGTTTTCACTCGGAAATTGTTCGTATATGCTATTGGTAATGTATACTAGCATCACCACAGCCCTACCTTTATTTATAATCATTGAATCTGAAAAGTCGGCAAATGCAACACAGAGGTTCCGGATTGACCCAAAGTCCGACTCTTGAGCTGGACAAGTTTACTTATACGTTATAAAATGAACACTCATGATTTTCTTATATAAAAGAGGTTTACTTATAATTCCAAACAATTGTTTAGGTGGATGTTGGCGACGAGTGGTATGTCAAATACACAAGTACCCAATAAAAACAGTCGAACTATTATAGTACATATATTTAAGTTAAACACATGTGCATCAGGATTATTTTACACTGGAAACATTCATAAGAGTAATTGCACGAAGTAAGCAGAACATTTTCATCAGAGCGAAAACGTTAGGATAAGTAGTACATCCATCATGGAACATAAACACGTTCATTGTTTAATTAATTAATAAACATATTGCACTGAACGTGTGTTAAACACATGCCAACAATTATGCATATCGCTTTTATGTTTTTTTCTGGATTAGGTTCAAATGAAATGCAATATGAAATGTTGTTTTACCAAAAACACAAGACCGCTTATCAAAATATAATAACATACAAGAAAATTGTTAATGCAAGACAAATTATCATTCGAATACAATTAAAAACAAATAAAATCAATTTATCTCAACATTGTCAAAAAGTATGTGTTTAATATCGTACCCTATCTATTGTGTAAAAGTATGCCAGAAAATTAAATTTCAATATTGCCCCATACATTTTAGGATTAATCACGATTTTTAAACACGCTTTTGAATAAAAAAAGTCATGTTGTTAGTATGTCCTACTTGTAACACATCAAAACAAAATAAGCAGAACGAAAGAAGGCACAATACGATAAAAAACTGTGTTTTTCTTCTTACAGTTCATACTATAATTACTGCTTCCTAAAAAAATACTGTTGTTAAATGAAAACATTCTTAATCACAGCGATACATTTTTACCTAACGTAAAACCATTATTTGTATGGCGTATGCTTCGTTTGGAAAACTAACTTATAATCCAATTATTACTATTGAAAACAACATTTTGCTGAAGCAATTTTAGTGTGTTAATATTCTTCCACATTTTCTATCTAGGTGGTAAATGGCATTACTTCTTTGTAAGCATTAGATACGCAAACGCTTCAGCAAAACATACGTATGTATGGGGCAGTACGTTCCACACACCACTGTATGGATTTGATGACCAACGAATTAATTGGCAAAGTTTAACACTTTAATTACATCCTTTTATAATACAGTTTATTTATCTATCAACCATAACTTTGCATTGAATTTGTGTTAATATTGAACAAAATGTGTGCGGTATACGTCCTTATATTCTCTATATTTATATTTAACATAGCTTGATGCCCGCTGCATTTTTTTCTGATATATAACACATGTTTAACGTAATGTTACACGGTAAATACATATAGTCTCTGTATGACGGAGATTTATAAAAAGTTATTTAGGAATTTAAGGTAAGAATTAAATAAACTAAATATGCATATTGCAACAAACACTATTTGAATGTAATGCAGAGCTTTCGATTTAACCAAACATTTGTAAGTGAATGACTCAAATTATTGGTGAAACTAAGGCAGTGTTTATCAAACTATAAACTTTTCTTTGTAATGTATTATGAAAAGTCTGTTCAAGAATATATGACCATTATTTCGTTTATGTTATTGTGCCACGGATATTAATTAATGGTGTTGGTTTAGTTTAAATTAAAGAATCGATTACCTAAATGTTAATTCAATTGCTAGGTATTACATGCATTGTATGTTCATGTCAAGAAGATGCTAGTAGATAATATTGTGTCAACATTTCAAAGCCTTTGCATTATTAAAGTGAAATACCAATTTTTAGAGTTTTGCATGGACCGTTACAAACTGGTGATCATACCGTTATCTATCTATGTTTGTCTTTTGTTTTTTGTTTTATGTCAAAGAAAAAATGCACTTGCCCTAATAAAAAAAGTCGCACTATATCAATACATCTTACAATTCAAATTAAGTTGAATTGTGTTAATATATAAACTCATTAATAAGAAATAAATTCAATGCGACCAAACACTTATTCCCTTTACAGGTTACAGGTAACAGATTTAATTCTAATTGAAATCTGCTGCAGTATTTATATTATGAAATCAAATTGGTTTTACATAATACAAGATTTAACATGTTGTGCAAACATGTTTTATAACATGAAGCTTTAATTTGTACGACATTCTTTGGTGTCATGTGTATTAAATTAATGTATACATAATTAACGGACAAAAATACATATTACGTGTACATGTAAGCCTCCGATTCGAAAGTAATGTCACCCAACCTTTTAAAATTGTTCTTAAGAATCTAAACAGCAAGGTCATTTCAAAACCAACAACACAAACAACTCTTAATACGGTCTGGTTCTACATGCATACTTATTATGCTACAAAAACACACATCACTGGTGGTGTTGTATGTGGAAATCTATACAACGGGGCAAATTTGATTCTCATAGGACATGTAGTTTCTGATAGATTAAGCGTTTGCCACAGAGTTTGCTATCGGAGAAAGATAGATAATTGCAGAAAATATCTAGTCATTATTCTCTTAATGGTTGACACATTTATGGTAATTTAATGGCAACATCTAGTAATACTAATCTGCTCGGAAAAAAGGGCGAACGGGAAGAATACAAAATATAATATCAAATGATGTGGTTCTGATTATTCTGCTTTCTATTACGTATCCTTGCGGAAAACCCACTCGTGTTACAGAACATTTATCTCATCTTTCTTGTGATTGCACGACTGTAACCAGGCGTCTTTTCGAAAAACAAATGGAACACAAACACGCACCGCTTTTTTAAGAGCTCGTAAGACACCCAAAGCAATTATTGCATTTTAATACATGATGTTCTCTATATTGGAGTATATCACAACTAATTTATACGAACTAGTATTTCTGTTGAATTATTGAATAATCAATGTTTGATGCTTGTCGAATAAATGACAAAAATGCCTAAATATAAAGATACAGTACATGTAAATGCCTAAATATAAATATACAGTAAATGCCTAAATATAATTATACGAGAAATGCCTTAATATAAATATACAGTTATTGTCCATCATAATAGGTACAATATAAATTCAGAATGATTAATCTTATTTTATTCATTTGGTTTAATTGAGCACACAAATAATATATACATTACATTTTAAAATTCGTTTCTAATCGAGGTGTATTTGTTCTACCTTTAAATGATGAATTTAACAGTTTTAGGACTTTGGATGCATAAAAAGCATGAATAAAAAAAGGAACATAAGCTTAAAATAAACTGCCAAACTGAATAAAATATTGTTTAAGTGTCACCCTTGTATCAAATTTGTTCTTAGTTTCGGCATATAACTGTCAATAAAACAATAATTGTAATAAGCTTGCAAGTCCGTATGAAATTGCCGATAACGACCGGAAAATACCGAATGCCGATAATAATTTGACGCGCTTTTGAGAACGGGTGAAAATTACTGGTGGATTCTACAATTGACTATACTAAAATTAAAAAGACAGTGTACATGCCACGTATCATTACCAGATCCATTCTGCGTTGATAGGGCAAGTATTGTCCTAACGGTATACACTGGAGTAGATTTACATTTGTAGCAATATTGTTTTTGCAACATTTTCCAAAACCAGTTAACGCAATTGTACTAAATTCCCGTTTATTTGTGTAGAAATACATACAAAATAGCCCTTAACTTTTAAACTTGAAAAAGCACGCGTAGAACGTTTTTTTTAAGACGAAAAACAATATCATTGTTTAGAAGAGATGTTATTGATTCATATTCCGCTTGCATGTTTTATATTTAAAGTATTTAAACAACAATTTTTGGACAACATAGTTTTGTTTTTTCCTATCCAATTCAAATCTCATCATCGATTGTGATCGCTACCGATAAAAACGTTGTGTTTTCAATGCAGTTTACATTGTATAGGCGATCGCCTGAATAGATGATGCACGATAGATAGGATATAGTCATTTGTTAATGGACATTTTGTATGGGGTTATTTGCTTTCTAAAAAAAGTGCTATACCAAGAAGCGTGTGACTAGCATTTCGAAATCCCATTCTTTATATGCTGTTGTTTTATAAAATGTATATCACAAAGTATTATTCAAGTAAAAATACAACATAATACGCGATCGTGTTGTGATAATATAGACAAAATATACACATGTGTCAATTTGAAAAATAATTTATCATGGTAAGGTTGGTACTGTCCTTTGCAGTATGGCCTGTCAATGCCATTAATAAAAGTACAACACAATTAAATTTGATAATTAAGAAATTTATGTTACCGCTGATACGGGTTATTTTTATGATGATGACGACGATCATGACCATGTAAGTTCTGCTGCTGTTCTTGATGCTGAAAATGATGATCTTTATGATAATGATGGGGCTCAAATTCCAGTGACCATGATTAATTTTAAATCATTGACAATCTTGAACATGATATATTTTAAAGGCAACATCATATACATGTACGATTATTGCAAATAAACTAAGTATGCAACACTAGTTTAATAGTGCATGTTGATTTAGTTTTTTTCGTTAATATTAAAGGTCGACCGTGTTTCATGAAACAGACAATAACGTCTTTTAACGTGGTCAGACCAAAGTGAAATATGTGCCAATCATAGTCAACATTCACCTGGTAGTCAAGCAACAGGTTTACAACGTGGCCGTCCATGGTTTAACTGTCAACGATGGTCAAACATGACTCAAGAGGTCACTGGACCAATGTTTGCATCAGTAAACATGTTTTGACTTTGTTCCAACTGTTGTAATCACAATAACACCACAGTTTCTTATGGTCAAAATTGACCTTTGTCAAAGTCAAATTGAACATAATAGCATTGTTTTGACCACGTTTAACCATGGCTAAACGAAACTCAATGTTTACAACTCAAAATGGCGGTGCATGTTGTTGTATGTATTTGTGTATGTTTTCTTACTTGATTATTCGCCTGTCATAAATGCTTGTTTCTTTCCATTGGGCACCCGCCAATCTTTCTGTATAGAAATGCTAAACATAGAATGTATGGTCTGATTTCGAGACAAACAACCGTCATTTGCATGCGCGAATGTAACTTTGCCGTTTTTATTTATGCACTGCATAATCCCATTGCACGAATCTGTTTTGCATTGTGTGATGAGTAATGGGACCAAACTTTCACATAATATTACCTGCCTTTCATTTACAAATGTGTGTCAGCAGTTCAGATGCAGCGATGTACGCGCCAATATTTGCAAACGACGGCAGTTTGTCAGTGAATAGTTATGGAAAATATATGGAATGTTGTATATATCGATATCGCGAAAGATTAAATAATATACAAGTGTATATTATTATAAAATAATTGTTTTTGTAATTGATGATATTTTAATTATGAGTGTATTATATGTTAAAGTCGGTGTTATACACAAATCACAACTTGTAACCATAAGTTTCAGATTAAATGTGCGAATATATATTTTTTCAGCCAAGTACACATTACTGATTCATCAATAGCATAGCTAAAAATCTTTTATTTACACGAACAATTTGAATGCCGATCATTACGGCTCTATAGACATGCACCTTGCCAATAACATCGATCTTAACGCATCAGTAAGAATCAGAAGTGTAAGTGACATATCGAATTTCATTCCGTGGACTGCAAACGTAAAAACATATGTGTAAAACAAAAGACACAAGCGACTTATGAATACTCATGAACACTGATTATCTATCGATATACCTTTAAAAGAGATGTGTTGATTGCAATTTGACACAATCATCATCATTATTTAACCAAATGGCCATACGCTATTGATAGCCCACTTGCAACGGTCATTTGCAAACAATTAAGGGCATATACTGGTTTAAAGGCGCACCAACATGAACACTACACTATTAACGGCGTGTAGTTGATATGTACATGAAATGTTACCTATTTAATCTTACAACATAAATACCATACTTCAACTCACTATTAAATTCGACTACGAAACAATAACTGCAATTTCAGTGGCACGCGTATTTACTCTAGAAATTCTTGCAAGAATAATGAACATCCGACCTTATTTAATAGCTTTATAGAGAAACAAAAATGTTTTCTAGCGCCGTATGATGCTTTGGATTTCCTATGCAGTAATGCCTTACATGTTAGTCAACTTATCGGCTGACGCCACGTTTTAACACACTCGTGCTTCACAACGTGATACGCGCGAAAACTTCAATATTATTTAAGATGCACATGCTTATCCGCGTGTTTGTAATTCAAATTGTTAGACAGATATAAGTTTTAATTGCCTTGTTTTGTGCAAATTCTACTGAGTTTTAATTGTGGTTAACGAAACCGTACACGTGTCTGTAAAATATAGATGTCTTAAACCAATATAGTGTTTATTATCCTACTCTAGTATCTTGGTTACAGTACAGTGATTCTTACGGTTATTATTATGTAAGTATACTAATTATGCATTAATAAAATAAAACCGGCAACTACAAACTACAGTCTTGGCCCTTTGGTAATGGTGGCCTCATGTTACGATGTTCAAACTCAACAGCATTTTGTCTACGCCAGAATATTTGTATGAATGTGTATGTTGGTGTGTGTGTGTGCGGGGGGATAAAAGACATTTATTTTACTCAATTTGTTAGTTCTGTTCGTATATGTGATTTGGCCAGGTTCATGTACTAACACGAGTTCACATTATTGCTACAAATATACCTTTGAAAAGACTGTGATGACTTTTGTTTTATTATATCAGACTTTATCAACATAAACAAACTTACTTTTAGGAAAGAAAACCGAACATTACAACAATGTGTTTGACGTTGACGACGTCACTTTTTTAAAATGACGACACGTGGATGTAACACAGGACGAGTAGACTATAAAAACCATCAACATGTTATATTTTACATATTGAAATAGAAAAAAATAGACTTTGGAAATAATATTGGGAAGTCAAAATGCAGTAATCTACAGCAAGTGTTCACAATATGATACAGGACAATACCTTAAGTACAAACAAAAATAAAATAAAGCAAATTAAAGCCGAGGTTTCCGTTATAAAAAATATATTGAATGTGGTTGTATAGTGCAGGTAACAAGTGTGTTATTGTTTGAAGAATAATAATTGCCAATAATATAAACAAAATGGTAAGCTTCCAATTGGTACTTTGTACGACATTCTAGTAATTTTCTGGGCAATGCTATGTGTGGTATCTCCCAGCTCTAACATTAAATTTATAAACATAGCACATAACTACACAAGACCTAAATACCTGCTTTTCGACATTTCTATGTTATGTTGTAATTGTACCTCAAGCAATTTTGGAAACAGCAAGAACAAGTATTTCGAATGACATATATTTACCCCATAACTATCTATGCGTGCTTAAAGTGTTGTGAGTAACGCATACAGTTAAAAATCTAAATAACGTCAGTATGTTATTTTCGTTAAATGGTCAAAATCACGTGGATCGTGGATATCAGAAATTAAAAATCCATTCATCGTAACAAGACAGAAACAGTCTATTATACATAAATACTATTACATTCGTTGTAGTATTTCAGTGTTAATCAGCCAAACATTTGTGTAACCTTAAGTCAAGTGCCATACACTAATTAACATAGCTTACAATAATTGTGGAACTTCGTTCAGATGTTTAAATGCTAAACACGTGTTAACACTGATTAAAAAGGAAACCACACATCGAAATATGAGCGAAAAGTTCAAGAAAGCTTAAAGTACTTTTGTGGACCCATGTGTCATGTTTAATGCATATGTTATTTTATTACGGTTGCTAAGTGTATATCTCGATAAATAAGTAAAAAAAAAAAAGGAATTTAAAAGGAAGCGTTCAAATTGTTTCAGCAGATGTATGGATCATGGTGATTTATCATCGGCTTGCAGACTTGAAAACACTGTCGCAAATATTAGAGCTTCATTTTAAATTTAATACGCGTTTCATTCATCCGTGTCAATTCACATTAATAAAATTTCTGAATTCAAATTAGACGACATACAATCATTGCTTATAGTTGTCAATTGAACGTCTTGTTATAGCCATACATGTTCTACGTTTATCAACCACGCCCCTTCGATTGCTATATATACAACATAAATAAGAATCTTAAAGGTACCCAATATGTAATATTGCATCTACGTATTGTTATCATTTTAGCGTATCGAGAAAAAAAAAACACTAAGTGCGTCCCTAATTTCCGGCATCTTACGTCAGACGAATTAACTGGCACTGGTTTTATTTCTTAACTGCCATAGCGACACGTATATTAATAAGTTACACAAATATCGCAATAGCATTATAATCTGAACAACGATTTTCTCGAACTAATAAGAAATAGGAAGATTTTTTTTTAATTTTTTTTGGTGTGTATAATTTTATTTTATCCGTAAGACATTTTACAGACATACATAGAAATTGGAAGAATTCATATCGTAATTATATTGTACAACATTTTAGTTTAATCGTGGCAAAATAAGTTTGGTATAACAAATGCGAAATCGGTATATATTAGTATATAGGTCACCAAGTATACAGATACAACGCAGATATCTTTGTATTACCGAATTCCGATTTACTTACAATCTCCTGATGTTGACATAAAATACTTAAGTTGAAAAACGGTAACTTAAAAAAAAGCAGCTGCGAACTATCGCTAAAAATGTGTCGCTCTAAGTTGCTATGGAAACAAAGAGCTTCCTGTGCGCCCTATACACGCTCATGTAACATACAAATGCCCCAAAATATATAATATAAATAACGCGTTACTAAGCAACGCAGCTATTAATACCCATTTAACAAGAAACAGCTCTGAATCTATCATCCAATCGGTTATTGCAACACAGTCATACATCTAAACCGCATTTACCTACTATATGATAAATCTTGCAATTGCAGCTGGTTTTGTAATAAGAAGCTTACATTCGCCACAATGGGTTTAATTTATTGTGAAATAAACCATTAACGACTCAGAAAGGGATGAACATGCTTAGGCATCTGGTAATTGTTCCACTCATACACTGGAAATTGTTTGGCACAGAATTGGCAATATCTCCAATAACAGTTGCTACGTATAGTTCTTCAATCTCACTTCAAATACATAGCTAGTTAGTGCTTTGTTCACCTGCATACATCTATACTCAGACATAGTCAGCGTTGTAAAGTACATCTATGCAATCTTTAGGAAGGAAGGAATATAAAAAATGCATACGTATGTGGCTATAGCTACATCCATTTTTTCGAAGCTGTGTTTGAAAAAGAGCGCTGAAATCAATAATTAGGCAATAATATACGGCAGAGCTGGGGCTGACGTCTATAATCGCCCCGCTGCTGATATTGTCGTCCGACCAAGCTATGTCGCATGCTATCGTTTATATTACATATAATTCTATTTAAATCCTTCACTAAATTTATTACCGAACTAGCTTTTCCGTACTTTTATTTTAAGTAAACTGATTACGCAATGTATGACGCATATCGTATGACATAATTTCTGTGACGAAACACACCAGTTTCAATTAGACTCTTAGGATTTTTAGGACTCTTATTCGGACGTTCTTGGTGTTTTTCATAGTTAAGTATATTGTATAAAACAAAGCATCGAACACATATGTAGGATAGTGAGTTTGTCATGCATATTTGGAAATGTGTATAGGGATACAATTTATCGCTCCGATCAGTCATTCTATTTCTTAGATCGTGTTTTGGTCAGAATGGTAATCATTAGATACATATGTTGTCAAAAACCGTGTGGTGTCAATTAAATTAAGATATTTGGATGGCAGATCAGTACATGGAAGTGAATACTGTTGTAATATTATTGTTAAAGTATTATATTAAAGTTGTCATTCAGGTAAACATGTCGTTTATGATTTGTTTTATATTCAAATAGTGTCACCAATTTAACCAATATTTTCAGTTGTAATGGATCTTTGAATTATTCCTCTTGTGTTCAACATTCCACTAGTTACACCATGTGTTATAATGTATAGTTACGATATGTAATATCATCAGGTATACCGCTAGATTTATTAATATTCTATTACCTTAGATAAATACAAAGCTTCTCAATATCCTAATCAACCATGTCTTAATCTAGACAACCACGTGGAGTGGCTCTCCATTTAAATATTGCTTTCAGAGGAAGATAGAACATTGTAGATATTATCCGACAAGTCCGCCAGTTATGCTGAGTCTATTGATATTCATTCCTTGACAAACGTCATTTATCTAAGAATATATGTAAGTAAATAGCCAGTGCTAAATGAAAGAGAAAAACAACTGTGTCTTATTTAGTGTTTGATATGTAAAATTATTTAATATTCGCTCTTCAAAAAACAACAGGTCCCGTTTTTGTTACAGTATAATACATACTGTTACTATAAATAGCAACACATTTTACGTATCTGCCGGGCCAATATACTATATCTGCTTCTGACAGATGTTTATATATATTACATTTATATGACAAACATAATTAAAACAAAAAAAATGTTTGTTAAGCTATCGCATGGTAGCCATTGAACCAAAACCACGATCCACGAAACATTTTTATGTTAATGTCCGTACTGTATTACATTAGCATTAAGACCCTTACTCGTGTTATAGTGTTCTAGTTTTATTAACGGAACATTCCATGCTTAAATTATAGTAATTTGAGAAGCACTTAAATCTTTAAATTAATTTAATACGCCCCACTACGGAGTATATGTAAATCATTTCGAACTGATCTTTGCATCAGGTTTTAATGTCATGTCACCGGAAAAGCTGGTAATTATAGTACGCATAACAAATAGTATTTGAGATTCTCTTAACCTCATGGTGATAAAACAAGAGTTCTTTGGGTTTAAAAGCATTTTTGATACGTACATATTTGTCATTTTAACGTAAATATGTAACGATATCATGTATAGTGTATTCGTAGTTCATGAAATTAAATATGTAGTGTAAGTGTAAAGCCACAGTTTCAAACATGTGTGTGTATGTTTACTGATGAAATACATCAACTTAATTTGTTTTGTTTGCATACGTTCAACAGGACTAAGCTGATCAAATATTGGCTGTAAAGAAAACAAAAGGTGTTTCGCGTTCTGAGAAAACTGGGAATAATGCATGTGCGTAAAGTGTCGTCCCAGATTAGCCTGTGCAGTCCGCACAGGCTAATCCGGGACGACACTTTCCGCCTTAACGGGATTTTCGCTAAGAAGAGACATCGTTTAAACGAAAAATTCCATAAAAGCGGAAATTGTCGTCCCTGATTAGCCTGTGCGGACTGCACAGGTTAATCTGGGATGACAATTTACGCACAAGCATTATGCACAGTTTTCTCAGAAAACGACACAGGTGTCTCTTTGAACGATTTCGGAGACGCTTCACGAATTCGAAATCTGATAATTAAACGTTCGGTATGTAAGCAATGGATAAAGCGAGCGCTTGACGATTGGTTTTTATGTTGTTAACGCAGTGTGAACGGTACCGTTCAGTTAGTTTGGCTGAAGTATTGGAAACTGTACGATACACGCTCTACCATTTGAACTTTATCTTGTGGAGAAACAAGTTGCCAGAGGTAATATTTATTGGCTGATGTTACACGGAATGTTTTGTTTAACCAGCGGATTTATTTACGGTAAATGCGTCTATGTACATGTATTTCCTGTTTTACCGTTATATTTAGACGTAGCCTAGTATCCTTAATTAATTAGTAACTATTTATACAGACTACAGATACACATTCTCGCACACATACAATATTAATCATTATAAATATTATAAATTAGTATTATTGTGCTTATTGTAATTTTAAAGTTATGATATGTTCATTTCTTTAGCTTAGCAGTGTCTTATTATACTTTTCTTCACTCCTGTTATTATATGTGTAACGTCTCAAAAAACTAAAATTTAGATTCGTCGTACAAATAATATAAATTAACGGCGATTATCGTTTTTCGATTCCATAATTCATATACTCATAAAACTGCTATGTGAACTATTGTCTAAACTCTCAATATTAACTATTAAAAGTTAAACAATCTATAGCTATGTATTGACTGGAGTAAAATTATAAAACTTAAACGTTTTGTACTTTATGATTAATAGTGCAACAATATGTACCTTTATTTAAACAATCATAATAGTCGGATAGTTGACCTTTCATGTGGCATTCTTGTAAAGAGGTACAGATAAGTAACACGTTTATCACATTGTCAAGAGACAAATATAAAGGTGCTTTCGTTGAATGATATTGCTTGAACATAAGAGTTCAGTTGAATATATAATTTTATATTGGATACAACATAATGCATAGAGAAAAATAGCTTATTGCAAGCTGTCCAACAATAATCCCGGAGCCCTACAGTACAACGTAAGAATAAATTTCCGATAAATAGTGAAAATGGTTGAGGCATTTGAACCATTTGAACTCACTTGTCTGGACTGTATCGATGGCTTTATTAATAAGCAAATTAAATGACAAAGACCACTTTCTGGTTTCGCTCCCAACATTATTTAAATTTGTTCCCGATAGCGGTTCTTTGCAACGATTAGACATAATTGTCTGAGATAAGACGAACGAATTTCGCTGAGTAGTGCCAGGATAATTTAAAGACACTTTATTGTTTATTGACGTAATTTCTCATTCCAAGAAATTAGTTTTGATCAGACAAAAAACACTCTGTTTGTAATAAATCATTGTGTGTCGACAATTGTGTAAGCCATAGCATATTTAATACAATTCGAGCAAAGACAGAATTAAAATAATCATGTTTGCATTGTTTTTAAATATACATATTATACATGTATACACATAATACATTTGTTTCATTTGCATAAGTTTACATTGCTCGATATGAACATGATGAAATAATAAATAAAATGAACTTATGATAAAAAATAAAATATCGGGGCTGTAATTATACTAACACTAGGTCCTGCTGTATTGACTTTAAAATTTAAAAGGAAAATGTTATCTTCTGCTGTATCTATATATCGAACAGAGTTTATCTTCGAGTAATCTTGCATAATCACGAAGCTTTTCTATCGTTTTCATATTACTGGCAAATACATGCGAATATTGTACTTGGCATTTCGCCAACATTTGGGTACATATCACACTGACTCTTCTTATTTGTTTTCATGTAATGTATGTTTTTAATTTTCGCAATAACCGCACTGAATTGGCATGTGCATTGTAAGCTTAGTATCCCTATTTAGAACATGCATTTAGAGCATAGTTACTTATTTTACTGCTCGACGGACAAATTAGATGTGTACATGTCCTCTTGTGATGTGCTGAGTTCTACATGAAGACTGAACTGCATCCGTCTGCATTATGACAATTGCAGACATAATTAGTATTTTATCTTGCGCCTGATCTATCTTATGTTAGTTTATAGTTTAACAAAACAATAATAACATTACAAAACACTACATACATACACGCAACAATATAAATTACGGAGGCATTTACTTATATGAGAATTGACTAAATTCAGACTTTAAGATATATATTTGATAACGAACGTGCATGTGTATTTATTTATGTAACATTCTATTTCCATGAATGCTGATGTTGTAAACCTGAGAACACATACACTTAGCGTGTAATTTTTGAAGGCCATATAATTAAAATGAATTTATGATTTGTATAACAACTTTATTTCGAAAAAATATCTATGCGCTGTGTCCCTCTTTACTGCCGTCTTAACGAGGTGCGATTTATTAAACGCTCTGATTGTTTACCATCGGTTACAGTAATTTTTCCCGTTAACATTATACTTAGGCCGTGCTAAAAACGTTTTATTGTTTTTTAACTGCTGTTTGCGTTTTAGAAAAACCTATTAGAGCAAAGATAACGGCAATCGATGAATAATAAAGACGCTTAATGTGCTTACCACCACCGAATATATAACAAGTTAAGAAAGATTCACTCATTAGAACATTTAGATTTGGGATAATACATATGACGACTTCAGGCGATTACACGTAGTTGCCATAATATCGGAACCTAAAGTGTTGTTCAGTTAGTTGCCTTCGCGTCTCTCATAGTTTATCTGTAAATACTACTGGGCGTTTATATTGTACGCTACGCGGTTTATAATCTTTTTTATAGTGCTGGGATTGTAATATAATACAAAAACAAATACAAATTTGTGTGTTGTTATGCATTAAGCAGGACAAAGCCGATCAAATATTGAGTGAGAAACCATGGGTGTCTCCTTAACAGATTTTAGGGACGCTTCGCGAATCCGAAATCTGCGAATTTAACATTCGGTTTTGAAGCAATGAATTCAGCGAGCGCTTGACGATTGTTTTTTCATGTTGTTAACGCAGTGTGAACGGTACTGTTCGGTTAGTTTGGCCGAAGTATTGGATTTTGTACGAATCACGCTCTACCATTACAACTTTATCTTGCGGAGTAACATGTTGCCAGAAGGAATTTGTATTGGCTGATGTTACATGGAATGATTTGTTGAACCAGTGGATTTATTAACGGTAAATGCGTACATGTTTTCCTGATTTACCGTTATAAATATAAGTAGCCAAGTATACATTATTAATTGGTTATTATTTATACAGAATACAGCTATACATTATCGCACACATACACTTTTTATCTTTATAAGTATTTATAATAATAATGATAATAATAATAATAGTAATAATAATAATAATAATAATAAAAGTATCACAACAATACCACTACTATAACTACTTGTAATAAAACGTACACGTTTCGTAGTGTGAATGGCAGTGCAATGTTATGTACCTTTATTTTAACAATCATAATAGACAGTTTGGTAACCTTTAATTTGGCATACGGGTTAGGTGGAGCGTATCAAATTGCAAAATATAAATATAAAATATTCAGAAAATTTAAAAACCCGATAGCGAATCTTTTCAAAGATAAAAAATAATTGTCTGAGAGAAGAAGACTGAATTTCGCTGAGATGACCCGGGATAATTTCAATGTCACTTTAGGGTTTCTTGACGTTATTTCTCATGCAAAGCAATACAGTTATTTCTCATTCAAAGAAATGATTATTTATCAGACGAAACACACCGCGTGTTCATTAAATAAGTGTGTCCCACAATTGTGATTTGTTCTTATTAGATTTGATACAATGTAAAAATGAAAAATAATCACTAGTGTATTGTATTTAAATATGCACATAATACAACAATTGCTTTCATTTGCATTTATCTACTTTCAACTAAATGTACTATAACATGATGAAATAATGTTTAAAATGAACGTTTGATTAAAACAAAATTTATCGGCCGTTAGTAAACTTACACTTGCTGCATTGACTTTAAACTTTGAAATGTCATTATAATATTTAATGCTTCTGTAGCTCGATATTGAACGGAGTTTATGTTCGAGTAATCTTGTATAAGCAGGCAATATTTCTATTATTTTTATATTTTCTGGAAAATAAATGCGACTATTTTACTTTGCCTTTTACCAAAAAATCGATGTTTGCGCATCTAATTTCATCTTATTAAAAATATTTATATATTTTGGGTTAAGATAACAATACATATTCCTTTTTTTAAATGTAGCGTATTTATTTCATTTGTGCAATAAGCGCACTGAATTTGCATGTACATATTAATTAGGTTAGTTTACCCATAAAGAACATGCATTTAGAGCAGAGTTACTTATTTTACTGCTGAATTAGCCTATTATAAATATGTACATGGCATCACCTCTCGTGGTGTGCCAATTTCTTAAAAAAACGACCACATGTGTCTTTATTGTAACAATTGTAGCCAAAATTATTATTTTATTTTGTCCCAGGTCTTTTTTATATAAATTTCTAGTTTAATGGAACAATAATAGCACAACTAAAACACTGGATACATTCACATAACAGTTTGAATAAGGGAGGCAGTAACTCATATACTTATTAAATAAACATAGACTATAATATTGAAAGTGAATACAAATAACCTCGAAACACATTTGTCCTAAAATGTTATTTAATAAGGCAGGTGTATGTTTATTTGTATATGTAACAAGATATTTCCATGAATTTTATGATAGTGTCAACCCGAGAACAGATACGCTTAGCGTGTTAAATATTTGTTGACGGTCATATACTTATAATGAATAAATAATTGTATAATAACGTTGTTTCCAACTGTAAACCAACTGTTAACCAATTAAAAAAAGATAATACAATTAAAAGCGGATATGTTGCAATAGGAATCGACACAAGTTGATTAATTTGGTGCGTGCTTTATTTTACTAAATAATGACAGATGTAATAAGGATATCAATAATTGCATTTATGGAATAGTGGAATAATGGTTGTCAAGGCGATACTTATGCATGCGTTATTGCTCAGAAACACGAAAATGGTGCTTTCTATTCGGACGAAAACACGTGAAATGTAGTTCAAATATCAAACAACATTCACGTGTCATACGGAGTGTGTCGATTAAGTTGTTCATAATAATTTAAATAAAGTATTCATTTCACTCAAAATATGTGTATATGTCTAGTTCAACATAACTATTGCACAACGCAAGTAGAAATACCATATCTTCGTCTCCGATATAGCTTTACTGTAACGTGTTTTCTCTATCTTTGCAGATATTGGAACACACCCCACGCATCAAATTTGCTAATGCGGGCCTTAATACTGCAGAGTCCAAACTTTAGTCTGTCATTAACAATAAATAACTCCGAGCGTTATAAAAGCTTTCCTGCGTTGCAAAAGAGCACCTTACCGGATTGTGACTACATTTTGTGGCCGTGGATGTGCAAATAGAATGCGATTCTAATGTGTGTGCATGCGCGTGACACTGACGTTAATTTGAACACACTGGAGGAACGACATCAACTGAAGGCAAATGTCGTGGTAGGTACGATGAGAAATAATTTGCACATAAATTTGTAGCAAAGACTCTATAAGAATTGTGAAATATTACAGGAATAAACAACAAACAATATTTGGAATAGCTTCTCGTGTGTTTTTAGTTTTGCTTTAACACGAAATTAAAGCCGCTCAAATTGTGCAAATATAATTAGTTAAAAAAAATTAACACGTTACACTGGCATCAACATAAATAAGTGCAACTGTTCATAAGTGAATAAATACAACACAATAATTTATCTGATCGATATTCTTGAGAAAAGAAAACGCTATTTCTGAGGTTTGTATATTACCTAAACTGGGAACTATTTATATCGACTTTGGAAAAAATATAAATAACTTAATCGTTTGAAAACGTAATGAAAGTATCGCATCCGCAGAGAATATAATTAAACATCAAACAGTTCCGATCGAAGATGTTCAATAAAACAATTAACTGATCTAAAAGTGTAAATTAGTAGTTTGCGTGATCAATAGACAGTTAAACTAAGTCTTCAGATATTCAATTGGATATATCAGACGTGGGTTTATAGCGTAAAGCTTAATTATAACGAGAAGTGTGCACAGGCGCGTGTGAAGTGAATAAACCAATTAATTTGCAAATAACTGTTTAGTGTATAAAACTGACGACAGAAAGTATGTAAAGACGTCATTTATAGTGCTATTAAACAAATGCTATAACATTCCGTAACATGCGATCGAAAGTGTTCAATCTGATTTGAAAACGTTGAATTTGTATGCTATAACTTTCAGATAAAGAAATGAGTTATCAATAATAAGTACATCCCAGCTTTTAAACGGTGTTTATAAAAACGGCTATAATGAATTTGAAAACGTAACAAACCTTTTGCGAAGGACTGAAGAATAGCTAAACATCATTATGAATATAACGCGTATTGTAAACCAAATTGAACATCGAGTGAAGGTTTCAACGCCAAACTATATGGATATCAGTTTGATGAATGGTAATCAATCCAGACGAAATGCCGACGTGTATAGTCTTGCTGACGCTGATCTACTTTCGAATATTGAACTAGAGGTTTATATTGACCTCGGCGTGGTGAACATTGTCCTTATAGTTCTGTACAGCGCCATCTTCATCGTCGGTCTCCTTGGCAATATATTTGTCATCGTCGCGATCATTAAGTTCAAAAGTCTGCGCACATTAACGAACTACTTTTTATTGAACCTCACAGTTGGTGACATATTGGTGATACTGGTATGCATACCTGTCACACTTGGAAGTACAGTGTACAAGAAATGGATTTATGGTCAAGTATTGTGTAAATTAACGCCATTTGTCCAAGGTACGGCGGTAGCTGTAAGCATTTTGTCGCTATTGTTTATATGTGTCAGTAGGTGCTTCGCAATTTATAAGCCGTTGAAAGCAAAGATAATATTCTCAAAACAAAATGTAAAGTTCATGATTATTGTAATATGGATTCTGTCTTTCGGATCGATGTGTCCGCTGCTTATTGTTAACTCTGTAAAAACCGTAACTATGTATGAACATTTTGACATCGTCAGTTGCCAAGAAAGCTGGGGTTCACTGAGTGACAAACATATTTTTAATGGGTTCATATTTTGTGTACTATTTGTTTCGCCACTTACCATGATGTCAATAGGCTATTCGGTGATTGGCCACACGCTTTGGATCGGGAATTCAATTCTGATGGAGGGAAATGGTTGTCAACAGAAAAGTAACAACATTATTTTGAAGCAACGGCGAAGAACTGTGAAGATGCTGATTTGCATAGTGGTGATATTTGGGCTATGTTGGCTTCCATATTACATTGTGAACTTTTGGATCGATGCAAATTTAAGCACCGGTGCTGAGAATGGTATTCTAATAAATGTGTATCCATTCGTAATCTTGCTAGGTTTATCAAACTCGGCGGTGAATCCAATCTGCTATTGCATACTCAGCCGTGGATTTCGGAGGGGATTTGATAGTTTATTGTGCGTTAATTTTCTGAAGAGGGGTGGAAGCTTTTTGCGCTTATCCTTCAAATTGAAATCGACCGCGAGTGGAAGCATAGACACAGCGGAGGTCTGAAATTGGATTAATGGATCAAGTGATAAACTACAATTATTTTTGCAATGTTCTTCATTCAAGGCCAAGTTAATTTTTTTCTTTACCCTTTCCTATCAAGAAAAAGTTCGTAAGTGTATCCCTGTATACTTGTAACGTACAGTAGTCTGAATATCAGCTAAAGCTAATTTCGCGAGTCATAACCATGATTCAGTAAACTGAAACATATCATTGCAGATAACGATGCCTGATTTTATTTTTGCAACGTACACTAAGTGAAAAACGGTATTGAGAGCAATATTCGATTTCAAATTGTCTTTAATGCGACGTGTTCCTGTGTTGTGGGTGTTAATGTAAATTTGTAAGCAATTAATGTAAACTACATGTTTACACATCCATTTGGTCTGCTTTTCGGTTTTTAAAACAATAACTACTTAACATCGCTGTCATACTTAAATGAACATCAAACATTTTGTAATTGACGTTTTGCAAACTAAGTGCTACCTCACGTACTGTTAAAAGTAACCTAACACACACATTGTAATGCACATTTAAATGTTTACGTAATTTATTGTTGATTAAGCGTAGCATATTTCGTTTTTGTTTCAAAGAACAATTACAAAGAAAACATTTACTTCTAAGTTAAATCAATTTAGCTTACCAACGGCTCACTTAGTGTATCGGATTTTAAAATCCAGAAGTAATGCTCTGTCTGTTATGATGTTGTGCGTATATGTGCGTATTAACTTAATCGTTCTGTTACAATACCAATGTTAACTATAACTTCATGAAACACCATTTAACATGCCTACATGTACAGTTATGTTTCAGTTGTAAAGTTGTATTTTGTGGCATACACTGCTTATGATAACTTATCATTATAATGGTTGATTCACGATTCTATATTAACATGATACACTTTGATGTGTGATTTAAACATATGGTGATTTGTGATTTGACATGCATACATTTATGTTTTAGTTATACAGTTGTTCTTTTTGTGGCATACACTGCTTAAGATAACTTGTCATTACAATGGTTGATTCACGATTCTATATTAACACGATAAAGCTGGATTTGTGATCAAAACATATGGTCATTTGTGTAAATTTAAAACATTAAAGTTTTATTTAGAAACAGACTTTGTTGTACATGCAATCGCATGTTCGTGAAACCGCAACTGTAACAAGGCTATAATTTTACTGTTGCGTCGTGATATTGTAGAGCACTCACTGCTCTCAGTTTAACGCAACACACAAGCTCATATTTACATACAACGCGTACATTACATGTGTTCACAGAAAAAAGGTTATTTATTTCCATACAAAAAACATAAAAAATAAACCGACGTGACTCTTGATATAATAAAGCAACATTGGTCTGCAGTAGGTCATTGAATACATGCGTCTACTTTAACATGTTAACATATTCCGGAATCATTCTGGCTGATACTTGAATTGGCATATTTCAAATAATTCATATAGCTGCCTGCAGCCACAAGAAATCAGTAATCTTAAAATCGCTTAATTGTTTACCAAATGATGTTAGAGTTGAAAAAAAAGATGTTCGCAGTATTATCGTCATTACTATGTAAATAAATAACTTATTTTGGTGTTCTGGTTATAATAAGACCAGTTTAATGGAATTAAAACCTTTTATTTAGTATTTCAGTTTGATTTGAATTGTGATGCTATGCGTTTAAACGTTATTTAATCTTGACTGTTTTATAAATTTGCCTGGTCCAATTGTAAGGTATAAAAGCCCGCAAAACTTTTGAAATCTCTAATGCTTTTCATTGATTTCTCCTAGGCGGTAGCTTCAGGTTTGTACCGTGGGAAAATGGCATCGGTCAATTGCCTCAAATAAAGGACCTTGCTGTGATGATAAGAATGATCTCTTGCTGATGCAAATTGAGTGGCTCTGTGTTAATATTGAACAATGTGTTATATATTTAATTCCTTATGATGCGTATCCGTATCAACTTAACAACTACGGAAGACGCATTCAAGTATGATACCTACGCATCATATCAGAATCCTTAAAGATTCTCTGTTGACAAAGTCGCAAATATAAAAAATACTGTTTATTGCATATGTATATAAACATAAGTGTACGGCGAATGTTGCATTGTATACAACAAAGCGGTATTAGTGAGCAATATAAGTCGGATGTAGTTAAATAGTCTATTTTATCCAGGTTCCCTTATGCCTTTTGATTTTATGAGTTAGGCAATATTGTCAATTTCAAACATAAGGTGTGTGGTAACCGGTGCTTACATTTGTTTTAATGCTGTATGAGTAATACAAATACACCGGGCAGTTACAATTTCTCAGCATAGCAGATGTGTTCGTTTATTTCTATATTTGACAATAATATTTACAATGAAAAACCCAGTCCTTCTGTAGACGTGCCAGAATGTAATAAATCAAAGCAACCGATCACCAGCTGTTTGTCAGAACAGTTTGACAGCAAAAACCAAGAATATAACTTACCGTTCGTCACGACACACACTAAAATGTGTGCAATATAAAGTGAAATGTTGATCAAGGTTAAAGAGGTCTGACATTTCTGGGCGTAAACATGATTGCGTCTTAATGTCTCACCGTATTGTTAACTGGTGCAAAATTGTCAGCAAACCCATTGTTCTTTAATCTAAATTAATAAATACCATCAAAATGTTCGTTCCTCTATTTTCCATTTGCAAGAAAAATATATTATACACTTGTTTGTAAGCAACCAATAAGATTTTATAAAGATTATAACGGCAATCATGTAAGTCATTTTCGAATTTATTTTTCACTTTTATACTCATGTACCGATTTTCGAAACTCTTAACGCCACCTATGAACCCTTTCCATATATAATGTAAGCTTAGTACACGAATAAAACTGTAATGCTGTTTCGATTTAACTTATTTATGTCAAATATTTATCTGAAAGCTTTACATACAAATTCATGTGTGTAACCAACAATTGTTCTCTTTTTAACATATAATATTTTGACCAAAATACTCTAATAAATACTTTTCTTTTATACCAACCAATGCTACCATTTATTTTCAAATCCATTTACCTTCAGTGTATGAGGCACCCTACTGGCGACTATAATTTAGGATGATAATTGCATCTAATTTTGTCACCCGATGTAAAATGTTGGCCCGGACCTTTGGGCCAATCCTTTTAAGTTACGGATCCATTTTCCGACTCCACTCACGTACTTTGTTCTTTTGACTTATGGCTGTTCACCAATGGTTTACCAATACTCATTTCATCCGGCATTTACATTTAAGCCGCTTACGCGAGCGCTTTCACACGATATACGAAATCAGGTGTATCATCGAGAACACATGCATGCACATTCAAACTGGGTTTCAAGTTCATGACATCAATTGATTTTAACCAAGCACTCAGCTATGTTTCATAAGTAAACTAAACCCATTTGCATATTAATACGTCGAATCGACAAATTTGCGAGGTTTTTAGTGCGTCTGTACATATCTACTAGTAACAATATATTGACAGTCCCGAAATACAAACGTTTACTATATCGTACATGCATTGTCTTGAGCATTTTGAATGTGTCCATATATAAAATCACCAAACCTACATATTGTAATCCCCAGCAGTCAAAATACGAAATTACGAAGACAAAAGCATACCAATTCATCAAACTGAACTATTTGCACTGGAGATTGCCTTATGTGTGTTGCATCATGACGAGGAGACCACTCATTAGATGTGATTTGACGTTATGCATGAGTCTAATTAGACCAATATCTGTTTAAAATAGCCATCCTTCACTACGAGAAAAGCACTCATTAGTTGTGAGTTGTTGAAATTGTTTGAAATGTATATGCCTCGTTTATATTTGTCGAGATGCCAATGCCACCATGTTGGAGCTAAACGTTTGTCACACGAGTCATGACCAATTAGTCAGTATAATTTGTATAACTCAGTTATATCGATATGCATATGATACTATGCAGTAGCCTTTGCTGTGAAGGGGACTTGCTGGTTAAATGTGTGTTTATCACGCTAAATAGTGTAAAGGTAATAACGTCCATATAATTCCTCAGTTTCCTTCAAATAATACCACATGCAGATATACATATGTTAAATATCACGTTGTACTTGACTAATACAAAATTGAATCGAACTTGTCAACTTTATAAACGTCAAACGTTACCTCTAGCTATAGCATATTTATGCACCAACTGTGTGCATTATCCAATGTATTGAAATGGCCGCCTTCAAATAATTCTGTTTCTCACGCTTCCGTTATGATGGCGTCAGTAGTAAAAACTATTAACTAGCACTATGCAGAACCTATGTGTTTGGTTTTGGTCGTTACTACGCGCAGCATTAAATTCCGGTCAGGTTTATATAATGTTGAATTTTTCAAGTATAATTGTAAATGTAAAACAGGTTTGACAATTTAAATCCCCTCGTTTATCAAATGTAGACAAACACCGACACTATGCAACAACTCTTTACTTATTAAATGGATTTTCAATAAGGACATAAAGCTAAACAATTACAGAACATACATATTAATTAAACTGAGTTTACCGTGTAGAAGTGATCATTGAGAACAATTTTGGATTTAAATCAGTTGTTTACAGACAAACCAATTTGATGGAAGACTTCGTGTGCGGGAACTTTCCCCAACGTTTGAAGTTTATGCACATCAACAATAACATATTGTCTGCATTTATTACATCCGCTATCGAATGCAGGTGCATTTGTGCCTATCGCAACAATTACCGGTCATTCAAAAGACGTCAGAAAACATATATATCAATGATGTTGGGGCAGATTAAAGGCTGTAGTTTCTGTGCGGGGCAGATAAAAGCATCTTACATAAAAATAGCGACATACAACTGAAAAACATGTTGAAACATGTCTCTCACTTGTTTTTATACACTATTTGATACATGTGTTGATATAAAGAAATCTTTGTCTAAATTTGTTTAAACCAACCTCATTGTTTAACACGACATTACTATTTATATATATTGGATGAATTTATATTGTTTAAGCACATGTTCCATCAATACTTTTGCTTTCAGACCTATTGCAACTAAGTGTGACGTCACCATTCGTCCGTTACACCAAACGTATACTTTAAACGTTAAAAGTTGTAATCCGTAGACAATTTAACACAATTCATCAGTCACAAATTAAGACAATTACAACCAGATGAAATCGCGTTGTATCGCTTACTCATTAAGTCAAACCGATCTATTGGTATTTAATGTCATGAAAAGTCCGCGACACTTGTTTTTACATCCGCAATTTTAGTCCGTCAGTATCTATTACATATATCTCCAAGCGCAGTGCCTATAATTCACGACAATAATGTGCAGTATAACATTCTCCAACGGTTGTACAAACGTCAGTATACCCATCTATCAAATTCAACAGTTGGCATACTATATTGTGTATGTTGCAAAAAGCCGTTACTTGAATGATGAGTTAAATGCATATTCACAAAAGAAAAACGAAAAAGAAACAATCCGGTAATATAAAGTTGTATTGAACAATGATGAATATGAAAAACAATTTTCGACGTGCTGTGCCTTTACATTTGGTATGTACAATGCATTTGTTTTAACAATTACTAGCATGCAAGTTAATTGAAGTTATAAACATTAAATATGCATCGTTTAAACGAGGATAAACGATAATGGTATTTTACATGTATATAAACTTTAAAAACAGTATACTAATACTATCAATTCTAAAGTATGTGTCAATCAAGCGCATAACAAACTGCAATAAAAGATGTGTAATTAAACAAGCCTATTTATATCATTTAAACAGTTTAACGGAACTCAATGTGATCTATGCATAACTATTAACGAAATCCTTTAACTACTTTTAAACTGCATCTTCCACATTCTAGAAATGTTTGCATATTGCGGACTGAATGTAGTAACACTTACATTTTGTTCTCCGATATACATCTACTATATTAAATTATGTCGGCAACAATTAATATAAGGCCCACCAAATGTGCCATACTTGATTTGTGAACATGTATATCATTACCTACAGTTTCTGATTAGTCAAATGCAATCACGATAAACGCCAAAATGCATTGAGAATAAAGAATAATATGTTTAGCGAAACCCTTTGAAATAATGCTATTTTACTTATTGTAGAAATAATATAGATACATAGGGACATGCGGAAACATACGCTTTCAATTCACCATATACGGCTTCGACTTCGACATCGCAGTCGAATTAGCACACATAACGTGTTAAATGAACCATTATGACAAATAGTAAAATACCATTTGCATATTGAACTCATTACCTTCTCATGAACTTATAAACAAGCATCATAGTAAAGCACGAAGAACGCAAATCAATACGCAATACTTAACTTGGATTATTAAATGTACTTCATCTATTTCGAGTTTCGTAATTGGAAAAATAACTGCACGTATTGGAACAAAGTATTCATTTAGAATCATGTGTTTGTTCCGAAGCATGTTTGGTAATGACTGGACACTATTTAATATTATTAACCCAATGTTTTTCATATAGAAAATGTGAACATGTTCTTTATGTATTTGACAATTAAAATCAAAGATTTACTGAGTATACTGAATGTATATAATAAAACGGACTTGGAATCGCATATAACACGCTTATTTTTAAAATAATCAACAAGAGCGTTTAGTTTGAACATATATTCAATTCTTTTGGCATGTACACTATATCAAAATACACAATACTAATGGCTGGCTGGCTGGCTGGCNGTAGTATATGAATTATTTGTCAGAGATGCGTACATTCAGATATTTGTCAATGTTTTGTTTGACCTTTTGTCGGAGTACAACTTGTAATGTTTCTTTTCTGGTTCATTGCACAGTGTACAGCCAAGCAACCGCCACTACACTCAATTTTTAATAAATCAAATCCACAAAGGTCGGTAGCGAGCGTACAAATACTTATGAATTGTATGTAATGCATTTGTAGAATTATTGTATTTTTATGAAACATGTACTTGACTGTTGAGCATCGTTTTTTTATGTCAGGCAAAATTATGAGAATTCATAACTTTTTTTCTGTTAATAATTTCAATCACATTGTGTTAATTCACTTTAAATCCACGAAAGTCTTTGCTAAATAAGTCAAAAGCAAAGCAACGGCTGAACTAAACTAACCTAATAAATTTTTAACTAAGCAGAGACCAGTTGTTTTTGAATGCTAATTTAACAATATAATAATTAATTTAATGCTTAACATTTATTCGAAAAAAAAAATGAAGACTAAAAATGAGGTGACGAGGCTAAACTATTACATCCCTCGAAATGTTATCATTAATCGTGGATAATTGCTTTAATTGAATTCGAATGTAGTAAAGCATCTTCATTCGATCGCTTCGCTGATCAATTTATTTCGCATTTATTTGACATTATTGTGTTTGTAATACATGCGCAGTTAGTGAATACATGTTTAATCTTAATATATCGCGCGGCACGCATGAACGCATCGAATAAAGCTATAATTGAAAAACGCCAACACTCATACGCGTTGTTTATGGTAGTTCCTGACCACAAGTGCACATGAACTGTGTTGGCCAAATGTGTGCAATTACCTTCGAATTCAGCTGGTCTCTAGATATGATTTTGTTTTAATAAGACAAATGTATCAGTTCATGAATGGTTCAGTAACGTGTTCTAGTTTGTTATATAATGGATATAAATGTGGAGCTGGTAAATGGACCCTTTATAGTTTCTGCGTTTGTTTTTTTATTGTAATCGTTTTCATGATTTTATTTGCTATATGATAAAGTTGCATTGTCTTAACAATATTCATAGTTTTTTAACACAAACATTATGTCATGTATAATTTATTATGTGTAATGTTGCAACCAGTTTAATAAATATTTTGTTTGAACAATTTCAATTAACTGATGTTTCGAGACCATTATATATATATCTCTTTCATTCACAAAACAGTATCTTGAAACAAATAATTAGAAGTTAACTTATGGCAACGGTATTTTATACCCAGAACATAGTTATACCACGATGGCAATGTCCTTGTTCTCAAAGCACTTCATCGGTCGTACGTACATGTATATCACGCCTATCGGAATGAAATTAAATGTTTAATGTCGAACATAACTCGTGTATTCNATGTGCAGTATAACATTCTCCAACGGTTGTACAAACGTCAGTATACCCATCTATCAAATTCAACAGTTGGCATACTATATTGTGTATGTTGCTAAAAGCCGTTACTTGAATGATGAGTTACATGCATATTCACAAAAGAAAAACGAAAAAGAAACAATCCGGTAATATGAAGTTGTATTGTACAATGATGAATATGAAAAACAATTTTCGACGTGCTGTGCCTTTACATTTGGTATGTACAATGCATTTGTTTTTACATTTTCTAGCATGCAAGTTAATTGAAGTTATACACATTAAATATGCATCGTTTAAAAGAGGATGAACGATAATGGTATTTTACATGTATATAAACTTTAAAAACAGTATACTAATACTATCAATTCTAAAGTACGTGTCAATCAAGCGCATAACAAACTGCAATAAAAGATGCGTAATTATACAAGCCTATTAATATCATTTAAACAGTTTAACGGAACTCAATGTGATCTATGCATAACTATTAACGAAATCCTTTAACTACTTTTAAACTGCATCTTCCACATTCTAGAAATGTTTGCATATTGCGGACTGAATGTAGTAACACTAACATTTTGTTCTCCGATATGCATCTACTATATTAAATTATGTCGGCAACAATTAATATAAGGCCCACCAAATGTGCCATACTTGGTTTGTGAACATGTATATCATTACCTACAGTTTCTGATCAGTCAAATGCAATCACGATAAACGCCAAAATGCATTGAGAATAAAGAATAATATGTTTAGCTAAACCCTTTGAAATAATGCTATTTAACTTATTGTAGAAATAATATACACACCTAGGGACATGCGGAAACATACGCTTTCAATTCACCATATACGGCTTCGACTTCGACATCGCAGTCAAATTAGCACACATAACGTGTTAAATGAACCATTATGACAAATAGTAAAATACCATTTGCATATTTAACTCATTACCTACTCATGAACTTATTAACAAACCTCATAGTAATGCACGAACAACGCAAATCAATACGCAATACCTAACTTGGATTATTAAATGTACTTCATCTATTTCGAGTTTCGTAATTGGAAAAAATACTGCACGTATTGGAACAAAGTATTAATTTAGAATCATGTGTTTGTTCCGAAGCATGTTTGGTAATGACTGGATACTATTTAATATTATTAACCCAATGTTTTTCATATAGAAAATGTGAACATGTTCTTAATGTATTTGACAAGAGCGTTTAGTTTGAACATATTTAATTCTTTTGGCATGTACACTATATCAAAATACACAATACAATAGATATCAGAATAACAGAAAAGGATTGAAACGGAAGAAATAATGCTTTTAGGGTTTCTCTTCTCGGGAGTATATTTACACAAAATTGGCAGTGTATATGAACAATATAACTTAGTTTATGCTAGACATGGGAAATATGATTGATACATATACAAAGGTTAAGAATGAAAAAAAAAACAATAAGGAAAACAATAAGGAAATAAGGACGAAGGATTGTATGCGTATACAATGCGTTTTGTATACAGGATCGTTTTATAATAGAGACGAAGAATACGCCATCAGCCGCTTGCCTTAACAAGATGATAAACAACGTAACAAGCTTTGGCGTGAGCAGTTTTGAACACAGGGACATGGTTAAAAAACTGTGAAGGACCCCCATGTTGTGTTTTTTTTTTAAACAAAGGGTCAATATTTGAAGAAATCAAAGTACTATGTTGCATACCAAATGCCTAACCTAAGAATATGTTGGCTTCATATCAAAACAGTTTAAGTTAATATGGTATAAACCATATACATATTTA
>VMBQ01000503.1:134365-295276 GCA_007657795.1 Dreissena rostriformis | reverse complement strand
TAAATGCTCTCGCTGAACCGTCGGCTCGCAAAATTTCAGATTTATGTCAACAATATGACTTAACGCAACTTATTAACGAACCAACACATTATACTGAACAAACATCTTCCATAATTGACCTAATCTTTGTAAGTAATCGGAATACAGTACTACTTTCTGGAACAGGCGAACCCTTGTTGGATCAAACTGTTCGGTACCATTGCCCTGTTTTTGTAACATTAAAATTTACAAAACCCAAATGCAAAACCTTTTATCGACATATCTGGCGTTATGACATTGGGGATTATTCAAAACTACGACAATTAATGTCGGATACTAATTGGAATTTACTAAAATGCGACAACGTTGATATATACGCAGAAAATATTACAAAAACAATTATAAAACTTGCAAGTATATGTATACCTAACAAAACTATTTGTATCCGCTCGCGTGATCTCCCGTGGATGAACAATAACATTAAGAAAAAGATTCGACAACGAAAACGCCTTTACCGAAAAGCAAAAACAATCAATAGCGATTTGCACTGGTCAAATTTCCGTCATGTCAGGAATGAAGTTGTATTACTTTTACGTAATTCTAAAATTGAATATTTTAATAATATTGCACAAAAACTAAAGTCATCAGACCTTTGCGCTAAAGACTGGTGGAAAACACTTCGAACATTTATTCCTACTAACACAACTAACACAATTCCACCTCTTTACGACGAACAAACCAATATTTTTGTAGTTGATGACACAGGTAAAGCTGATATGCTCAACAAGTACTTTGCAAGCCAGTGTTCACTTGATGAAAACAACCATGCTCTTCCATCTATGCAACATGCAAATGCTAACACCCTTCAGTCTATACATATAACACAGGAGGAGGTAATTGACTCGATTAAATGTCTTAAGGTAGGAAAAGCTTCCGGTCCCGACGGAATAGACAATCGTATCCTCAAAGAGACAATACATCAATTAAGCTACCCTTTTTGTGATTTGTTTAACTCTTGTCTTAATACTTGCAAAATGCCTTCTTGTTGGAAAATTGCAAATGTTTGCCCAATTTTTAAAAAAGGTGATCCATCCCTAGCGTCTAATTATCGACCTATATCACTGTTAAATACTATCGAGAAGGTCTTTGAGAGGATAATATACAAACACATTTTTAATTTTCTTCGTGCAAATTCATTCTTTGCACCCACTCAATCTGGTTTCTTGCCTGGTGACTCTACCGTCAATCAGCTCACATATATGTATAATACATTTTGTAAAGCTTTAGACAATGGCCTTGAGGTCAGAGTTGTATTTTTCGATATTAGTAAAGCCTTTGATAAAGTATGGCACAAGGGTGTATTATGTAAATTACAACAAGCAGGCATTCGAGGAAATCTTCTATCGTTTTTGTCTAATTATCTTGCTGATCGCAAACAGTTAGTAATATTACCGGGATCACATTCAACCCCTATTGAAATTCTCGCCGGAGTCCCTCAAGGCTCTATTTTAGGACCACTTATGTTTCTAGTGTATATAATTGACATTATTGCTGACATAAATGCACACATACATTTGTTCGCTGATGATACCAGTCTTTTCATGGTCGTAAATTCACCTATCGCTACTGCAGCCGTCTTGCAATCAGACATTGACAAAATTTCCAGCTGGGCTGATAATTGGTTGGTTTGCTTTAATCCCTTAAAATCAAAATCAAAGCTTTTTTCTCGCAAAATAAACAAACCAAGTCATCCACCATTGAATATGCAAAACGTTAATATTCCTATTGTTGATGTCCATAAACATTTAGGCGTTTTTATGTCCAATGATTGTGCATGGCATGCATATATATCTTTCATAAAGGAAAAGGCATGGGCACGAGTTTATATAATGCGGCGATTAAAACTAATGCTTGATAGAAACACTCTCGAGAAAATATATTTTTCGTTTATAAGACCACTCATTGAGTACTCAGACGCTGTTTTTGATAGTTGTACGCAATATGAAAAAGAACTAGAAAAAATCCAAAACGAAGCCGCGTGAATAACATCCGGATGTACACGTCTAGTCTCATTTGAAGATCTTTATAATGAGCTGGGATGGGAAACTATCAGTCAACGAAGACGCAAACATAAATTAATATTAATGTATAAAATGAACTCGAACAATGTTCCAAACTACTTACAATCCCTTTTGCCCGCAACAGTTGGGTCGAGTAATAATTACTCATTACGAAATTCGTCACATCTCCAAACAATTCAGGCGCGAACGTCACTGTATTCAAATTATTTCTTCCGTCCACTGTTTCTGAATGGAATAATCTTCCCGATGACGTCAAAAACGCTGAATCAATCATTTCCTTCAAAAGGCTCATTAACACAAATCGACCGATTCCAAATATCCTATTTTCATACGGCGAAAGACGCTCTCAATTGTTACACACGCGCCTAAGAACAAAGTGCAATGCCTTAAACGAACATCTATTCAGACGTAATATTATTACATCCTCGCTATGTCTATGCGGACGTCTTGAAACGACGTCACATTACTTTCTCGAATGCACTATGTACATATTCGCGGCGAACTTTTTAATTCAATATCCGTATATTCCGTCCCTTGCATTGAAACTATTCTAAATGGAGACAACACTCGTGACTACTTAACAAATACTAAAATAGCCGATGCAGTTCACAAATTTATTATTCAAAGTAAGCGATTTGATTCGTAATATGCTACAGAACGACCCTCAATCCTTTTTCTTCTTGTTTCCCTTATCAAGTTTCTCACACCTTCTCTTATTTTCTTCCCAGAACTCTGCCAGTCTCTCGTTTTTTTTCTCTTTTCAAATGTCAACCTGTAACCTGCTTTTCACAAATGAAACACCATACTCGGAGTTTCTCCTTTTGTTCTCTTTTTTTTCCATTATTTTAATATTGTGTAATACAAAACCTAACTATGTTCGTCTGACAACATGTAATTGTATTTGTATAGGGAGAAGAACTTTATAAGACATTGTCTTTCGTTCCAATCCTATTCAAACATGTTAACTGTATAAATATTGTATGTAATTCTGTGTAAAACAATGTGTATTGTTTGAAATAAATATGTTTAAACTAAACGGCAATGCTTAAAATGTATAATGACCTTCTAAAAACAATTGGTGAAGGTCAAGTTATAATCGTGGTCATAGTTGACTTGAGTGCAGCATTCGAGACCATTGATACCCCAATACACATTCGCATTCTTCAGGATGAATTTGGTATTCATGACTTTCCCTTAAAATGGATCAACTCCTATCTCACCAATCGAACAATGAAAGTGTTTGTCGAATAGTCAACATCTGAAACTGAACAATTGCTTTTCGGTGTCCCCCAGGGTTCTTGTGCCGGACCAGTTATATTTAACTTGTATATATCTACTCTCAACAGAGTGGTTCAGAAATACCCGGCCGATCTTTATGGATATGCGGATGACAATAAGTTAGGCTCGATTGGTCATTGTCGGCTCGGGTACTACTTACATGTACCCCGTGTACTCTTAAGTATACTTACATGTACCCCGGGTATGGTAAATATACTTTATCGTACCCGGTCGATTTTAGACTGTACCCGATTTATATTCCCGCCCAAAATCCGATGTCGTAAAACGCGCTACCGATTATCTTAAACAAACTTCTCTTTAAAAAAAATGCATCAACATGCTTTTTGAGTATGAGTTTCGATAATATAGAGGCCATTTTACAGAAAATTGACATAAATGTGAATATAATAAATTTTAAAAATAGCCGACAACGACCGATTTGGCGTTAAATTTCCCGCGTCGTTTTAGTATATTTACCGTACACGGGTTACATGTAAGTATACTTAAGAGTACCCGGGGTACATGTAAGTAGTACCCAAGCCGACAATGACCAATTGAGCATTCAAAATTCAAACAGGTAATTCCGTAAATGAGTCAACTGTTTTTCAGCAACTTGATAGTTGCCTGGAGGACGTCATTAAGTGGATGTCAGCATTCAAATTTAAAATGAACCAATAAAAAACTGAAATTATTGTATATGGGACCAGGCAACAGTTGGTGAAACTGCATGAGTACTTCAAGCGTGGCTTTCGGTGGTTGCGATGTGAAATTTGTCAATCATGTTCGAGATCTTGGTGTTATCATGACCACACTCTCAACTTTGACAAACACATCCAGAAAAAGTATCAGATTGCGCATGCACAGCTACGAAAAATCAAAGCTGTACGTAAACATCTTACACAATAATCTAGTTCATCATTAGTTCATGGATTAGTTCATTCGCATATTAACTTTTGCAGTGATCTTTTTACGGAAGTTCCTGTTAATCAAATCAAACAGCTACAGCGAATCCAAAATCATGCTGCACGAGTAGTCTTTAACGCTTCTTTTAAAGAACCAATCACTGATCTCCTAAAACAGCAACACTGGCTCCCAGTAAAAGCCAGGGTGATGTTTAAAGTCTTAGTTGTTGTATTTCGTATAATCCATGGTACAGATCCAGTATACCTCATTGAAATGTTTTTACCTGCTCGAGGACACTACACATTAAGGTCACAAAATGAGACAACATTCTACATCCCTAGGCAAAGAAAACAAATGGATGATAGATCTCTTGCCGTCGCCGGTCCAAAATGGTGGAACATCTACCTGATTATCTCAAGAATTGTCAATCTGAAGCCACTTTTAAATCAAGGCTGAGAACACATTTGCTTGGACAATTTTACTAATAATTTACGTACCAGTCGGACTATAATGAAGTCCGCATTTTGATGAACTATAATATTAAATGCTGATTGTTTCAAAGCTATTGAACAGAAATGTATATTGTTAACAATTTTTTGTCTTAATGCTTAATATGTAAAAAGTCACTAATTGTGAAGCGCAATAGAATATGTTAACAATTACCCTGATTTCGGTAATTGATGCAACGAGGTAAGCTCGACTAGGTACCGAAATCCCCAAGTGTTCATTTATTCCTTACAAGACTGATAAAAGGGTTACAATTATTCACGTAGTGTGGGAACAAAACAACGCAGTTTATAAATCAAATTAGCAATATGAAACGGGGATCTAGGTAAGTTAAACACGCTCTTGTACGCTTGCGCCTGTTCTGAAATTCCCCAAGTTACTACGCTTAATGGTGGTATTAGTAATAATTCACACATAATCAATGATATTTATCGATTTCATTGATACAACTAGTAATAAAACATTGTTTCCACAACTTTTTGACACAAAATAGTGATTTATGAAGGTGATTGTGGTGAGTTCAAAATTTCCTCCGCCGCCGATCGGGTACCGAAATTCGCATTGTTATTACAAAAGAATATTTAGTTTAAACCTTTTAATTTGAGCTCCATTGCATCGGAAGAATATATATCAAACTGTGAAATGGAAAGTACACAAAACAAATCATTCTGTTTTTTTTTATTCTGAAGTAAATAAGCGTTCTATATCAGGGTTTCGGTAATTTATCGGCTCACTGCGGCCACTCTCAGAAGCTCGCGACGTCCCCAAGATATTTCTAGTAATGGTTTTATGACTTATAAATAAACACTTCAATACTAGTTTTCATCGATGTCATATTAACAAAAAATTGAATTTTCTGACACAAAATAGCGAATTATGTTATGTAAGTAACATATGGTAGTATATATAAAGGGGATATTAATTATTCCTGACATCAACAAAATACTATTTATCAATCTCTGCAATGACGTCGGTGCATTTAACACATCATTATGTGCATTTTTCTTTAAATGAGTAAGCGCTCTATAAGGGTGTTTCGGTAAACCTACATTTTGCAGCTGCAACTCTCATCACACAAAGGTGATATATAATATGTAACCTTTCTAACAATACATCGGTTCTCTCTCTGTGGATTTCATACTGTTGTTCACCATCTTTAGTGTTCAGACTGTCGGTTCTCTATCTGTGGCTTTCATACTGTTGGTTCACCATATGTGGTGTTCGGACTTACGGTTCTCTATCTGTGGCTTTGATAGTGTCGGTTCTCTGTATGTGGTGTTCAGACTATCGGTTTGTTATCTGTGGAATTATGACTGTCGGTTCTCTATCTGTGGTATTCTGAATGTCGGTTCTCTGTCTGTGGTATTCTGACTGTCGGTTCTCTATCTGTGGTATTCTGACTGTCGGTTCTCTATCTGTGGAATTCTGAATGTCCGTTCTCCTACTATGGTAAACTAACTGTCGGTTCTGTAACTGTGGTATTCTGACATTCGGTTCACTATCTGTGGTGTTCTAATCCTCCGTTCTCTATCTGTGGTATCTGACTGTCGGTTCTCTATCTGTGGTATTCAGACGGCCGGTTCTCTATCTGTGGTATTCTGAATGTCGGTTCTCCATCTATGGTATTCTAACTGTCGGTCCTCTATCTGTGGTATTCTAACTGTCGGTTCTCTATCTGTGGTTTTCTGAATGTCGGTTCTCTATCTGTTGTATTCCAACTGTCGGTTTTCTGTCTGTGGTATTTTAACCGACGGTTCTCCATCTGTGGTATTCTTACTGTCGGTTCTCTATCGGTGGTATTCTTACTGTCGGATCTCTATATGTGGTATTCTAACTGTCGGATCTCCATCTGTGGTATTCTACCTGTCAGTTCTCTAGCTATGGTATTTAGACTGTCAGTTCTCTATATGTGGTATTCAAACTGTTAGTTATCTATCTGTGGTATTCTAACCTTCAGTTCTCTATCGGTTGTATTCGGACTGTCGATTCTCTATATATTGTATCCATACTGTCAGTTGTCTATCTGTGGTATTCAAACTGTCGGTTCTCTATCTGTGGTATTCTGACTGTCGGTTCTCTGTCTGTGGTATTCTGACTGTCAGTTCTCTAGCTGTGGTATTCATACTGTCAGTTTTCTATCAGTGGTATTCTAACGGTCGGTTTTATATCTGTGGTATTCTAACTGTCGGTTTTTTGTCTGTGGTATTCTGACTATCAGTTCCCTATCTGTGGTATTCAAACTGTCAGTTTCCTATCTGTGGTATTCTGACTGCCAGTTCTTATCTATGGTATTCAAAGTGTCAGTTTCCTATCTGTTGTATTCTGACTGTCAGTTCTCAGTCTGTAGTATTCTGACTTCCAGTTCCCTATCGATGATATTCAGACTGTCAGTTCTCCATCTGTGGTATTCAAACTGTCAGTTCTCTATCTGTGGTATTCTGACTATCAGTTCTCTATGTACGATATTCAGACTGTCAGTTCTCTATCTGTGGTAATCAAACTGTCAGTTCTCTATCAGTGGTAGTCTAACTGTCGGTTCTATATCTGTGGTATTCTAACTGTCGGTTGTCTATCTGTGGTATTATGACTGCCAGTTCTGTATCTGTAGTATTCAGACTGTCAGTCAACATCTGTGGTATTCAGACTGTCGGTCATCTATCTGTGGTATTCTTACTGTCGGTTCCCTATATGTGGTATTCAGACTTTCGGTTCCCTTTTATTGGTATTTAAACTGTCGGTCATTTATTTGTGGTATTCAGACTATCGGTCATCTAATTATGGTATTCTGACTGTCGTGTGTCTATCTTTGGTTTCCAGACTGTCGGTTATCTATGACTGGTATGCCAATGGTCGAGTATCTATATGTGATATTCTGACTGTCGGTTCTCTATCTGTGGTATTCTGACTGTCGGTTGTCTGTCTGTGGTATTGACGCGGTCCGTTCTTTGTATGTCGTGTTAAAAATAACGGGGACAACAACAAACAATGATAAATAAAATATTCAACTGGTAAAAACTATAATTTGTCATATTACTGACAATGCCCATACCACATGTCGTTATATGCAGTAAGTCGATACAAATAAAATTGTCACCCATGCGTTGTGGCCAGTTCCGACTACAGGGGAACCTTTTTAAGAGTACCAAGTTACAAATTTATTTACCAGATACACTTCTGTTCGAGAAGGAAATAATAATTTTGATATAAATGTGATGTGTTAAGATAAAAATAATTTGAGCCAGTATGTTTAATACCAATATAATACCTGTGGCTTTTGTAATTTAAAACGAAAGATGATACCATTCGCACGTCAAAGATTCACATCTCCTTATTGTGTAGTTTACACAATCGGTTAGTTTAATATAATATAACAAAACACTACTAGCTCGTAAATCGAAACAACGAACAAGGAAAATGTAGAATTCGCGTTCTGAATGCGAAGGGTGGTATTCGTTTTTCAATTTACCTTGTAAGTAGAACAATTTATTTTATTTATACACGCCATCTTTATTTACAATCAAATTGAAACTTGAAAGTACATACAATAACATTATCTATAATTTAGAGTACAATTGCTACTGGGTTTTGTTTTTCATTAAAAAATCATTCTTATGTAAAACAAAGCACTAACCGAATAATTATAAAACCAAAAAGTATGGACATTTAACAATAGTATTTCATATGTGTTCATCTATGAATATTGTGTTAATTCAATAAATTTTGATGTGGAAAATACGATGTTCACACAATGTGTTGTTTATCATTTCCATTAGTGATTAATAATACAAGCTTGTACTCATTCATAACGAATACTAGTTTAGAGTTGTTGACTTTTGTATATCAATCTGCGAAATGCTGTTTCGATTTAAAATTATTTTATATGAACAACTATATATTAAATCCCTCAAAATATTTAGAACTAGAATTTAGAATTTGTATGGGGTTCTCAAGTTTAAGAACTACTGAATTGTAAAGCATGTGTAATCCACAGTTATTGTTCAGCTTCCATTATTAGACAGGCAATTGACATTGTCTTGATAATGAATGGCTGAACATATTGAATCACGAATGCAAACAATAGGTCTTTAGTAATGCGTTCAAATAACACAAAACTATAACGCAAATTGACACCAAGAACATAACAAATATATAATTGGGTGTGACGAGCGTTCTTCGATAATTTACCTTGTAAGTAGAATATTTTGTATAATTTATACTCGCCGTCTAAATTAAAAATCGCATAAACTTGGATTTACATACAAACAGAGGTAAATATTTTTTTAGAGTAGTAATTGTTAATAGTTTTTTTCATTACAAATTGTTATGCTTAAAACAAATCTCTAACCGAATACTTATAAAATATAAATTCAATTAACAAGTATCAACATTGTAGCCAGTGTTTCGGTTCTCTACATGTGGTTTTCTTACTGTCTGTTTGCAGTCTGTATTATTCAGACTGTCGATTCTGTAGCTGGCGTATTCTGACTGTTGGTGCACGATATGTGATCGTAGAACTGTCGGTTCGCTATCTTTAGTATTAAGACTGTCGGTTCTCTATCTTTAAAATAACGACTGTCGGTTCTCTATATGTGGTATTAAGACTTTCGGTTCTCTATCTTTGGTATTAAGACTGTCGGTTCTCTATCTCTGGTATTGAGACTGTCGGTTCTCTATCTTTGGTATTAGGACTGTCGGTTCTCTATCTTTGGTATTAAGGCTGTCGGTTCTCTATCTTTGATATTAAGACTGTCGGTCCTCTATCTCTGGTATTAAGACTGTCGGTTCCCTATCTTTGGTATTAAGACTGTCGGTTCTCTATATTTGATATTAAGACTGACAGTTCTCTATCTTTCGTATTAAAACTGTCGGTTCTATGTTTGTTATATCTATGATATTCTGACTGTCGGCTCTCTTACAGTGGTATTGAGACTGTCCGTTCTCTATTTGTCGTGTTAAGAATATGGGTGACAATAACAAACAATGATAAATACAAAAATACAACTGGTACAAACTAGAATGTGTCATTTAAGTGACAATCCCCAACGTCGCATGTCGTAATTTTTTTTATACAAATAAAATTGTCAACCATTCGTCATGACCAGTTTCGACCACAGGGAAACTTTTGGAAAAAAGGGAGAAATTATCATTTTAATGTAAATGTGATGTCTAAAGATATAAATAATTTGACTTTTGGGGTGTGGCCAGTATGTTAGATACCAAATATAAAACCTGTGGACCTTGTGGTCTCCGACACGTTGTTTTGCTTAAAAGTGTACATAAATAAAGACTATGCTAAATACTGTCATAGTTGAAAAGAGTGCATAGCTTTTGTAATTTGAGACGTAGGATGATATAAATCGCACGTCAAAACTTCACATCTCCTTATTACGGAATACCGTTAGTGCCATCGTGGATACACATTTAAATCCAGAGGGCGACAATGCGAGAGTGCGAGAATACGATGACGACAGTGCGACAATACGATGGCGACAGTGCGATAGTACGATGGCGACAATGCGATAATACGATGACGACAATGAGAGATTGCGATAATACGATGACGACAGTGCGACAATACGATGGCGACAGTACGGCAATACGATGGCGACAGTGCGATACTACGATGGCGACAATGCGACAATGCAAGAGTTCCTGAATACGATGACGACAGTTCGACAATACGATGGCGACAGTGCGACAATACGCTGGCGACAGTGCGATAGTATGATGGCGACAATGCGATAGTGCGATAAAACGATGACGACAGTGCGATAATACGATGGCGACAGTGCGATAGTACGATGGCGACAATGCGATAATACGATGACGACAGTGCGAAAATGCGATGGCGACAGTACGATATGATATATATAATGATATATAGCATTGTCGCCATCGTACTATCGCATTTTCGCCATCGTACTATCGCGTTGTCGCACTGTCGTCATCGTATTCTCACACTCTCGCATTGTCGTCATTGTAATTTCGCATTGTCGCCATCGTACTATCGCACTCTCGCCATCGTATTGTCGCATTCTCGCATTGTCGCCCTCAGGATTTGAATATGTGAGCACGATGGCATTAACGCTACTCCGTTAATAATTGTGTAATTTATAGGGATGGGAACGAATACTAAAATGATATTCGAATATTCGTTTGTCCTTATTCGAATATATTCGAATATTCGATTTTTAAACGTTATATTGTTATGTCCGAACTAATGACCATTCGGAGCAACGTTCTATTCCTGATTGCCACAAAAACCACTATAAATCTTATCGTATGTGCAGTTGTGAAAAACTGGATAGAGTAATAATTAAAAAATCGCTTAAAGATCATTATGTTCTTCTTTAAAAATAAGAACTGTTTAAGTTATTTCAATACTTTAATTGATTTGGATTACTTCCCATCGATGATATTTATGCTTTTGTTATCGCTATTTTTTACGGAATTAAGAACCGCAACGATTTAATTGTGTGATATTTGAGTTACTAAATTATGATTAGATAATCATTGATTTAATATATGGATAAAGCAATTAAATTTATTGCCAGACGTCCTTATCTCGGCGAGACAGTCCCGCTTTTCGGGTGTTTTTCCCGGCGTCCCGATACGAGACCTGACATTCGTAAAATACGACGTACTTTCTATAAGTTCATAATAAAATTCGCTATTCAAGCTCTGTCTGGCTAAAACTTACCATCGCTAATCCCTTAATTGCCCCCTATTAACAACCCACTTTTACTGCCCGAGTGCACCACTGTTATTTTTTACACCCTTTATCGGAAAATTATTGATGTTATCACAGTGTTTTTAAGATAGGGGTCGCCAATTGATATCGATAAATGTGTCGTACTGAAATAAAAGCCAACTGCGGCCCAATCAAGTCGAAAGATACCGTGTATTATACCACCTGAGGTTAAAAAACCTGTGAAAACACAGATATTGTATATCAAACTAATTGAATTCGTATCAATACACATTCATGTTTCACACACATTTTCTTTCATTTTCGGCTGATTTGCTGAAAATAGTTTGTTCATATTGCATCAGTCGAGATATAAATTAAGATTAAATTGACGATTGGTCCCTCTATTTTTACCCTTCCGTTTGTCGGTTCTATATCTATGGTATTCAGACTGTCGGTTCCTTTCTGTGGTATTCACACTGTCGGATATCTTTTTCTTTTTATCTTTAATTTAGAGTACAATTGCAACTGGGTTTTGTTTTCTCGTTAAAAATCATTCTTACGTGAAACAAATCACTAACTAAATACGTATAAAACTTAAAAGTATCGACATTTAACAATATTATTTTACACGTGTTCTTCTATGAATAATGTGTTAGTTCTATACATGTTTATGTTAAAAATATTATGTCCACAATCTGTTGTTTATCAGTTTGATAAATGATAAGCATTACAAGTGTGTACTCATTCATAATGAATAATAGTTTAGAGTTGTTTACTTTTGTACATAAATCTGTTAAATGCTATGAACAATTTAATTTTAAATATTTTCATGAAAGCTTTATTGACCGAAATAAAATGTTATTCGTGTGTTTTTCTTTACTTGTATGCACCAAAATCTGGATCGATTACAGCGCAACAAGATAAGAAGATTGAGCATTTTTGAGCGCCGATAACTTTATCATCGACAGCTAGAGCACTTCTAGTTTCACATTTATTCAAGTTATTCGACAACACGAACATGTCGGAAAGATATGAATCTCCAGTAAGTTCGGTTTGAAATAAAGTATAGTTATAGTGCTAAAGTTCGCGTTGTTGTTAGTGTGTAACAGTAGTACAATTATCATAAGTAGTAGTTGTAGTTATAGTATTAGTAGTTGTTGTTGTTTAGTATTGTAGTAATAGGGATACTAGAAAAAGAAGTCAGATAAGTAGCTGTAGTAGCAGCAGAAGTAATGGTGGTGGCGTTGGTGGTGGTTAGGATGGTGGTGGTGGTGGTGGTTGTGGTTGTGGTGGTGGTTGTTGTAGCATGTTGGTCTATATCTAGTAATATAAACGGCATATACTATGTTGGAAGTTAAACTACAATTAAATTTAAATATAATAACAATGGCCAATTATTGTTAATATTTTACTTCTATCTCATAACCACACTTATTGTACATTAAAATTATTTCTCTTTTGTTTTCAACTGTCTGAATTGGCCACATGCTGAACAGAAAAATAGAATGCAACGCCATTTTGTGACACGAAGACTTTATAGTTGATTCAGAGACATATGTATAACCTCTCGCCCACTATCAATTTACTACCCTGTATCACATCGTGCGCGGTCAGAATAAGCCGCTTAACGAATTAATCTTATAAGTATCATATTCCATGATCAACGAAAACAACAAGGATATCAGTTCGCTATCATGCTGACTAAGCCTATGAAAAAACGCTGATTCTGTACAAGGTAATATAATGAATTATATTAATGACAACTTTTTGTTTCCTGTTTAAATGCTTTTATTCATTTCATATCATATGTATATACACACAATTTAAAAAGACATGTACATTCATATCCTTAAATTACCATATGTAATGTGTTTTCGCTATATTATTACAATCATTACTCAAGCTGAATTAGTATCATACTTTGAATATTAATGACAACTTACCTGATACATAAAAAATAATTTCGAATACTTTGTATCATACCGATATCAGGAATAGAGGGATGATAAAATGTAACTTTTTATACTAGGTATTGTTGTGGTGTTGTATAACAAAGCAAGGACGATGTCTTTGTTTCCAAGTGCAACAAAATGCTATGTGCTATGTGAACCTATGCTTGTTTAATCCGTATGCAGTACATAGGGACCTCACACTACCGACGCAATAGAACGAAAACTCCTGGGCGTGCGAAGCTATTCCAGGACTGCACACGTTTCAGCCATCTAGATTATCATATTTATATATACCATCAAGCATGCGTTAAAAGGTGAAACATATGTTATATCACCAATTTAAATTGTTTGGTAACTTTTCAGGTTTCGTTCCCTTATAAAGAAGAGTCAAGAGAAATATGCATGCTTATGAACATCCTTGGATACGGCGAAGAATATAGAGAGGCCCGCGTTGAAGCATACAGTCTGACTGCTGTTCATCAGTGCGATGATGAAAAGGACGTTATCTGTACGGGAAGCAAGATTGAAGGTGTTGCCGGTAGACTTGAGAGCGACTTTGATGTTATGCATGTAGAGACGAGTGTCATTTGTGTCGAATCCGTTACCGATTCTGCGAACGAATTTCCTTCCAAAACCATATTAAGAGTTGATACGGCGCTTTCTTCACAGGCATATTGTAGACTAAAGAAAGAAATAGTGCGTTTGGATTGTCCGGAAGCAATTCTCAATTCGATAACGCCGGATGAGCAAGGGAACGAGTTATTGAGTAGCGACCTATATTATGAGCACAATAAGCTGGATACTATCGCTAAAGGTTATGTGCTTAAACCGCGTTCTGGTCCGGCATGCTCAGTAACGAAGGGTTTACTTGAGTACGATTATGTCAATGCTCTTCGCTGCCACGTTCCAAGCTTCCTGCACCAGTGGGCAAAGAGGTATCGCCGATGGCCACCACAGAACATCGTGAAGATTGTTGAGTCAATGGGCGGATTCGTCACCCCTGTCGGTTTTAAAGAAAGTGCAGCTCAGCACCTAGAGTGGAGGATTTGTTTTTCTTCTGGTGAGACCGAACTAATGCACAACATGAATGACACTCAGTTAAAGCTGTACGTGCTGTTGAAGATGATTGTCAAGCACGTACTGAACCCGCAGAAAAAAGAAATCACCTCATATATGGTGAAAAACCTGATATTGTATCTAGCAGAGGAAAATGAACAAAACTTGTTTGATAACGAAAGTTTGTTACACTGGTTGAAAGCAGCACTAAGCAAATTAAAAACTGCCATTTCCAACAAACAACTGTCTAGCTATATGATTCCCGCTAGAAACCTGATGGCGTGTTCCCGTCTTGAAGAAAATCAGCAGCGAACATGGATAAAGGAAATTGAAGACATGATTTCCGAAGGTCCGAGGATAGTACTTCGACTGCCGAAGTTACGAACAGCTATAATTTGTTTCCCAGAACCACTTATTTGGTACAGCAAGTTAAAGTTAGAGTTAGAGTTGTTAGAACTATATTCTTGTCGCCGAGTTTTCGAACTGAAGTACGAGAAGATATCCAAAGAATCAGATACTGTTATGCTAGAAATACTCAGGCGAAAGAAAGAGATACTTCGAGATGTCCAACAACGTGTACGTAACGAGGGGAGTAGAAGAGAATGTTGGAATGATTTGCATGAGATAGAGAAAAGTATGTTGGATTGACTAAAATGAGATTGCAGAGTATGTTGACATGGCCTGCTTTCGAAAGAGACTTTGTTGGAATTGCTTACATCATATATATACTGTAACGACTTGCATGACATAGACGTTTTTTGTATTTGTATTAAATACGTTGTATTTCAAGGAAGACATGAAAATGTATATATAGGCATGGAAGAAAAATATCCCCAATACTAAGCATTTTTCTACATATATGCACAGTATGCAAGTGGTAAACTTTAACTATTATAATAAATTCAGCAATTTATCGATCAAACATTAATGAAAGGGCGAAATGGAGGAAAATAAGAAAGCATATTAACATACAATAGCAGTGTTGGCTAACGTTTGTGCACACATACGTGAACGAAAGGGTAATTTAATACTCGGTAAAAGGAGCACTGTTATGCATGACTGACGTAAACTACAATATTACAAAGAGGTTTCGTGAAATATCTTATAAACTTAAATTACACAATTTTTAAGCTTACTCAGTTTATATGAATACTAAAGTTATCTGTATTAGAGGTCTTCTAAATGGTTTATAATAAGATGTATCTTTAAACAGCAAAGCTTGTGTACTCTAAAAGCACGCATTAGTACATAGACCGGCAAATTATTTTTCGGGACTTTTGGACACTGAAACATTTGTACTGTTTATAACAATGTAAATAAATACTCTCAAATACGTTTAAAAAATGCAGACATCACGCTTCCCAGTCCGTAGCGTTTCATTCTCGCTGTGTTCATACGGCGACCATATTTGACGTCACGGTATCCCAATTAAGTATATACATGTATATATGACCTTCTAACTTTTGCGTGATAAATTAAAACTATTTTAAAGATGTAATATGTAATTCAACTTATGTCCGCCATATTGTAATCTGTCGATAGGCATTCAACAATTGGTTGATTATAGACTAAATGCACACTGAGGCTTAGCCTGGGTCATTCAATTATTTTTAGAATATACTTAAGTATAAGGCCTGTTACCATTACTGGTTAATATCTTTCTCGTGACACGTTATGAAGTGTCAGACAATAAATACGCCACCTCAAATAAACATTTCTTCACATACAAAGTGTTCATGTTACATTAAACATCTTTGCCTTAGCTCTATTATTGTCTTTGTAATTTCTTAGAGTAAACAGATGTCCATTTATGCATGTATATGTGTAGCGTATCAATACTGTTAATTGCAAAATTCTTCTGTATTTTCATTTCACGCTGCGAGAAGTAGTGATTGTCACCTAATACAAAGTTTAACACAGTCTTTAACTGTAAAAAACACCATTTTCTTTGTGGATAGTTGTTTAAGTAGTGCACAAAATATTTCTCGGTTGTAATCAGGTTTGAGGGAATGTTTGGATAGTCTGTATAGATTTCGACGTCCGGTCTAAGAGTACTACCTCTTCTTTCCGAAATAGGCCGATAAGATACGATTGCATTACGCGTGAAAGATTACAGTCCACTTAATAATTGTGTATTCCTGCGTGGTAGTTGGTCGATAGTAGTGATTGTTCCTAAAGAGTTACTTTTCTTTCCTGGTTTAATTGAGACTGAGAGATTGCACCAATGCCTTTTGTGGTAATTTCATTTAATCTATATGTACCTGCTTGATTTGTGGTGCATTTCATTGAGGACTTCTTTGAACGATAAACGTTTGGGTGCGAAATCTCAATGCAATTTGGGCAAATGGAATTATTTCAGAAATTTCATGACATATCTACCTGTATTTTATTCAAATTGCCAAAAGAATACGTATTCATCTTTAAACTGATAGTAGGCTTGCACAATATGAAATATTGAAAAGGCTCAAAAATGCCCTGAAAGTTAGCGATTCCGTATTGGAAACCCATGGACAAGGGAATTAGAGCAAACTAACCTTATCGGAAGTTTAACCACCGAATAAACATATTGAATTGAACCGAAACTTGTTTTAATGGGGGAAAACTCAGAAATGTGAGGATTTGAGATTGAATAAAGACAGAGCGACTTTTGACAAACAAGGTATGTACGTTGTACATTATTTTTGTTAATTGCATTTTTGTATACTTCAACGGATAAAAAATTAAAATGTAATATCAATATTTTCACGCAAGACTAGCGTCAACAGTACATATGTTAAATGGATTCGCCTAGGCATTAAAATGTAATCGATTTCTTTTTTCAAATGATGCGATTTCCACACCGAATGACTCCAAAATAGTAGGTTATTTTATTTCGGTTAAACGCGTGTATGTTTTTTTTTCTCAGCTTCCAAGTAGCTTATTATTGTACCGTAATAACGCATACACAAATAACAAAAATAATAGTTCTTTGTTCTTCATTCAGTTTAAACAAAATACAAGTCCAATATTTCCAAGTTCCTATAGTTTCCAAAACATTACAAAATCCGTACAAATCCATCCGTAAGATATTCTACTTGAATAACATTTCCGGAGTTTCAATAAAACGACCTGTGTGGTCCCATATCCAATAAAATAAAAACATCAATTAATATAACAATCAACGATACTCTAAGTTTAAAATCCTCAATTTATGTCTTGCATCGTGTTCTACGTTTCTTAAATACTAAAGAGTAACGGAAGTATGACCGGAAAGTAGCGGACATGGACGACGATGCGTCGTCACTGCGTCGTAATAACATGTCTAGCGCGGAAGACTAGCCTATCCGCTTCGACGTAATTTAACATTATGTATCGGTCATTCTGGTTTGCTTACACAATAAATGTCTATTAATAGGAAAAGCGGACGAAATTGACTCGGGGGTTATGAACATTAATCGACATTTCACCATTTGAAACGGGAAATGTTTACATCAATGATTCGCCGCCCAGGTGTTATAACGTACTGTGGTCGGACATTTTCCGAAAAATAAACAAATTAATATTGAATAAGAATTTACGAAATTGGCATTTAAGTTGTACTGCCTAACATTTTATCATAAAAATATTGTATATAGTTCAATGATATTAATCTTAAACCTTAATTTCATAAGTAAAGTTGTACATAATCTTTGAAGAATTATTCTACACAATTTAATAATAACAGTCCCGTTTTAAAAACATGATTTATGCATGGTTTAATATTTAGTATATGTATTTATGATACTAGTTTCTATTTAATCATACAATAACAATCCTATTCTCCATTACTATTTAATATTTAGTAAACGTCTTTATGGTAATAGTTTCTACTTAATTATACAATAATAATCATATTTTACATTACTAATTTCTATATGATTTAGTAATTGTTCTCAATAATAACTAGATTAGGCTATTACGTCACATATTGATAAAATATTATCAGCACTACAAAGATACATTATAATGGAATTAATACTGATCATACCAGCGTTTGATAATGGCTATAACGATTGTCGTGTTTTATAACATACGTATTATATATTGGGAAAACATTCATTTCTCAACGATTTGAAAAGTTCTCACCTGTCGTACTTGTACATGGGAATGTTTGGATTATTGCTACCTTCGCAAAGTACTGAAGGTATTTTGATGCAACTTTGTATACTTATAAAGGGGAATATAAACTCGATCCCTGTTTTCACAGTGTGCCACCGTTTTAAAAATATTTTTCAAAATAATCAAATCCTGAGTAATTTCTATGATCATTTAGGTTTGAGGGAATGTTCGGATAGTCGTTATAGATTTCGACGTCCGGTCTAAGAGTACTACCTCTTCTGTCCGAAATAGGCCGATTAGATACGATTGCATTACGCGTGAAAGATTACAGTCCACTTAATAATTGTGTATACCTGCGTGGTAGTTGGTCGATAGTAGTGATTGTTTCTAAAGAGTTACTTTTCTTTCCTGGTTTAATTGAGACTGAGCAATTGCACCAATGCCTTTTGTGGTAATTTCATTTAATCTATGTGTGCCTGCATGATTTGTGGTGCATTTCATTGAGGACTTCTTTGAACGATAAACGTTTGGGTGCGAAATCTCAATGCAATTTTGGCAAATGGAATTGTTTCAAAAATTGCATGACATATCTACCTGTATTTTATTCAAATTGTCAAAAGAATACGTATTCATCCTTAAACTGATAGCAGGCTTGCACAATATGAAATATTGAAAACGCTCAAAAATGCCCTGAAAGTTAGCGATTCCGTATTGGAAACCCATGGACAAGGGAATTAGAGCAAACTAACCTTATCGGAAGTTTAACCACCGAATAAACATATTGAATTGAACCGAAACTTGTTTTAATGGGGGAAAACTCAGAAATGTGAGGATTTGAGATTGAATAAAGACAGAGCGACTTTTGACAAACAAGGTATGTACGTTGTACATTATTTTTGTTAATTGCATTTTTGTATACTTCAACGGATAAAAAATTAAAATGTAATATCAATATTTTCACGCAAGACTAGCGTCAACAGTACATATGTTAAATGGATTCGCCTAGGCATTAAAATGTAATCGATTTCTTTTTTCAAATGATGCGATTTCCACACCGAATGACTCTAAAATAGTAGGTTATTTTATTTCGGTTAAACGCGTGTATGTTTTTTTTTCTCAGCTTCCAAGTAGCTTATTATTGTACCGTAATAACGCATACACAAATAACAAAAATAATAGTTCTTTGTTCTTCATTCAGTTTAAACAAAATCCAAGTCCAATATTTCCAAGTCCCTATAGTTTCCAAAACATTACAAAATCCGTACAAATCCATCCGTAAGATATTCTACTTGAATAACATTTCCGGAGTTTCAATAAAACGACCTGTGTGGTCCCATATCCAATAAAATAAAAACATCAATTAATATAACAATCAACGATACTCTAAGTTTAAAATCCTCAATTTATGTCTTGCATCGTGTTCTACGTTTCTTAAATACTAAAGAGTAACGGAAGTATGACCGGAAAGTAGCGGACATGGACGACGATGCGTCGTCACTGCGTCGTAATAACATGTCTAGCGCGGAAGACTAGCCTATCCGCTTCGACGTAATTTAACATTATGTATCGGTCATTCTGGTTTGCTTACACAATAAATGTCTATTAATAGGAAAAGCGGACGAAATTGACTCGGGGGTTATGAACATTAATCGACATTTCACCATTTGAAACGGGAAATGTTTACATCAATGATTCGCCGCCCAGGTGTTATAACGTACTGTGGTGGGACATTTTCCGAAAGTTAAACAAAATAATATTTAATAAGAATTTACGAAATTGGCATTTAAGTTGAACTGCCTAACATTTTATCATACAAATATTGTATATAATTCAATGATATTAATCTTAATTTCATAAGTATACTTGTGCATATTCTTTGAGGAATTATTCTACACAATTTATTAATAACAGTCCCGTTTTATAAACATGATTTATGCATGATTTAATATTTAGTATATGTATTTATGATACAAGTTTCTATTAAATAATACAATAACAATCATATTCTACATTACTATTTAATATGTAGTTTACGTCTTTATGGTAATAGTGTCTACTTAATTATACAATAATAATCATATTTTACATTACTAATTTCTTTATGATTTAGTAATTGTTCTCAATAATAACTAGATTAGGCTATTACGTCACATATTGATAAAATATTATCAACACTACAAAGATACATTATAAAGGAATTAATACTGATCATACCAGCGTTTGATAATGGCTATAACGACTGTCGTGTTTTATAACATACGTATGATATATTGGGATAACATTCATTTCTCAACGATTTGAAAAGTTCTCACCTGTCGTACTTTAACATGGGAATGTTCGGATTAATGCTACCTTCGCAAAGTACTGAAAGTACTTTGATGAAACTTTGTATACTTATAAAGGGGAATATAAACTCGATCCCTGTTTTCATAATGTGCCACCGTTTTAAAAATATTTTTTCAAAATAATCAAATCATGAGTAAATGATTTCTATGATCATTTAGTTAACGGGTGAATACATTTGGTGCACATTGTATTCTGTCAAGGTGGCGTAACCAAAACATAACAATGGCGGGTCTGGCAGATGTATTCTTTGAACAAGAAAGAACTAATTGGCTGAAGGCATGTCTTGGACTTAACATTGCAAAACATGCTTTAGAGGAGATCGTTGACCGAGAGGTGAAGGAAGTTCATACCATTATTTTTCAAACAGTGCGATGCAGGCTAAATCTACCAACAACTACAGTATGCACGAATTGTTGTACAGCCAACTTGTTAAAATGTCCCACACAAAACGTGTGCAAAAAGCAGGGTAGAAATGTTTGCAGATCCATGCATGATGCTCCAAACAAACAAACCCGACCATGCAGCTTGAATATGTGTAATGGAGTGCATGATGAAATAATTAAAAAACGTTGTTATGATAAACCATTCTGGAAGAATACATCAGCTGAACCATGGGAAAGCAATTATTAGCAAATCGCGAAATGCTTTTTACCCCCAGACGGGTACATTTGAATGGGTTATGCACATGAAACAGATTTCAACGGTATCATCAGTATTATGTTGAATTGCAAACACTTCGACAGTAAGGTTTCCTTTCATATAGCACCACCTGGGTCGGCGTGTCTGTTATCAGAGGTAATGCTTATTTTAATGTTTTCTTACTCGAATTAACTGCAATAAATGACAAATTTAATATACTATATATTTGTAGTACTAATTCATAATGGCTGATATTCGTACCAATGTAAAGGTGTCGTTTCGTAGAATATAGTATATGTTTAATTGTTTAGGCGCGTGAAATAGGTAGAGCTGTTGGTCATAACTCTGACTGTAAGATGAACAATAACGATCTGCAGAACACCTTTAGCACGTTGATTGGTCTGCTGAGCGACCCAGCATGTTTAGGTCAGGAAGGAACCGCACAAGAGGCAATCAGAAAAATCAAACAGGTAATGTTTTTTGAAAACAAAACTAAATGAATTTCATCTATTATCATTTGGGCACTAGCTGACATGTTCGTAAAATGTTGCGAGTATTAAAGATGCATATCAGTTAAACATTCAGTATTGAAATAGGTTTTTGTAAACATATGTATTCAGAATTATATACACGTATAGTATCTAAAATTATCGTTTCTCCTAAAGCTTCAAGTTGACAGCTTTAAAATAACCGAGGCAGAAATTAGTCAGTTATTGAAGAATGCACAAGACACATTGAACGATATGAAGCAAGTTGCCGATAAATCGATGACGGAGATGGACGCCTTTGTAGAGAACTTCTATAAGAAACACGCAGCATTTGAGGACGAGGACTACGAACGTGCTGTAAAAGGTAAAACTGAATTAGTGAAATATGTGAACAATTGAAAATTGGAATATATATATAATTATAAAGTTACAAGTGACATGTATTTGTAATAGTATTGATCTTGAACACTATTCATTCGATGTCTGATAATAAGGCTGCTGAAACACACAATGTCAAATAACCACCATCACCAACAACATCATCAACAAAAAATACGTACACTGCTGTAAATTCTTTTACTACTACTACCTCCGCAACCGTCNGCAAGCAGTGTATGTTTGTGTGGAATGTCTGCGAAAGTTTATTGGTGTAGATACGGCTTCAGCTGCTTCGAGCATAAATAATCCCCGAATTACCAGAGTTTGACAAAGCGGAAAATGCTTCCAGTTTACGAACACATGAAACGAATTCCGCTGCAAATATCGGGTAAAGAGGCGCGTCACAAACTTTAGGAAAAAAGAAAACGAGATGAACAGATTTAAGCACCAGTTCGGTTATCCAAATTAAAATGTAAATCTAGACATAAACATTGTCATGCGATACAATAAAGAGATAACAAAGTATATTCACGGCATGCGATATGTTAATCCGTTAATAACATACATTAAATGTACTTTAAGTTCATTATTTTAACTCCGCATACCTGAGAATATAAGTAAGCACACGCATGGTTGCATAATTTAATAGAGCTTGATGTTGTTTGTTTTGCTTCCACTTTTATATACAATGTAGAGTAACCATAACGCAATTACAGTCATTTGGTTGTGTAAGGTCTATGTGAAATTATTTTAAAATAAATCGTAAATTTGACTTTATCAATTATGAAACTGAAAGCAGATGCATATATGCTTAGAAATGCAAATATTCAAATATTCGATTCATTTATTGAAAGAGCATTTGTGTTGATGCATGTTTTGTTTTTGTTCTTAATGTTAATTATTTTTATTATTANTATTGTGTTTGCTGTTGTTTTTTTTTCGTCAGTTTGTTTAGTTGCCTTGGACTAGAATACCTTTTATCGGATCGCAGAAGCATTATGTCCATTGAGCACTGTCTACTAGTGGGTACCATCTACCAATGTTATCTCAAACATGCCATGTATCTGCTAGTTTACTACTTATTTTTAGTTAAAGTGTTTTTTCAATTTAATGATTTTTTTTTATATATAATATAACAAGTGGCCTTCCCAATCCATTTTTTCCTTTTCAGCTCTCTAGTATAACCTAATTAAATCTACACATTATAATAAAATATGATAATTTATTTGAATTACTTAGTTTATTTGTTGATTACTGTTTGTATGTAATTATTAACATTATGTTATTTTTATCACATGTATACGTATTTTTATTAGATAGATACCTAACCTATGTAGTAGTATATGTCATTAAATTTAACCAATATGCATGTCCTCATATTAACCTTTACTCATGACTGTTCAAATGTAGAATTCAGCCAATATCTGAGCAAAATTTACACCGGCACATCTAAATGAATGTTTATTTCTGCATGAAATGGGTGAAGTAATGTAAATCTGATGTAGTTTTTTTGGATGTATTTATTAACAAGTGAATATTTAAGGCCAAAGCTTAAAACTTAAAAACTGGTAGACGGTATCACCAGGCTAACAAAATGCTGTGATAAATCCGAATCCACTGGAATTGTGCATAAGTCGGTAAACGAGTAGATGTATGCACACAAACATAGATAAATGGTCTGGTTTCAAATATTTCGTTAATTATGTTATTTCATTTATAACATTCTTTGATGGACATTAACTTTGTGGAAAATGCAGTGAACACTCTTGAATGAACGTTCGTTTTTGCTGTTACATAAAACTTCCCAACTATGACAGAAAAAATGACAGCGACGTCAGATCACAAACTTTTCCCAGAAAATATGTAATATTATTTGTCTACAAGAGCCGTTAAATATGACATGCGGCCCGTTTCCATTTCACGGCGTATTATCTAGAACCCTTGGAAATCTTACGAGGCGTCGAAATCTAGCATGATGCTGTAAGAACTGACTCCTAAATGACAAACCCATCTGGGCAATGAAATTTTACAATCATCGCACAAATAAGCGTGTTTTATGAGTTATTTTACGATTGTATCAGAACAGGAGATTACATGGATGCACTGGCGAATATTGGATGTAAGATTGTGTTTCAAATTAGAGACACTGTCAGCAGCGCTTATATTCTGGTGATAAAAAATAATGTTTGTTATGTCTTTCGGTTTCTCTCGAGGGATTCCCGCGGTTGTGTTTAAGCCACTCAGATACCACACAATAGCGTTTATAATGTTGTTATGGCGCGTTTAAGTGTTGTTCGGATTTGTTTTAAATATTTGGTAGCATTTCATCTAATCTAGCAAACCATAATACTCCATAAACCCTAACTAAACCCATGAGATGTTCGAGAACTATTAACACATTGTGTATTATTGTGTAGCGTTATTCAATTGAACAAACACGCTAACACATCGACAGAATTTCCATTGATTTAGATTTTGCTCCTCCAAAAGTTTAAAAGAAACGGTTTCCAAATCCAATTATTAATCTTATCAACAAAATGCATGTAAGACACTTAACGGGCCTCACTCGTCACAATCAGAAATTGCGAAACAACATCCCTGCATGTGTAAAGTGAACTGACTTATTTTAATGCAGAAAGTGACTATGCATATACTCATTTAACACTAGACGATAGTAATTTTGATTTGCTTACACAATAAAAAGTCTATTAATAGGAAAGGCGGACGAAATGGACTCGTTTTTTTTTAACATTATTCGAAATCTCACCCTTGGAAACGGGAAGTGTTTACATCAATTATTCGCCGGTCATGTGTTATTACGCAATTTAGTCTGAAATTTACTGAAAGTTAAACAAACTCATGTTAAATAAGAAACTACAAAATTGGCATTTAAGTTGTATTGCCTAACATTTTACAATAATAATCTTGTATATAAATCAATAATAATAATCCTTAACCATATTTTCATAAGTATAATTGTACATATCCGTTGAAGATAATGTCTACACAATTTAATAATAACATTTCTGTATAATATAAACATGATGTATTCATGATTTAATATTTAGTATTTGTCTTTATGATACTAGTTTTTACTTTATTATAGAATAGTAGTCGTATTCTGCATAACTATTTAATATTAAGTATATGTCTTTATGACAACGGTTTTTACTTAATTATACAATAATAATCATATTTTACATTATTAATTTCTAAACGATTTAGTAAATTTCAAATAGATAAGGTTATAACGTCACAAATGCTTAAAATGTCAAATCATAATTGTGTATCATAATCAAAGAATTACATGATTGTGAAAAAATGCCTGTTAAGTTAAAAGCTCTGCACAATGAAGCAGTTGCTGTTTTTTTTTACAAAAGTTCTTATACAATAAATAACATTACTTTGTAAAACAATTCTTTAACTGAGCTCGTACTGTAATCACGATATATTAAATACGTGTATATATAATGCTAAACAGATAACCATACCTTACTCCTATGCTCTTAAGTAAATCTGATGCTTATCTCTTTCCAGTATGGCTGCTCCCGCTATGCGCCACCAAGTGTCCCACGAGCGACCGGGTTCAGGCGTCGACACAAGAGTGTTTCCGGGAGAACAGCATCCAGAAGGTGTACGTAGACAGGAGCGAAAGGCGCCTATACTCTGGCGTTGATATAGAAATACTCAGAGCATACTGCAGGTAAGGTTAACGTGTTCTTAGTCAGCAGTTCATTACTAGTCTCATATTAAGGAAAAATATTTTTAGTTGCATGAATTTCCCGAAATACCACTATATCATAATGTAAACAAGAAGCTGACACAAGCAATTTATCCCCGGCACTGGTGCATTGTTGTCGACAAGTTACAGTCAGAATCATCGATTGCATTAGTTGCGTACATATTATTGTATATGTATTTAAAAATAAAAGTTTAATAACTCCTTTAAAATAACACAATCGTGAAACTTTGACAATATGCGCTGTAGCACAAGCATACACTTTTTCAGTTTGACGAGAGAATATCGCGCAAAATGTCAGAGGAGTCACGCACAGAAGTTTTTATATGTTAATTTAAAGAAAGGATTAAAACCCCTAGAAAATGTCGCAATCGTGCAAACTTCATAACATGCACTGTACCAACATGAGATAATGATTCTGAAAAACGTATGACGAAAATAGCACGGATAATCTATGGGGAGGTGCATTCCTAAGCGTAAAGAGGGTTTACATTTAATGAGGCTTGTTAAATATAACATTTATTGTAATTATATAATACAATGTGGTATGTTTCTGAAATTCCATATACTCGGTTAGGACTCAAACTGGTCCGCGCTAAGTGAGATCTCAATGTTCAGTATTAATACTTTATTCATGACACTATGTGTATCCGACTAAGAATATGCCATTTCCGTATTTTAAAAACGATGCATTCATAATTATTTAGTGTCTGTACTTTGACAGATATAATGATGATACTAATGGAAATGAAGATGATAATGTTGGTAACGTATTATTGCAAAGGACTGTAAAATTTAAATTTTCCCCAGAGTGTTTCAGTGTTATATAGACTTTTAAACGTGTATCATTGCAACGCCATATCTTACGTATATGTTTTGTAGTTCATACTTGGAGGCCTATACTTGTGTACGTCAGCTACTCCAGTCATGTCCGACATACCATCATGAGGACATCAAGGCTGCACTTTCACCATTTGCAGAGCCTGAGTTAACGGAGCTGTGCAAAACTCATCGCCTTTTTGAATGTAAGTTAACGCGAAAATATGCAAATTCCAATCGTCCATATCATCGTTTCTTGACGGAGATATACGTAACCATTCTCGTTATTGAACGTAAGATGACGTAACAATTCATGAACTATCGTTTTTGTATACGCAAGTTTATGGAGCTATTTTTAAAACGCATAAGCGCTATAAACAACATTGTTATTAGTTTAAAAAAAAACAACAACAGTTGAACAAACACCCACGCTGCTTTATCCACCGACTGAGCAGTTTGCATTGTGCTGTCGCTATTTTCCTTGGACTGATGAATGACTTAAATAAACATGTTTCTACATAAAATGATAAAATACAAAACAGCACTTATGTAGTGCTTAACTTTAACATTAGTTTACATCTTGTGTACATCTCGTTCATATATATACCAAATACTTAAACATTTAATGACCCACGCGAAATGTCAAGCGATGTTATGTGCATTTCTTCCATTAATCAAGAAGATTTATTGCGTACTTAAAACCTACAGATTTATTTTAATTTATGGACAATCTTTATGACTATAGGGTTTTAATTTGCAATTAATTTCGTGGTTGTGTGGTGAAAATGACAGACACTGACACATACATTTAAACAACAAAATGAAAACTTGGACGTTGATTGCTGACTAGTTGGCTGCCTTCAAAATATGTCTGACAGGCAGAGAGTAAGGAAGTTCTGGACACTATTTGTATGCAGTAACTTTATGGCTAAATGCATTTTTAAAGACCTGTTCTTCTGTTATGCTTTAAAATACGGAGTGTATGTCTGTTTTTTATAGTCGGAAAAGCTGAAATTAAATGGGCCGAACAGTAACACACGACCGAATAGGTTGAGACAAAAAAAACGTCCTCTGGGAACGTAGGATCGTTTCCTCATACAATACTCGTGATGTTACCGTCCAAGCATTAAATGCAGCGAGTCGAGGTTACGTGTATTAAAATACGGCAATAATGCGATAAATCAATAATTTTATGAGACGTTAAACATATGATTTTCTGTATCTGTATGCTCCCCTTACCATAAGTGGGGTCATAAGAAAACGATGATCGTGCCTTAAAAATGCTGCAGTGCTCGATCATCAGAACAGTTGTTATACCGTGTACTCGCGATCAAACATAGTGCAAACATTAATATGCTTAATCAGTATTTCATTATTAACAGATGCACTTATCTGGTTGGAAAATTGCTTCGTTCAGATTAAAGAAGCAGTGGTCTTATTTTGATTATTTTCTGGCATGCGACTTTCGAAGCTTTTTGTCAACAAGTTTGACGTCATGTGCTATTTCATCTTTAAACAGCATCATATCTTGCTCGCTTTCAGTCGAATGGTGTCCGTGACACAATGTATCGAAAGCAACATCCGGCTCGGCTGCGGTGAGCAGGCAGCGGAGCTCGTGCATCTCCTCGTCAAGCCCACGATGCCCGGAAGCGGGCAGTGCGTGTATCCGCTTAATTCGGGGGTAAAAAGAGAACCTTTTTGTAGGTTTCACGAATTCTGTTTAAATTAGTGCAATGTCGGTGCATACAGCTGGCTGTGCTATACCAAACAATACCACACCGTACCGTACCTTATCGTACCATACCGCACCATACCATAACCTAACATAGCTTAACATTAAAACATACAATACCACAACGTACCATACCATACCATAATCATGGCATACAAATCTTACAATTTCGTTTTCTAAAAACATATTTTAAATAACTAAAAATTAACAAATCGATAATAAAATGATAAGCCAGTTTCACAAAAGCGCCATACACACTTGACGTTTTTTTTATACTATACTTTGACGAACTTACTCTATGATGTACACATGTATCTCATGTATTTGATTGATTTTATCATAACTGAGTTATTCCTAAGATTTATTTTACTATCGATATATGATAGTATATAACATGTATTTGGCAAAATAAATCATGTATGTTTCGACTTCCATCCATAACAGGGAGAAATTAAGGTCGGCTCAAGTTTTATTGTCGTCAACATGTTTACGACACACGATTTATTTTTACTTTCATTTGGATATGACATGATATGCTTACACCTTCCAAATGTTTATTCAACATTATTTTTCAGGCTCGATTAAGTAAATTTAAATTGAATTAAAATGCTTCAAAATTACAGACGAATGAAAAGCTGTAATTTATTTAGATCGAAAACAAATTCAGGAGCAAAACCTCAACTTGAAATTAAATAACACGTTAACGGTCGGTCAAAAAGGTGGGTCGAACGGGTAAGTAAAAACACACAATTGTGTTTACTCCTTACATGTATAAGACCGTTCATTCTTTTTCTGATAACAGTCCCTTTTTTGCAGACGACATCTACTGTCAGACGCAACCAAGTACAACAACCAACAAATAAACCTCCCGGTCCTGTGACGTCTTCAAAGAAATCTAACAGCACTGCTGCCTTACATCCGAATTCAGTTTTATATATATTGACGTTCATTTTATCATTTTTTTTTTTTTCATTTGTTCAAGATCCTACCGTCCTGACATCGGATTTAGTTTATTTTTATTTAATATGAAGTGTATTTATTGTTATAGCAGCAATAATTTTATATTGCATGTGGTGATTTCCCAAAAGGCTCTTTGAGATTTGGCAAAACTTAAGTTCTTTTAATATGGTTTAGGTGCCGTACACTGACAATTAAAAAACGAACTTCTAACTGTGTCTTATTCATTTATTCATGTTAAACACTGGTGTGCTCTTCGGTATGAATATAACCGGATGTTGCATGATAATTCCTGTAAAAATATGCTTATTTTTGCAATCTTTTTCGGACATTTTGTACGCAAGTATAAGAGGTCATCGACAATAAGTTGATAAGAAGGCTATGTCGTCCTTACTTTCAGACACTTTTGTTTAAACGCTATGACAGAAGATTTGTAGAAACAACTTATTAATATATCGTTATAAGAAGAACTTTTGTCTTTAAATAATATAAGCATGTTTTTATGAAAACAAAGATTTACACTTAATACATGCATTTCGAATGTTTTTTTTAAATAATTTTAATTGATTTTTAAGTTGTGCCATGGTTTGTTTTGTTATATTTTGCTTGCTTTTGGACGCCTATCAAAACTGTTTCTTTTGTACAAAATGTTTTAGAGGTGATATTTTACTAAATCATATTATATATCTTTACAAACAATATTATGGTTATGTTTACTATGCAAAATGTAACACACTCTAGTATTATATGCGTGTGTTCAAGGTTATTTTACAAATTCGCTTAACCATGTTTAAGACTGACATGGTGAGTGCTTAGTAATTGTATCATATATCCACTCTGCATTATGCACATATTCGATTTTATTGCGATCTGTTCATGCTTTATAAATGCAATAAATTATATCAAAAATATGAAAAACATTGTTCGTGTGTTTTCAATGATTCTTCTGAATTATTAGATTGTACCTTACCCTGTATTGTTGCAGTTTGAACTAGGGGCTACTAGACATTTGAGTTGGTAGTTGAGTATGCAACAAATGTCTAATTACATTCAATAAATTCATAACTAACTTAAAATATGTACTGAATTATAACAGAAGCAGCCCCTAACTAACATGCATGTATGTACAATAAATTTCTTCAAAACACGACATGTAAAAATACAGAGGTACTGAAATAAACTTAACAAACAGGTTTGTCAATAGCAATTATAAATACTGCGTAGAGAAATGCATTATAATTTAAATTTTTCTAACGATGTATGATAACACGGGATTTCAATAGGAAATGTCTACACAAATAAACATTATGACAATTGTTTAAAGATAATTTGACATTTTATTCAAAACTAAAAAGCAACAAAGTGTTGTATCACTTTTAATACTTGTATAGATTAAATATTTGGAGATTTACGCGAAAACAAGGGCGTATATTCCATATTTATGAGTTTCCCAATATGCTTAATTGTTGGTGGATACACAGATACCTTGATAAAAAGTAAACACATGTATGTGTGTTCAAGTTATCTTCGATTATGTGTTCGTGATGTCATATTCGCTACTGTGTATGCCACAACTGAAAAACGCAGTTGTCAAAAGGTGTATGTGTAATACATCTGACTTTATTTTTGTGAAGAAAGGCTATTATTCAAGTACATGTACCATTTATTAAATACTAAGCATGAACTATATCAAACGACTCTAATTAAAACAATGTGATCAATTAAGATCCTTTTGATCAATTAACATACAGCGCGAAATGCGAAATCTTACGGACCTTGAATGAATATGATTTATTGTAGATAACTATAACGGAAGCACTTATTTTAATGCATAGGAACTTGCTTTCAAAATACTCGTATTTTGGTAGAGGAACACAAATATAATTTGATGCATGCAGGGCGCTGGAGAGGGTAGGCGATACACGTGCATATGCATTATCAATTTTTAAATGTAATTGCGAGGTTTGGGGGTTTATCAAAGTGACAATCATTGAGCGCGTAACGTTTGTACAAGATCATTTAATGTAAAAATGTCAAAAAATTCATTACCGCTAAATGTCGAAGCTGGTCGATTCCCCTTCTAAAAAGACCGATATGTCAGAATCGTTATACATTTTTGTCTTAAGTATATACCGTATTTTCCGTACACATGGGGAATTGCATTTTTACAATATAGCGTTATTTCAAAGACAAGAAACGGATTGCAAACATAAAATAAACAATGAGACATGGAAAGTCATCTAGCGCAATTATTCTGTAAAAAGAACTAAAGCAAGTATTGGAAAGATCATCGTATATTGATATTGTTGTTACTAAAAAGCAATTGGATATTATCGCTTAATTGCGTTTATCGTTTTACAAGTTATAAATATAATTATGAAGACACAATAAGATTGTTCCAAATCAAAGCATATGTGTGTTATCCATCCTCAATGACTCCAAAGATAAATATCAAATTGTTCTAAAATACCATTATTGGGATGTTGTAAGAAATACATGAATTCCAAAGTATTATAGATCTTGTCCAAATGTTACAAGTTTATGGAAATACTCAATAGTTCAAACAAAATTGTGTTAATAAAAATATCTATGCTGTGTTTGAAATGCGTTGCAAAAAACTACTGATAATCAGCCGTATTGACCACTATGGTGCAAATACGACATGTATAATAATTCTCATCATTTGCTGTCGTCCATGCGGGTAAATTGGTCTTTCTGGCGTGATATGCAGTTGGCGACTCTCAAACACACAAAAAAACGCCAAAACGGTAAGGCAGAATTAGCCACCATAGATATGACCTTTGCCTACGCAGTAAATTAACGCGATAGGTTCCTATTATAATCCCACTAAGCATCCGTCCCTTATTTTAAAGATTTTAAATCGATATGTACAGTGACACAGTCTCGAAACGTAATGGGCATTAATAGCAAGGACTCAATTTTCTTTCCTTTAGTATACATTATAGACATCTTATTTCTGTCTAAGAAACGTAATATTACAAAAATATTCTTTCTTTTAAATTGTTGATATATAACAACACAAACACATTTATTGGCAACAAACAAAACAACTTTAGTTTTTACGTCAAATCGTTACCACAGAGCAGCAGTAAACAGCGATTGTATTACACATTTTTATTTGTGAGCGTTAGCTCACGACTAAAGTTACAGAGCATGTTTTTAGTGTGAGCGTTAGCTCACGCTAAAGTAGAGAGGCAGTTTTGAAATCAGGATGCCTTAACTACGCTACGGCCGACCACTGCAGCTAGTAAAGATAACCATTGCCTTTTTACACTGTAGCAGACAGCATGTATAAGGCTTAAGAGCGTGTTCAACGATATTGACCAGTCTAGTGTTTATAATAGCTTGTGCGACAACATTTGCCAGTTTATCATTGAAGTATGTACATATTGGCTGCTTTCAGGGAAAACGGGGCTTAATGCTGCATGAAAAGTCTGTCATGTTGAAAACATTGTTGCTTTATTATTTAAAGAAAATAAATACAGTATAAGATACACATAACACAACATGAACATGATTATAGGCTTGTTATTTTTTAGCAAGGAAACAAAATTCTAAAGATGGTTTCCAGTGCAGCAACCAATTGTGGAAAAAAAGACATATTGTTTTTATTTTGTCTAGGTTATCTCTATAACATAAATATGAGGATAAACAGTGCACACACATCTCGACCTGTACGTTAAGACACACTCTTTATAAATTTGAATGGGTTGTGTTCATTTCAAACTTGCGATATAAAAAGCTATAAATAATTTTGAAAACTAAAGTGCGTCTCAGATTATGCAAAAGCGAACACCTCAGTGCCTTCAGCGCTTTGATTCAAATCAGTATGTGCTTAGAAGCCTTAGCTACGCTAAGAACCGTAACTCACTTTGCTAGGAACGATTACCGCTGCCTGTCTGCACTGCAGACGACGAATGCTTACATGGCTTAGGAGCGTCTGCTCTACTCCTGCAGTTAGTGTATTAACCAGCTTGTAAGACGACATTGGCCAGTCTAGTGTTTATCATTGAAATCTGTACATGTTCGCTGCTTTCAGGGAAAACGGGGCTTAATGCGTGTCAAATAAGATTAGCCTGTGCACACTGATTAGCCTGTGCAATACGCACAAGCTAATCAAGGACGACAACAGCGAACAGCTTCAGTGCCTTCAGCGCTTTGATATGTCTTAGGTGGCAATTGTGTGTCGCGAAGAAATTGTTGTTGGGATAATTGAACGTTGTATAAAGGCATTAAGTGGCAATATATGTCGTACTAAGTCCGTGCACAAGAAAAAGAACTGTTCGCGTGGATTTGACGTTCTATGAACACACTAATGTATAACAAATACTACAAAGTTTTATCAGGGTCATTTCTTTTTCTCGATGCTTTTGTAATTATTATTGAATATTTTCAGAGAATACGCAGGTGCCTTTACCAGTGGATTCTATAGGCCCACATTTAATCAAACACACTGGAAATAGTTGTTACAATTGCAATTGTAAGATAGAAATCACACAGTATAAATAGACTGGCATTTAATTTCAGTAGCCATCAACAGTCCGGCAATTTTACAATGTTTGACAAATTCACTAGCAATAGCAAATGCTGAAATAGTGAATGGATGGTATATCAACTTATAATCGATCAGTTATCTCTATTAATGTTATATACCTGTATGATATTAAATAACACATTATGGTTACTATGGTCTTATCAATCAATCAACATCTCACAATTAACATCGTGCAAGTATATCCACAATATACCGTAATAATTTAACATACATTTTCTAGCAGGAAATGAGAATCGACATTTTTAACTGTTATTGGTACATCATGACTAAAGGTCAGCATTTGTGAAGAAATAACTGAATACATCCTCAGATACAATTTAGGTCAGGGATAAGAAGCAAACTGAATCGAATGATTGTCAACTTTTCCAGTGAGTCGTATTGATATATTGGTCGGTATACAGTGTCAAACATCTACATTAATGGAAGTATACGTGCGTTATATTATACTGGACATAGTATTAAGATTTATCATACCACTGCATTGATATCTGCCTGATATAACGCTGCATGATATATTTTTTATATCATGTTCAACAGGAAGTTCTTATTTCAGTCGATGTGTCATATAACTAATACTTAATAATAAAGGTCTGGAATGTTTCCCTTTACATCTAGTTGTTTTAGGATTAGCTTGTAAGAATTTGTGTAAGTAGTATTTAAGTTTATTGCAGCAAATATTAATCTCATAGCACAGTCTTTTAATATCTACACACTCAAAATCATGTTTGTTCCAGTTTCTTAGCTAATTAGGAAACAGAACGTAGCGATAATTTGAGGTTTACGTTCGATGTATAAAGTCCGTTTTATTACAGNACATCTAGTTGTTTAACGGGTCGCCGTGGTGTAGTGGATATGGTATCCGCCTAGCGATCGGGAGGTCATGGGTTCGAATCCTACTGGGAGCGTTCCTTTGATATCCCCCAAAGACACCAAGTACTGGTTATAGTCCCAGGAAACGGACTCGAGAGCGTTTATATAAGCCTACGGCTTTCGATGCAATCGAGCTTAAATAAATAGGTTTAAACATCTAGTTGTTTTAGGATTAGCTTGTAAGAATTTGTGTAAGTAGTTTTTTAGTTTATTGCAGCAAATATTAATCTCATAGCACAGTCTTTTAATATCTACACACTCAAACTAATTTTTGTTCCAGTTTCTTAGCTAATTAGGAAACAGAACGTAGCGATAATTTGCGGTTTACGTTCGATGTATAAAGTCCGTTTTATAACAGTATTCATAATATTTCTTATACATAAACGTTGTAATAGTTATTGAATATATATGCTAGTATATATTTTATACTCTGCAATAGGTGATGATATCAGTCGATGTGTCATATTACTAAGACTTAATAAATAAGTAATATTTTATTGTAAAAATGAATCAGATTCATCAAATAAAGCAATTTGATACCAAGATGTATTATATTTAATCCACAGAAAGCAACACAAACAGCAAACAAACGTATTTTCCAAATATTAACAATGAATGTGTAAATGCTGATAACGTCATTTTCAACAAGTTGATGTTTGGTTGTAAGTCATACTCGGAATGAACTATAAAGTCATCATTTTTAGTAAAATAAAATCAGATTCAACAAAACAAACAATTTGATACCAAGATGTAATATAGTTTAGATATAAAAAGCAAAATATCAGCGAAAAACATATTTTATAAATATTAAACTCACGTGCTCATGACGTCATTATTAATAAGTCAAACGTCAAAGATCCTATTCATTCCCGCTAAAAATGCTGCGTCATATCGAAGATGTTTCATTATTATTTTTGTTGAGTGTTCTTCTTTGCCATTTATAGTTTACACTATGCAATACAACTTGGCGGATCTTATTTGTTCGGCATACCGCTGAATGAAAAAGTCTAAGCGTATAGGGATTAATCTGAACTAACGATACATAAATATGCTCCTTTATCGCAAAGGCATGGAATAAATACGTTTGTTATTCGGCATAAAACGCCTAATTTTATGTGCATTCTGATCGTATCATCTAGAAGTTTTCTGATAGGATATACATGGAGATTTGTCGTTGATAACTATGGAAAACAAAATCCCCATTCACTGCACATTAACCTTTCGGACAAGAAAATACTAACTCAATGTTTGCAGCTCAATTATTTCCTTTTGCTGTCGTATTGAAGCATAACTTATATGGTTAAGGAAACTTATCTTAAGCGTACTTGTACACCCTCCGTTAAAGCTTACAGAAGATGAAGTTCAACCATTAAAAACACAAACGACTTCTTTTACAAAATGTAACGTAATTCTTGACAACAAATGTTATAGTAGTCTACATACGTACATTTCCATCTTAAAACTTTGGCATTTGACATATGTTATATTTTATTAAAACAAACTCGGAAAACATAAAGGAAAGAGACTAAGTGTTTGTTATATCATGTCAAACTTGTACATACAATATAACTGTAAAGGCACGATAAAATGAAATAAATTCGCGTATCATCACTTCTTGACAAGATTTCAGGACCTAGTATAGAAGAAGTACACTTTTAGTGTATATTTCTAAACAATAATAACATTTTGAAGCAACACATAATATATTAGTAAATTTATTATTTCTTGTTTTAAGTTATGGTAACATTTCATTAATACACATAAAATGTATAAACAATGTAGTCCTTTCAAACTATATCATACAATATTTTATTTGATATTTACAGAATAGCATTGCATAATGATAAGATCTAGGAAACGACCAGTCCTTTTGTCTGGGAAATCTGCAAGTACTTATTTCTTGGTCAGGACAACTAATGTATCGTTGCTGTCAGATTGTGCGATAAGTGAAAGTGTCCAGGACGTTGCTAGTGATCCTGGGAAATTCGACCCAACAACCAAGCGATTCAAGCATCGTGCAGGTATGTTCGATAGTAGTTGAAAGCACGATTTTCTATGGGTCAAAGAAGTTGAAGGAGGTAAGAATATCCTTACTAACCTTAACTTCTGTATAAGTCTGTAGTGAAAGCTACCCTAACTAAAATCGCAAGTAGATATTTAATACTTAATAAGTGAATATTGAAACTTTCACTGAAACAGTTTATCAGACAGAGATTGTGTTGTATTAAAGATGATACACTGCAATTATAACATTTCATTGAGAGCAGAACTTAATGAAACTTAATAACATAAGATAGACTTTTAAATAACACATTTGTTTGAAAACTAATCCACCGTTTGTAGGTGTGATGTGCTTTTTGTGCATTCGTCACATGTGCAGACAAAAGCGTTCAGTAGTCGGTGTCAAGAACACAATAAAACGAAAGATGCTTTTTTGTTTTACTACATCTTTGTATTTAAACAAACATTTTAAAAGATCTTATTTCATAGTAAGTTTGTGATGATTTTTTTATATGGAATATTTGTCAATTTGTTGTTCCATGATGTCATGGTAAAATCTGTTTTTACAAGTTGTCTTTCTTTACTTTAGCTCAGATGTTTCGGATTAAATCCCGTACATAATAACCTTACAGACAACGATAGAAACATACGTGAATCTTGGATAAAGATCAAGTTTATCATGCGAGGCTTAGAACCATGGTAGCGCGAGGCTTGCCGATTGTATTTATCCTATTATTTCCTCCTTTTTTCCATTAATAATTGTCAAATATCGCTGTTAGGACAATTATGTTCTTCCGTATTTGAGAAAAACAGATTCTGCAATATTTGGCAAAAACTCGAGTGTGTCATTCCGCGTAGATTTCATAACAAAGTAGTCCATGAGATAAACTGTTTTATTATGTATTTATTTATTTTATAAAATTTAGTATTACATGTCGTTACTATAAATAGTAACAAAATGACGCAACGAGCGGGCCCTTATTCGTAATTTGCGGGCCAATGTAAATCATATTGGCACGCTTAGCCGGGCCGATTTTATATCTGAAAAGAATCAGATCGCGCGACGTCAACTGAACAAAATAGCGTCCGCATTCAGTCTTAGCCAACTGTGATACATACACTGAAGCCACGAATCTACGAAATAATTAAAAAGAATGATGATAAAACTTAGCACACAAATGGAATAATTTAACTATCGATTGCAACTGAAACCGTACTGTAGATTAGATTAATGATACTCTTTGAGATTTGACACGAGTATAATCAAAACACAAAATTTAATAAACGGCAAGCTTACCTCAATGACAACTATAATCCAATGCTTATAACAATAAAATTACAACGATATGCATTTTTTCATTTTCCGTTCTTCCATCCATTCATCTAAATTTATTTTAAACCACACTATTTGTTGAAAACGTTTGTATTGAATATTAACCATCTAACCAACGATTTCCGAAATTGAATGACTGGTCGGAGCGATTACTTTTATTCCTATCGAAGTTTCCAATTATGCATTATAGACACACACTCCGAAATACGTTTTGGATTCGTTCGATGCTTTAACATATATTTTACTGAACAATAAACCACCACGTCCGACTTGTTGTCCCTATAATCCAGAGAGTCTAATTTAAACTGGTGTGTTTCATCACATAAAATACGTCACACGAGATACGGTTCGTCATGAATTGCGTGATCATTGAATATAAAATGAAAGTACGGAAAGCTGGTTCGGTGACACATTATAATGGAGTAAATTGAATAATATGTACTATACACGATAACAAATCTTCGATAGAATTGAAAATAATGCTGATGAAACGTATCAAACAAGTGGAATAAAAACTAAAAACTATCTATTGCAACTGAAACTGAAACCGTACTGTACATTAGATTAATGACACTCTTTAAAATTTAACACAAGTCATCAATACACACAATTTAGTAACCGACACACTTACCTCACTGAAAAAGTTAATCAAATGCTGAAAACAATACAATTTACAATGAACTGCACTTCCTTTTTTCGTTCTTCCATCCATTCATCTAAACATTTATTTAAACCACTATATTTGTTCGAAACGTTTGTATCGAATGCTAACCTTTCCGACCAACGATTTACGAAATCGAATGACCGGTCGGAGCGATCTTTTTTATTCCTATCGAGTTTTCCAATTATGCATGAAAGACATACAATCCGAAATACGTTTTGGATTCGTTCGATACTTTAAAAAGTATTTTATTGTTTAATGAACAAACACGTCCGAACTGTCGTCCTTAAAATCCAGAGGATCTAGCTAAAACTGGTCATAAATGGCGTAATTAAATGAATGCAAATAAAAGTACGAAAAGCTGGTTCGGTAATAAATTTAAGTGAAGGAACAAAATAGAACGATATGTAATATAAACGATAACACACGGCTGAGCTGGGCCGGAGGTATATAAGCCCTCGGGCTATTATGTCGGCAGATGGCCGATTATAAACGCCCGGCACAGCTCAGTCGTGTGTTATTGCGTAAAGAACATTTTTAATTGATAATAATTATAAATCCATTTGTTTTCGTGCTTTTGAGATCGTTTAAAATTATAGTTTCTCATAAACTTTAAGAATTAGGTCAAACAAGTAGTTCGGAATATAAATAGCAACCTGAACTTACCCTGATCTAAAACTAACGATAGTATAGAGCTCAAGTTTATACGATCTTTGTTATAATATCGATTTTTATCTGGTTAATAGGATAAAAAACTTTTGATGCACAAATATTAATTTGGTTACATCGTGCTAAGCGCGACCGATAGCATGCGCATGTATACATTTTTATAACAACAATGTATATAAATAACGTTAACATCAATTGCATCAAACTGTATTAGGCAAACTTTTCCAAAAATATATGAATGGGTTCAAGTATAGCAGGTGATGTTGGTCGATTTAAATATTATGGTATTTACAATTATTTAAAGTTGTTATGTTTTATTTTGTTTTACATGTGTGACTTTACGGGTCGGAATGAATTTATGTTATAAATGCAGTGTCTATATTTAACCTGTGTTTGGAGTTGAACACTGTGAGACGTTTTGGCACTAAGCACTTCGATTTGCCAAAGCCACTTTACCTCATACGATGCAGAATTTTGCCTTTATGTTTCGTATAGCGGTAATATAAAATTCACGTTTCAGAACAGGATTGTGAAAGAATCAAAGTTTCTAAAATGACAAAACGTTATCTANGGGGGGTTTTTTTTTTTTTTTTTTTTTGTCTTTCGGGTACTAGAATGGAGAAATCAACCGAAATAAACGAAAATGAACAAAAAATTAATTTTTTTGGCGACCCCAATAAAAAGTTGAGGGTCGGCGCCGATTCTGGAGACACGGTCGGGCGACCGGAAACGGACCTATTTTTTTTTTGGCCTAAATGCTGTTTCATTATTTCTTTTTAAATCGCGATTAAGACTAAGCGTATGATAAACAGAAAAACAGATTATTGCCTGATCTCCTTGTAATATACCAGGCTCGGCACGTATACAATATTATTATAAACCTTGCCTGATATATTACAAAAAGATCAGACAGTCACCTGTTGTTCTCAATATATGTAGAACTAAACCGTCATACTAACTAAATGTCATTAAATATAATTATATTATACATTGTCTTAAAGTTACATGTGTAATACGTATATAGTAACATTATTTTTAAATGAGTGTTCTTCTTTGCCATTTATAGTTTACACTTTGCAATACGACTTGGCGGATCTTATTCGTTTGGCATAACGCTGAATGAAAAAGTCTAAGCGTATAGGGATTGATCTGAACTAACGATACATAAATATGCTCCTTTATCGCAAAGGCATGGAATAAATACGTTTGTTATTCGGCATAAAACGCCTAATTGTATGTGCATTCTGATCGTATCATCTAGAAGTGTTCTGATAGCATATACATGGAGATTTGTCGTTGATAACTATGGAAAACAAAATCCCCATTCACTGCACATGCACCTTTCGGACAAGAAAATACTAAGAATCAAAGTTTATAAAATGATAAAACGTTATCTAAAACCACGGACTTAATCCAAACGTCAAATTTATAGTTTGGCTAAATGGTGTTACCAGACAACAACCGTAAACCGTGATTTTATTGCTAGGAGTTATGTCTTGTGCGGCTGTCTGTTGTCATGATATGGTTCTCGCGATGCTAACTGAATGCCGTTCGAGACGTTTTATGACAATATCTGCAACACAATGCAACTGAGAAAGTAGTATTCTAGTACACAGACGTGCATTTGATGTTTAAAGACAATAGCGGCTAATGAAATGACTCACACATCTCGTTTTTCTAGAACGGTTTGGTAAATGTGCCAAATTGAACAGAACATGGACAAATAACATCGTCTACATGCGCCTAACAGTGTTCGTGCAAAGGAAAGTTATATAACTAAAAAGTTGTTGGTATGTATATATTCTGATAGAAACATGTATATTACTTATAAGGGGTATGATAAACCAATCGCCTCTCTGAACGTACGTCCATGCGAGTATATCAGTATTATAGATACACGAGACACGAACTGCTGGCGTGGGTTTATATGTGTTTTTATAGTCAGTAAAGTTACACAAAATATCACAAAGTAATGGTTGGTATACTATAATATGGACGCTGAAATATTATAAATGATAAGCTACTTTGACGGGAAAATATACGCTTTGTAAAATTGGCATCATGTAAACCCTATCATGCGAAAAACATTTAACGGAGAAGTTTTAACCACAGTTCCTCCTCACGGTTAAATTTGTATTTATGATATAAAACGTTTCAAAACACATCCACGCAAATATATTCAAAGATTAAGCAGTGTGTAGTGTGTTAATTCCCTTCAAAACAATTTTTTTTACATCTGTATTAATATTTATAAAAATGGGATAAAATACCACTGTTATGCTTAAATGTGCATTTACTTCAACGTTAGTTCGTATCAAGTGTACTTCTCGTTAATATATTCATCATTGACCAAGTCATTTTATTACCTACGCAACAATGAAAATCCTAGTTAATAACCTTAATTTTATTACCTCCATTAATCAAGAAGATGTCAGCATTTTATTATGTTGACAATGTCTGGTTTAAACGTTGTAATACTAGTTGGGATTTAAGCGTGCCTTAAAGAAAGGTCGGAAACATAAACAGCAAGTAGGATCTGACCAATTGTTGTACATAGTTACGGAATATCGTTTGGGTCGTCGTGGTTACAGATTTAAATCCAGAGGGCGACAATGCGAGAGTGCGAGAATACGATGACGACAGTGCGACAATACGATGGCGACAGNCAGTAACTATAGGCGTACATGAATTGTTAAACAACGGTCTTTCTTTTTCGCTTAGAAATAAGGAGTGTATGTCTGTTAAAATGGTCGAATAAGTTGCCATTGAATGGACGTATGTTATGTTCCATAAAACTGAATTTATTTTGACAAGATACTTTTCAAACCATGTTTATGTTTCTTCTTTACGTATCTTTTTCAATTGCATGGAATGAAGATTAATAATTGATGTTGATTAAGATTTGTGTCGTGTTCTGAGAAAACTGGGTAAAATGCTTGTGCGTAAATTGTCATCCCAGATTAGCCTGTGCAGTCCGCACAGGCTAATCAGGGACGACAATTTCCGCTTTTATGGAATTTTTCGTTTAAATGGTGTCTCTTCTTATCGAAAATCCAGTTTAGGCGGATAATGTCGTCCCGGATTAGCCTGTGCGGACTGCACAGGCTAATCTGGGATGACACTTTACGCACAACCATTTTGCCCAGTTTTCTCAGAACACGCCACATTTGCTTCCATAACATTCACGTCAATCTATCTGATAAGACTCTTACATGACTCTTTATATCATGGTATTTTAATGACTTTACTCTTTGTTTCAAATGATTTGCATAGCAGCTTTTGTGAAGGTTCACGAATAGGTTATTCAGGGTTTTTTATTTTGTTATGGTTTTCCAAAAGTTCAAATTGTACATTTAATTTATATTAAATGCGATTTAATAACTTACAAATAATTACACGTTTTGTTAAAGAGGTCAAACAGAAAACATAATTTATTGTTGTGAGGATCCGCTCAAATTTAATTTGTCGGCGAATCGGACATTTGTTTATCCATATTATTTGACGCAAACAACATAATTACAGTGAACAAGCATACAAAATCTGTTCTCAAACCTTTGGAGTCTTCAAAGTGCTTGGTATGCATCCAATAAAACAGCCGAACTCTGATTGTGTCCGATTATATTTCTAGTTGTGGATTTTTACGGTTATGCATCTCTTATATTTTCGTTTTTTAAACCAAACATATCTCTTTTGTTTTTTTAAAGCTAATGATTTGTAATAAACTCACTTTTATAATCCGAATACCCTTTAAATAATAAATACCTAACACATATATTGCGTGTATCGTGAATGATGACATATTTACTGAATATGAAACGGAATAAGTCCAAAGTCTTTATTTCACAACTTTAGGTAATGTATACTATATAAACATGTAATACTATTTTTATACAATATGCAATTAACGATCATTTTTTAAACACAAAACGCAATGATTGTAATGAAGTAAACAAAATTACATTGGTATCTATCATTTACAATCAGACAAGAGTTTTTTACGTCAAATCAGCAAAACTTAAGTAAGGCTCTTTATGTTGCAGTTCTACAAAAAAGATCATTAAATTTATTACTGCGAGTAATCATTTTCCGTCCTCATTAAAACTAATGGTTCCGTCATGATAGTCTAAATTACCTGTTATCAGGTAGTAAGCATCTTTCTATTTCGACAGAACCAACGTTATGTAACAGTTACTTAAGTAAATGTTTCTTTGTAATTTGATGCAATCTGTTTAAAAACAACGTTTGATAGTGCTTTTCGATCATAATGGTATGTAATCCACGACGTCTCCCTATAACAAACACTATATCACATGATATACTAAACAAGGGAGGTAGATAAATTATAATAGTGTACATAAAGTACAATTTGCATGCAAAATAAATAGTTCAACGTTCAACAATGATAAATATGTATGGATTTTAATAACTATTACAACTCAAGAGATCAATAAAGTAAGTCTTGTTTACATTCCGTTCCATTCAGTTTATAATTCAAAAACTATACATCACGCATATTAGTTACCTACACAAATTCAACAACTTATGCTTGATCAAATAATTCAATGTGACCAGTGCTTGTCAACATCATTATACAACCAATGTTAATCTACAATACGATGCAAAAAGTATAACAAACAATGCGATGTAGACAATATTAAGTTATAAAATAATGTAACCGATGTTTCATTACAATACCATGTAACAAATGTGTGTCAATAACCAAATACCAAGCAACAGTATTTGACACCAATGCAAAACAACAACAGAATGTAACACGCGTTTTTCATCATCATCAAAAAACACTTTTAAACGAATTAAGCAACCATTTTTTTAGCAATGCTATTTAATATTACAATCTAAACAACTTGGAAATACCAAATAATTCTATGAGATTGTGTTTTGGTCATTCACATGAGGCTCATAAGAATAAGTAAATATGAAACGCGTTTTATTTTATGCAGTCGGTAAATTGATTACTTTTGAAGAATATTACTTTACATAAATCTATTTAATATAACCGTGCACGCATGTAAACATCACTGGTAGTGAGTATAACTGCAAAGACCGCAGTCTCCTGCCTTATTATGAATCCATTAATGTGATGCGTCGACTATGACAGGAATGTCAGTTTTACATGCGTGCTCTATGTAAAATCATGAACACGTAATTTGCTGTAGAAAAAAAAATCAAGTTGTCTTCCATGATGGATTTATATCGGAAATGTACGTTAATAACAGTAGCTCTTGAAATGTTAGGCAGTACAACGCTCTTACTTTAAAAGGTTGACTCTGTTCAGATGTTGTGGATAACGGTAAAACGCGCGTTAAAGCAACACGCGTGGGTGCCATTGGAAAACACAACCTCTTTTTTTTTTAATCGAGAGTTTCATTGGTTTTATATAAACCAGCTCTACATAGTGTATTCCTTTATATGTATGAGATGGTACACGTGGTTTATTTAAACGCTGGTATTTTCCATATGAACAGACATTCCTATTGTTGTACAGTGTATGCTTAGAGGTTGAACGCAAAATAAAATACTGTGTTCTGTTTATAAATGAAAGCTTTCACGTTTTATAAACGTTGTACCACTTTGACAATTAATGTCGTTTAAACTTTTATAAAACCACTCTTGCATCAGTATCAGATAAATTATTCTTATAAGCAATTTCAAAAGCGTTACATAAATATTTTATTAGACGTTCGTCATATATGATACATACGCTCACTGTCAAATATCATTACGTCACGAACGCAACTTATAATATTTTAAATAGTGTTTTGTCATTATTTTTTGCAGAGTTATGCACAAAATGAGACGACACTGATATAACAGAGGTCACATATGACGTGGTTACTAAATACACCACCTACAGAGACAGTTTTGCAAAGCTGAATGTAGAAACATGTACACACACAACACATTTAAATGTATTGATGCAATCATATCTTTTGACTGTAATGTGCGGTGTGTGCAACATGTTTTCTTCCGGAAACATGCTGAATCGTAAAAAGTAATTATATTATTGTTCACGGAGCGCCCAAGTTATTATCATCACACACAGTTCATTTATTAGGCAGTCAAACTGGTTCCTGATTAAGAATAAAACATTCATATTTGACCAGGTATTTTCCGGTATGATTATCAGAAGACATAATTTGATGATCACTGAACATGTGTTGTGGCCATACTAAAGATCTTTTTCGAAAACTCTTCGAAATGAACTAGCAAGGACCAACATCGCAAACAAACAATTTACAACTAAACCCCAATTTGATATTATCATAACATCGGAATTCCTGGAATGAATGCACTTCCTCTTGCCATACTAACTATCTGCTTACAAATGTCAGGCATAATAATCGAATGAAAGACTTGATAATTACCTTAAATCAACAACTGATTAGTTGCCATCTTTTTTCGTCTTCCCATTAACAAGGTTGATGGTGAGTCTGGAAGCAATAACATGTGTATGCGTAAGTCATAATTTGCATCATACTTGACAACTTGGCCTGTGCAATTAATTCCCATTCAAAAATCATGTTACATTAACAGAACAGAACATAATTTTATTACACATAAACTTTACAGTTTCTTGTGTTAAACAAAATGATTATACAAAAAACATGAATACATGAATATAGTAAGTGGTTTTTGCAGAAATTTTCTAATCAAGTAATGGATGAACTTTACCGGTATTTAAACAAAACTCATTTTATCTCACATGTAAAAAGCGTCTCAAGCTATATATGGAACCGTTATTGTATGTCGTTGAATCGATAGAATAAAACAATATTTTTTAAGAACACAAAATAATACAATTTGAGTCCGAATCAGTTAGCATTTTTGTAACACACACACTACCTAATAATATTTATACTTATAGTGTATGCAGCAACTATATAGGCATATACTAGCTACAGGCATGGTTAAATATGTACAGCATTTCACATAATGTCAAAATGTATTTAGTTTAAAGTTATACATATACAAGTAACACATATAACACAATTGAAAATGGGAATAAGTTATACATATACAAGTTATACATATAACACAATTATACAATGATATGGGTATCAAACTGGCGAATTTTAAGTGCTTCTGTAATGAACTTTCCTAACTTGAACATTTCACGTTTATTTTGTGAAGTTAACAACTGCGTGAGTTTAAACATGTTCGGTCTAACTCTATATTACGCTTTTATGTAGTTTTCACTTATTGCATTGCTGATACATAATTGGCAGATTCGTAAATTTCTTTCCACTCTATCATACCTGCCAGTCTATATTCTCAGGTTATGTGCACAGATGCGAAATTTCGTAATCGCTGATCTAAAATTTCTTGAAACAATCGTCTCTAAGTATGGTTCAAACGCGAATGTTGTTTGTAATGCTTTATATACAATTAGAACCCTATTATCATAAATATCTCGTGTCCACTCTTGTAAATACAACATGTATTCGTCGATAACTCTTTGTTTGAACAAAGACAAAAAATTAGCCTCATTTATTTGAGAGTTATTAGACCACACATAATTAAATCCGTATTTAGATAGAAAGTCCCTCACCTTTCCGAACCAATTCAATTTATTACCATTTAAGTCAGCCAAACCATCTTCCATTATGGATCGTAATATAATATTGTCACTTTTAGTTATTTTAAACCAGTATTTTACAATCCGTACATATTTGTTAATATATAACGGGTATCTACCGAGTTCGCCGTATACGACTACATTTGAAGTTGATTTCCTTACACCAAGAACAGCTTTGCAGAATTTAAGGTGCAATTTTTCAAACTCGCTACACTTAAAGAAACCCCACAATTCGCACGAGTATGTAATAATTGAAGAGGCAAACGCATCAAATAACTGCAAAGCTACCTTTGGTTTACAACTATAATTTTCAGGTGAGTTTACAATATGTTCAGTGCTTTTAGGCCCTTACCACGCAAAGTGATTGAAATTCCCGGTATAATTAAGTGTAACCCCCAGATATATTAAATCGTTCATAATTTCTATGTTATCATTTCCATATTTCCAAATCTGATTACGTTTAGTAGCTCCTTGTTTACGGAATACAATCATTTTGGTTTTCGGTATGTTGATTTGCAGCCCCCATATATTACAATAATCATATAAACGATCAATAGACATTTGCAGGTCTTCCGGCGTTTCGCCTAGTACAACCATATCGTCTGCAAACAACAGTTAAATTAAACATAGGTCTTGTATATTTATTCCCGAATTATGTCTATTTTGTAAAAACATTTCAAGATCGTCGACGAAAAGAGAAAAAAGTATCGGCGATGTTATCTCCCCCTGTCTTAGTCCGACTGCTATATTAAAATATTCCGAGTATGTGTTGCAATGTCTAACACAACATTTGACAGATTGGTACATACTGCGTATAATGCGCAACATTTTAACGTCCACATTCGACTTATATAACTTTAACTACAGTACATTTAAATATATAGAATCAAAGCAACGTTTCATATCAACGAAACAACAATAAAATCGCTTATTCATATGTACATATTTTGCAATAATAGAATGTAGTATGAAGACGGCATCTATAGTTGACCTGCCTTTTCTACACCCGAACTGCGCGTCGGAGATAACATCATTGTTTTCACACCATGTCGATATTCGCTGGTTGAGTATACATATAAACAATTTTGCAAAGCAACTTAATAAGATGATGCCTCTATAATTACTAGGGTCGGATTTATCACCCTTCTTATGTATAGGGATTATAATCCCTTCAGTCCAAGCTAACGAAAATTTGCCTGTATTTAAAATCATGTTAAAAATCGTTGTAATATACCCAGCCAAAATATCACAGGCTTCTATAAAATATTCGTTTAACAATTTATCTTCACCCGGCGATTTACATTTCTTTAAGAGGGCAATAGCTTTAATTACTTCATTATATGTTATTTGGTTATCAAAGTCCCCTAAAACATGTTCGAAATTGTCGAAGTCATGGTTCATATTAAAATCTTCTGCATTATCATTATTAGTATGGTTTTCATCTGAAAACATTTGCTGGAAATGATTCTTAAAATCATTAAGTGATGTATTGCTATTATAACATGTTGTTTTCTGGGATCTAAAGTACCTCCAAAAGTCCTTAGGTTTATTCCGTTTAAGGTCTTCGAATTGTTTACAGCGTTTTAGGTTGTATGCCTGACGTTTACTTTTTGTTATTGTTTTAAATGTGCATTTTAATTGACACATTTTTACTCTATCCGTATCGCTATGGGAGTTATTATATATATGCAATGCATCTTTATACGATCGTTTCGCATCACTGCATTCTTGATCAAACCATTTATCACTATCCGATATCGTATGTCGTTCAAATTGTGGATATTTTTTAACGCGTTTAATAAATAATGGGTCAGCGATATCTCTTACAATATTCGTAAATTGTTTAACTAGGTCGTCAATATTTGCGTCACTTTGTTCTACATTACTATGAATTAAGTCGTTAAAATCGGTGACCCTGCTAATTAAGCCATCTCGGAAATGCTGCTTGTCATTGTCCCGCCATTTCACGTGCTCGCATACGTATGGTTCTTTTACTAAAACTCGCACGTTACATTTTAAATTAAAAGACAGCGGGGCGTGATCACTGAAATTGTTAAAATCTTTTACACTAAAGTTATCAACGGTATTAAACGAATGTTCACTTAATATCAAATAATCGATGACACTTGCGCCATTAGTATTAAAACATGTATATTTACCAACGCTATAATCCGAGCCCAATCTCCCGTTAGCGATTCTCAGTGTCGTGGCCTTACATAAGTCAAGTAAATTGTTTCCTTGAGAGTTACTTCCCTTGTCCATTGAAAATCTTGGTAACGTGTTATCAGCTAAATAGTAGTCAGGGTCAATATCGTGTACATATGAATCACAAAGAATGGCATCACATTTGCACGCTGTTCGGGCGTTAAAATCCACAGCTAACATAACTGTACCCAACGATTGAAAATGGTTAATATCGTTTCCAAGACTTTCAAACAGGTCCGTATCTATCAGGTTTGCCATCGGTGAATCAGTACCCCACATATATACCGCTGCAATAAATACATCTTCATTATTGTTAAAAAAGGTTTTATCTAGTTTAAGCCATATTATAGTGTCGTAGGTATTTTTAACAATAGATATTCCACTGCTTATGCTATTGCGCGTATATATAACTATACCGCCACTATTCCGCTTAGCTAACCTATGCCTATATTTTCTATAAAAGTTATGGCAATCATACCCAGATAGTTCGATTTTGCTTGTTTTGCAAGTCCATGATTCCAACAAAATAATTAAGTCATACTGTGATAAAGAAGAAATGAAATCTGGGTCTTCTCGCTTCGCTGCACTCAACCCATTACAGTTCCAGACTACACACTTCAGTCCATCCGGTCCCTCCTACGCGTCCTTTATTGGCCTGCCGTCAATGTATAAAGTGTCGTATGACACCCACGCCCGTTTCCCCGCCTGCTTTTCCTCTTTTACTTTTCTGAAGAGACGCCGTCTTTTTGCCGCGACTTCCGGCGGAAACTGTTCCGTAACATAGAATTGCGTTCCACTAAGATTACGGCTACTTCCGCGAACCTGCTCTCTGTCGCCGAAGAATGCGAACTTGCATACGATGCTGCGGTGCCTCCCATCGCCGCCGTTTCCGGTTGATCCATTTGCGTTTTTTTGGCCCATCCTGTGTACTCTTTCAAATCTCATTGCAGCCACCGCTTCCTTGGTTAATTTGAGCTTCTCCGACAAGAAGCTCCTCACTATTTCTTCGCATTTTGCCGGTGTTTCGTTTGCTTCTTCTGGGATGTTTCCGAATATTAAAATGTTTCTCATGCTTTGTGATTGTACATTGTTCAGATCATCTCTGAGTTTGTTGTTGTGTTGTTTCAGGTCCGATATCCTTCTCCTTGCGCCCTCAATATCAACGCCCACGGAGTCGACTTTATTTTCTACCCTATCGACTTTTTCCCTGCTATCCTTGGCGATTGTATCGATATGTAACCATAGTTTTTTTTAACTCATTTTCAAAATTGTCAATCTTCCTCTCCAGCCCTTCGAGTGCCTTGAAACGCGAGTCCATATCGTTTAATTTTAGATCGATTTTGCCAAGCATGGCTATAATGTCCGCGTTCGTTGGCCCCATGTTGTTGTTGTTGTTTTGTTGGCCCGTAGTGCCTTCCATTGTTGTTGACATCTTAGGCTGTTCGATTTGGTTAGTATCACTCGCTCTACTTATCGGGTCAAATACTTTACTGGTGATAACGTTAATCCTTTCGCTAATCGCCTCGTCAGAATCGCTCACACTACTTAGCACGTCGAATACGTTATTTGTGCTCAGGCTTATCCGCTCGTGGTATAGAACTGAATAGGCCTCGCCCAATACCTGGCTGATTGAGACAATACCCCCAGGCGAGTTTTGCGTATTTATACGTTTACTACCTTCAAAATCCTCGTCACTTTCACTTCTTTTCTTCTTATCTTTCCCTTTTCTTCCTGACATTTCACAAACATTTTTACAGTGATGAATAGCTCACACTATATCCTTTATTTTGGTATTTAAATTATGGTTACACTATTAAAATTAATAAAGTTAATTCATTTTTTGTCAGAGCTCAAAAAAACACGTCTGCTTGTCGCGACTTACTATATCTATATCTGGTGAGGACCCAGAAATGGTGTGCATGTATATCGCGCGTATGCACGAGCATGTGCATTTTATCAATAAATATGAGAAACATTAATTTATGTCTGGTCATATAATGTTGCATTATTCTGTGTATGATCGTGTAATTTTTCTGACAATGAACTGTGTTATTGATAACTGATTACATGTTGTTATTGATAACTGATTACAGTTGGGGAAAAAAACATAATCATCATCTGTGAAAAGCCATATCTTTCGGCATTTAACTAATTGTTATAACATCCTCAACTTCTATCTTTTTATTACGTAATAGGAATTGCCATTGTAAATATGAAATAATTAGATGAAACACTTGCAAGTGTTGTTTTTAATATACCATTTAAGGCTTTATGAAATCTTCTTATGATATAAATGTACACATTTGTTTTTAAGTCCACAATAATAACAGTTCATCACTATCGAGTAAACAATGACATTGACCGACACTTGAGTCAACGCACATTGGTGAAATTCAGTACACATGTACGAATTAATATGCAAATATTTGTGTTTCAATACATTATGTCGTTACATATCAGGACCTTATTAGCAAAATGTATTTCAGATTCATAAAATCGTAGAAGTTTGTGTTATATCAGTAATATAACGTAATACTCAAACGTTGTGCACGGTTAAAAACAGTTTTATATATTGTAATTATTATATAGTGCGTATTGAAATATCAAACACACATTACTAGCATACACATTACAATATTATTTATTTATATACAGTTTACGTATATAATTAAACATATGGCATTCAAGTATGACATGAAATTCGTCCTCAAAAAAAGTTTCAGTGTTTGCATTTTCTGTTTTACAACGGTATCGTTTGATATATTGCATACATATTATATCGTTTTTCATCTTAATATATACTTATGAAGCATCCTGTTTCTTTCTCTTACATCGGATAGCTATGTACAGAATGTACGTTCCTTTTATTTCTGCGATGTGTATTATACATGTATGCCTTTTCTTCTCTATAATGTTCGCTCACACGACCGTATATCAGAGGCGCCACCTTCGTTTTGGAGATGCATTAAATAACTAGCCCATTATACTTACGTAGTGTTATGATGGGTATGAGTGTATTGGGGTACGATGACAATTATGTTTTCCAAACAATAACTAAATGTATATTTGTTATTATTAGATGCAAGGATCGTAAGCATGTAATTGACTGCGCGTGTATTTACATATTAAATACTTTTGATTCATTGTATTTGTATTATTGTCATGCTCATTTACAGAGATGAATGGTGTTCACATCTGATTAAATCACAACTGCAAAATGACTAATTTCAACGTATAGTCCATTGTTCTAAAAGGTAAAGAATACATAACTTTACGGCTGTTGGATATCCTTTTTTAAACATTTGACGAGTCGGAAAATTCACAGATATCACGAAGATTGATAAGGAATTTACGAAATGTAAATCACATGTAACATGATTATTCTGTTGCGATGGACGATTGGTTCAAATATAATTTTTTGTTTTGCTTCCTGATAAAACTATCGATTGAAACCAATTATATATTGACATATTTATGTATGTATTTGTTCATGTGAATGCTGTTGTTAAGTATATCATTTCATCTCTATGTTAACGTGTTGAATATTTCTCCGTGGGCTTGTATTTGCTGCCACTGCAAATAAACTGAAATTAAAACCGAAACAATTAAAGCTAAGCGAATATGACAATATTGTGTGGTCCAATTTATGATGTCTTTCCGTGGCGAATACTTACGAAATTTATAAAGTCAGTCCTTAACCATGAATGGCTTATGATTTGAGTTGTAGAATAGTAAAATAAAATATCTGATCGAATTCAACTACTTATATTAAGGATGTAATTTCCACAATTGAATTTAAAACTGTAATAGAGAATTAAGAACCATTTACTCTGCTGGACGGCAGAATAATTTTGGTTATTTTGAAACCTGAAACTGTATCTGCCATGAACACCATTGTATCGGAAGTCATATATTTGTAATATATAGCCTACCGTCTCAGGTAAAGGTGTTTAGACACTATCGACAATGACCCATGCTGAGCGGAATAAATTTGTCATCGCAGTAGAGCCGAAAGCACCTGGGTTGTAGTTTATTTCAGAACTGTTATGCTGCGTGTGCATTTTATATCACGAGTCAAACACGTTTATCTCGGTATCTAACTTTATTTATCAATATTTTGTTCAACCATTTACCGGAACATATCATAAGAACGGTATTCCCGGTTTTTGGAGTGTACTACATAGTGTAAATTTATGTTGCACATTTAGTTGATGATTAACATGACGCTATGCTGATATATAATATACGATATTTACTATCAATGAGAAGCATTGAACATACATAATAATAATTTCGTCATACATTTTCCTCGCGTTAAAATTATAAAAAAAAAATATTAATTTCTTTTTTTGTTCAGAGGTGAAGTTGTTGAGAAAGAAAACCAGCCCTAATAGACTCAAAATGTATACAGCCATTGCTCTTTCGCAAGCATGCAAATTGGATTTTCCTTTAATGTAGTTGATAGTTTGAACAACAGATGGATAAACAAATATCCGTTTTGAAATATTGAGAAACGTAGCAGAGCATTTCTTTAAAATTCAGATATTTACAGTTTAAATATTTAAATTATTTAGATAACATTATTTCTAATTGCGAAACAAAGCATACGGTTCAGACTTTATCATCTAAATTTATTGAGGTTTCATGGGGTTTATTATCGTTCAATATTGGATAAGTAATGTATTTAACGTTAAAACAACACCACTTCTATCAATTTTAACGTTATATGTATCGATCCAAAATTGACAGCGGGAATTATTAATCAATCAATATTTTGTAATGATATTCAATATAAAATACTTCAATTCATCATTACATGAGTTCATCATTACAAAAATAAACGATTTGGGACGTACGATTGAAATTTACCGATAACTATGCTACTTTTATCCCAGTCATACAATCCCAGGTTTGCCAGATTCAACCTTACCACTTGACATCCATTAAAGGGCACATTTACAAACAGAACAAAAACATGCCATGATTTATCAGCTCAACAAAATGTTTAAACACGCCCATCAGAGAATATCTTACGATGTGAATTAGGACTCTTCAATATAAACAAGTAATATAAACAAGGTAGAAAACATCGATGTCTTGTTAATTAACGAATGTTAAGCGCAGGAAAATTAAAAGTACAGCTAAAGTTATAAAGATCAGGGTTTCTTCAAATCATTTACCCATTTTGAAGTTCAGAATCTCTTGAAATATAACATTCGTCTGATTAAGTATGCCATTATACTTCAATTTATCAATCCATGCTTTCCCTGAACTTGGAAATATGCATGTTTTCGTCTAAAAGTAATTATATAAATCAAACGTGTGATTTATCTGCCCCACTCAAATACAGACTTAACCTTGGCATTGTAGCGAGTGTAGTTCTGCTCAGGACGATGTGGTTGCTAATAATACACGGAGATGTGTTCAGGTTGTGGTTGCAGATGGTAATGGTGGTAATTTGTGTTGTTCTTGTTGTGTAAGATGATGATGAGCAGTAGCATGCTGCTGCTGTTGCTTCTGCTGCTGATGATGATGATGATGGTCTAGATGATCATAATGACAATGATCATGACGGCCATGATGATCATGATTAGCATGGTAATGGAAATAATGCAGGTTATAATGAAGCATCGGTGATGATTTTGATTGCGGTAGTAATGGTACTTATTTATGAAGCAAAACAAAACGTTGGAATAATGAATTAAATACTATAGGAAAAATAATTTGTATGTTGGTGATATATTAATCATTTCAAATAATTTATAAAAATATGTTAAAATAGTGTTTGACTAAACCGTGTTGTGTAAATCGGTGTTGCAAAATCTAAATGCAAAGGCACCCTTCACGGCCAAATTCCTTTGACGAGTCAGTGTACTTAATGATAAGAAGCATGGTCGATCGACGTATTTGCTTTAAACTTCAGGGAAAGAGGTCCGTGTTTACCTTTAACATTTTTTTTCCTTATCCCTCAGTTTAGATGCTAACTGGAGTTTCACCTCTTTATATTGAAGATTATGTATGCTAACCTTCGACGAGTGACTTGTCTATTATTTTACTATTTATGAAAACATCAGCGAATTCTTCTCCGATTCTTCCACCATATCGGCGATAGCATCTAATGATATCTCAAAAATTTATAGTAATTTTATTTTTCATAAACAAACCGCTCAGACGACAGATCGTTGTATGCACTGAGTTCATATCGGGTAAGAAATCGCAACATTGGTTAAAATGGTATTTAAATAAATAAATAAATCTTACGAATTTATATTTTGGATTTGAAATAGTCTCCTTGATTTGAACACTTGAGATAAATATAAGGACGGCTGTGCGCTAAGTTTTGTTGTGTTTATCAGCGGAATTAGTCATGAATGCGAATTAATAAACGTCGAGCCCCAGAGCGGTCTTTACGTATGGATTATTTCAAAGCATGTCAGAAGTTTTTTAAACGAGGCGGAGCATGCTTGTAAACATTTATGTGTTTTTTAAAGCATAACAGTAAGAAACGCGGGCGACTTGGGCGAATACAGAGTAGAACTGAATGAAACTAAGAGAGCGACTTAGTGTACACTAATACTACCTGACTACCTGGTTTGATCCCTTTAATGCAATCGGGAAGTATTTATACGTGTTTATTCGCTAAGTGGACTGATGATTGGATATAACTAGTCGGATAAAGTTCATTTGTGAAATCGAGCCTCACTTCTTCTGTTTACCGATGTGGTAGTCGCTTGTGGAGAAAAGACACAATCAAAGAAGCCGATGAACCTTTCTAACGGGTCAATTTTCAATCAATTATGCATATAAAATAAACAAAAAAGAAAAAGCTCTATATCTTGAAATTAAACCATTTTGCGACAAAGATTACTACAGTGTAACATTCAACAAACATTTAAAGAATGAAACAGTATGGATAATTAAAACATATAAAATATGAGTGAGCGAAGGCTCAGTGTTAATTTGCTTGTAAACGGTGTAAATAAAGATAGTTTGAAATCGTTATTTACGTTGTGTCGACTTATTGTGATTATAAGCGCGGGTAAGTACTTGCTTATCACGTTATGAAATCGCTTATCGACTCTGATTATATTTTTTCGCATTGAAGCCATGCGTTTTACATGGAATAGCTAAATAACCTAGGTACACAAGCGATCTTATCATACGCAATTTGATCCAGGTAGAAGCGAAGTTAACTACTTTATTTGTTCACAGTTTTCATTTTGTTATTTAAGTTATTCGTTGAATCCATACCGTTTAATTAATTTTTAAGTGAAAATATAAGTCCTAATTAAATACGGTTTATTACCAAAAACAGCAAACGAAAATAAACAATTTCGTTGTGATTAAAGGCATCTTAGCGTTAATTCGGCGGGCGACAATTTAATTAAATTGAACATAAGCGACTGTATCACTGATGTCTTTACTGTACTAACTGTGCTATTTGGACTCACTCTTACTCCAATTTGGTTTCATATATATCTAGACCATTTAGACGGTTAACGCTGAGTGTAACTGTCAACGAATCGGAAAATATCAATATATATTTAGAAACATGTTATAATACTCTCTGTTGATATGTCACACCACTCTGTTAATCAATCAGGCATTACACTGTAGAGAAAATGTCATCATTAAATATAAAACATTGAAGTTGAAACAATTAGGTAACACTATTGTAGGTTATACAATAATTTGAAATATTTACTGGACCGATTTGAACACATAATACAGCAAGCTTCATACCTTTTTTACATAAGGACGTTTATTCGTGTATTGTCTTGAATGTATTTCATGTTTAAGTACCATGTTATGTCTAGTTTATACTGTGTGAAAATTCAGCCTGTCATTCCATGTACGTTCAAGATAATTATTTTCATTAACCAGTAACAATATGTTCAAAAAATGTTTCTTTTGCTATTTCGGATACATATACTATTTACCACATAGAGGCATCTAAAAAATGTAAATATTGGAACTCCAAAATTAAATTTCTAAACATGGATTTAGCAATAAAACACACGAACGGCAACACACGTTTGAAAACGAGTATAACCATAGAAAATGGAACAGTATAGTAAAAAGCATAGTTGAGTTAGTATCGTTTTCGAAAAGAAAGTAATACCACTTTATTGATGGAAGGCGAGTTAATCAATCTACTGTACTCGTATAATTAAATTGGACTATTTTACTGCGTACTAAGGAGCAAATGCAAAGATACATAACAGAAATTACGTATTAGAGTGATTAATGTAAAAGACGCATTTTTAATTTTACTATTTTTTATGGCGGGGGTGTTAAGGTGTGTCTTCATACCGATAATAAGGACTAGGGACTATACGGTTGTGTTTTCGATATCAAAAAGAGATATAGAATTTGTCTGATCTTTACTTTCGACATGTTCAATTAAAATTGGTAGCTACTTTTCCTGTTATTACTTTTGTCAATCAAATGTGGATATGGTATAGAATTTCTTGGACTTAACCAAAAGTGAATATTGTATAATATTTCTTGGAGATTATTTGACTTGAGCAAACATTTCTTCAAGAATATCTTGGTCCCTTATACACAAGTGTAAAATGAGCATTGCTGTTTTCATCTTTGATATGCAGAAATACTTAAACAAACAATGTACAGGTTGACTGACAGCGACACATATTGCATGCAGTGTATGTTTTATGGACTGTCTGCGAAAGTTGTATTGTTGTTGATACGGCTTCAGCTGCTTTGAGCATAACTTATCCCCGAATTATCAGGGTTTGACAACGCGGATAGTGCTTCCAGTTTACGAACAAATAACACACGTTCCGCCAAAAATATCGGGTAAACATCCGCGTCACAAACATCAGAGTAAAATAAAGCTGCAGTACAGATATGAGCCTTAGTTCGTTCCTAAAAAAAGCACATATCAATGACGTAAATATTGATATGCGATACAATAGACAGTTAATTAAAGTGTATATTATCGCTTGCGATATTTTAAACCGTTAATAACATACATTAAATGCACTTTCAGTTCACTTATTGAACTCTTCATTCAGAAAAAAATAAAAAAGCACAAGCATGGTTGCATAATTTTATAGATCTGGATTGTTTTTTCTCATATTGTACAGTATACAAAGCAAACTTATAGTCATACGGTTTTATAAATTCTAATTTAAAAAAAAATAACTTAAATTTGAAAAAAATATATTGAATTTGTTGATAATGATTTTCGTAGAAAAGCTTTTAGGAGATGTAAGATAAGTGTTCATTCGTTAGAAATTTAAACATGATATAATAACATTATCATTTGTATGTATACATGATTTTGATAATGTGAAATGCTTTTGTTAAGTTTTTCCATTTCATTCTATGTTTAAGTATTAAATATTACGCCGTTGGTATGTATTTAGCTGCCATTGTAAATTAACTGAAATTAAAACTGACAAACTAAGATTAAGCGAATATAACAATAGTGTGTGGTTCAATTTATGATGTCTACCCGTAGCGAATACTTCCATTAATTATGAAATCAGTCTGTAATCATTACTGACTTATGCGTTTTGAGTCTTAATATAGTAAAATGAATTATTTGATCGAATTAAACTACTTATTTCAAGGATTTAATTACCACCATTGAATTTAAAACTGTTTTAGATAATTTAGAACCATTTACTCTGCTGGACGGCAGAACAATTTTGGTTATTTTGAGACCTGAAACTTAAGCTGACATGAAAACCATTGTATCTGAAGTCATATATTTGTAATATATAGCCTACCGTCTCAGGTAAAGGTGTTTAGACACTATCGACAATTACCCATGCTGAGCGGAATACATGTGTCAGAGCAGTGGAGCCGAAAGCACTGGGTTGTAGTTTATTTCAGAACTGTTATGCTGCGTGTACAAATTGTATCACGAGTCGAACACGTTAATCTTTGTATGGAACTTTATTTATCAATATATACATGTATCAACCGTTTATCGGAACATATTATAAGCACGGTATTCTCGGTTTTGGAATGTACCACATAGTTAAACGATTTGTTACATATTAAGTTGATGATTACCAAGACGCTATTCTGACATATAATATACAATATTTAAACATCAATGAGAAAGCTTAAAAATATTTAATTATTTAGTTGTTCATTTTTCTCACTTTACATTGATCAACAATTTCATGCGTTTCTTTTCTATTCAGCGGTGAATTTGTTGAGAAAGAAAACCAGCGACAATAGTCTCCAAATATGTACAGAACACTGAAGTGCCATAACTCAATCGCAAGCATGCAAATTGGATTTTTTTCCGGTAATGTAGTTGATATTTTAACAACACATGGTTAAACAAATATCCGTTTTGCAATGTCAAGAAACTTAACACGTCATTTCTAAAAAAATCAGGCCTTTTCAATTTAAATATTCAAATTATTTAGATTAAGTATTAATATGCGTAATTATCACAAACATGCAAATGGCGGAACAAAACATACGACTCAGCATTTGTCATCTAAATTTAGTGAGATGCCATGGGATTTATTATCGTTGAATATTTGATAAATAATGTATCAAAAGTAAAAACAACACCTAAATCAATTACAACGAAATCTGTATCGATAAACAAATCACAGCTCTATACCTGAAATTGGAAGGGAAATTATAATATTGTAATGCTTTTAATTTATAAAATAGTTCAATTCATGATAACATGTGTAAATCTGTATACAGATAACCCATTTGGGACGTAAGATTGAAAAGAACCGGTAACTATGCTACTTTTAATCCAGTCATACAATCCCAGGTATGCAAGACTTAACCTTACCACTTGACATCCATTAAAAGGCACATTTATAAACGGAACAAAAAGCATGCCATGATTTATCAGCTCAACAAAACGTATACACATGCCAATCAGAAAATCTATTACGATGTGAATTTGATCTCTTAAATGTAAACAAGGTAGAAGACATCCACGTCTTGGTAATTAACGAATGTTAAGGACAGTAAAATTAAAACTACAGCAGAAGTTATTAAAATCAGGGTTTCTTCAAATCATTTACCCACTTGGAAGTTCAGAATCTCTTGAAATGTTACATTCGTCTTGTGAAATATGCCATATACTTCAATTTATCAATCCATGCTTTCCCTTAACTCGAAAACATCCATGGTTTCGACTAAAAGTAATTGTGCAAATCATAAGTATGATTTATATGCCCCACTCGCAGAAATACATGGACTTGTAGCGAGAACAATACTGATGAGGATGGTGTGGGTGATAATCATAAACTGTGATGTGTTCAGGTTGATGTTGCAAATGTTGATGATGGTAATTTTCGTTTTTTGTGTTGTGTATGATGATGATGACCAGTATCATGATGATAATGATGATGATGATAATGATGATGATGATGGTCACGCTGATTGTAATTGCAATGATCACGCCGGTCATGATGATCATGATGATGCTATTGATGCATATTATAAATTTATAATGAAACATCGGTGATGATTGTGATTGTGATAGTAATGGTACTTATTTATTTAAAAGGTAAAAATTATAAATTAAATAATACAGGACAGATATTAATAAGTATGTTGTTTTTATATTTATTATTTCAAATAATTTATAAAAAGTTGTTAAAATATTACGACTTTATCGTGTTGTGTCAACCCGTGTTGCAGAATCTAAATGCAAAGGCACCCTCCACGGTCCCAATTCCTTTGACGAGTCAGTGTATTTAATGTTATGGGCATGGTCGACCGACGTATTTGCTTTAAACTTCAGGGAAAAATGTCGGTGTTTACCTTTGACTCGATGTTTCCTAATCCCTCAGTGTAGATGCAAACTTGACGATTATGTGTGTTAACCTTCGACGAGTGACTTGTCTATTATTTTTACTATCTATGAGAACATCGACGAATTCTTCTCCGCTTGGCCCGCCCACCATATGCATATAAGCGATAGCATCGAATTATATCTCAACGATTTATAGTAATTTCATATGCATACAAAACCGCGCCGACGGCAGATCGTTGTATGCAGTGAGTTCATATCGTGTAAGAATATTGCTACATTGGTTTAAATATTATTCAAATAAATAAATCCTACAAAATTATATTTTGGATTTGAAATTGTCTCCTTGATTTGAAAACTTAAGATTAATATAAAGACGGCTGTGCGCTAAGTGTAGTTGTGTTTATCATCGGAATCAGTCATGAATGTGAATTAATTAACGTCGAGCCCCCGGGCGGTCTTTACGTATGGATTGTTTCAACGCATGTCAGAAGTTGTCAACCGAGAGGAGCGTGCTTGCGAACATGTATGTGCTTTCAAAAGCATAACAGTAACGCGGGCGACTAGGCTGAATACAAAGCGCGGCTAAGTTTACACTACTACAACCTGATTACCTGGTGTGTTGCATTTAATGCAATCAGGTAGTCTGTATATGTTTTCATTCGCTAAGTGGAGTGGTGATTACATATGACGAGTCGGATACAGTTCATTTGTGAAAGAAATCCTCACTTCGCCTGTTAACCGGTGTGGAACTCACTCGTGGAGAAAACACACAATCAAAGAAGCCGACGAACCTTTTAAATGTGTCAATATCAATTAATAAGGCATATAAAATAAACAAAAAATTCTGTGTATATAGAAAGAAAGCCATTTTGAGATAAAGATAACTACATTGTTACGTTCAATAAAAATTAAAGAATGAAACAATACGGATATATACAATATATAAAATATGAGTGATCGAAGGCAAAGTGTTAATTCTCTTGTAAACGGTGGACATAAAGCTACTTGGAAATCTGTATTTGCGTTTTGTCGACTAAATGTGATTATTAGTGCCGGTAAGTACTTGCTTATCACTTTATGTAATCACTTATTGACTATGATTATATGATTTTCGCATTGACGTCTTGCGTTTTGAAAGGAATAACTAAATAACCTAGCTGCACACGCGATCTTATCATACGCAATTTGATCTATGTAGAAGCGGAATAAACTTCTTTATTTGTTCACGGCTTTCATTTGTTTGTTTTAGGTTATTTTTCGAAAAGATTAACCCGATTAATCAATTTTTAAGTGACAGTATAAGCCCTAACTAAATACAATTTATTTTTACATACAGCAAACGAATACGTTTAATAAACAATTTTATTGTTATCAAAGGCGTCTTAGCGTTAATGCGACGGGCGACACATTCATTAAATCAAATATTAGCGATTGTTTCACCGATGTCCTTACTGTGCTAACTGCGCTATTTAGACTATTTTCTTACTCCAATTTGGTTTCATATTTATCTAGACTATTGAGACGGTTTACGCTGAGTGTTACTGTCAAAATATCATCGGGAATTATCCTAGTATATTTAGAAACATTTCATTATACTCCTCTGTTTATATGTCACACCACTCTGTTAATGAATCATGCATAACACTGTTTACAAAATGTCGATCAAAACATATCAAACATACGTTGACACATTTAACGAACAGTATTGTATTTCATACAATAATTTGAAATATTTGTTGGTCTGATTTGAATACATGTATATAATTTGTAACTAATAAGGCAAGCATCACATATGGAAGTTTATTCATGTATTGTCTTGATTTTTCATGTTTAAGTACCATGCTATGTTTATTTTATACGGTTTATGAGATCAGCTTATCTTTCCAAATCCGTTCAAGATAATTATCTTCATTAACCAGTTACACTTTTTACAAAACAATTTTATTGTATATGTCGGATACATACACTATCCACTAAATAGAGGAAACTGAAATATAGGAAATATTGGAAGTCCTGGTCTACTGAATCGCAACATTGTTGGCTGGTAACGGTTCAAGCCTTATCATAGCTGATAAGGCGTTCACGTCTAATCGGAAAGCAAGACTCCGTCTCTGTGCAGGCCAATGTGGAGTGGACATAAATCTTTCTAAAAAAGTTTAGTCAAACAAACATGAGACATCTTGCGTGATTTATCCATTACGTTAATTGATTCGGATTCGCTGATAACGATTTTACTATTTTTTCACTATTAAACGCTAATACTCTTAACTGAACATTTCTCGATATTCCGTGATCTAATTTGATAGCATTCTTTTACTTTGGTCAGCATACGATACAAACAACTTCAAAACAGACCGACTGGTTTGTTTGTTGCTTAAGATAAATTGCTTTACATTCTTCAATTTTAGCAGGTATCAATTTCGATCAAACCGGTCTTATAACTGGTAATGTCTTTGCGAACACCAACTTTACAAATGAAAATAATCTATTAACCGTCGCACAAGGTCAAAGATGCGGGTTGCTGCTAATTGATGACACTGATCTAGGTATCTTGTGCTATACGTATATCAAGAGATGGCTGTGTTGCGTTCAGTGTTTGCTGTATAGTGTGCTGATGAATGAACTTCTTTAATTTAGAGCAAACGCAAATAACGCGCGATGGCTTTGCGAATCTTGACATATCGTTGTGGAAAAGCTACTGCTACTGTAGCCATGGCTGCTGCCGTTGCTGATGAAAGTGATTATTATAAGTATTAGTATTATGATGATGAGAAGGATGATGATGCTCCTGAATCTTTGTTAATTGATTATAATTGCTCTTGTGGACAACTTCTTCTAAGAGACACTTATGTACGTTGACATCAAGCTCAGATAGCCAAAATGTTACGAGCTCTTGTATGAATGGTTACACATTTAATCATGTGACATCCCTTGAGGGGTTTGAACTCGCATTACATCCAAAATCCCCGGACAGCCAATCTATTCGCCGTAGTTTTTTTTTTTTTTGCCGTTTTTGTTTTAAATCAGCAATCGCAGTCCCTAGTGGTTTAAAGTGTGGAATTTCTTAGTCGTTTAGCTCTTATTTCAGCAATGATCAACTTTACATAACTGAGCATTTGTAATGCAAATTTTGTTCTCTTGATGCGACTAGGTAAGGACTGAAACAGCTTTCCAACCTGAAAACCCATTTTAAGTGAGAAATGTTACAGTAAGTTAACGTTATACAAAAGTATATGAAATCATGCTACATTCTGAGCAACATAAACGACTCTATTAAGTGAAGCACATAATCATGAACATCGTGTTTAAAACGTGCGCCTTTTCTCTATAGAAATTATTGCCATAGAGGAGATATTCATTATACAAATGAGCATTGTTCTGGAAAAATGGGGTTTAATTCATGTGCGTAAAGTGTCGCAGATAAGCCTGAGCGGACTGCAAAGGCTAATGAGGGACTATATATTCATCGCTTAACGTTTTCACGTTTTGGTAAATTGACAAAATTGAAAAACATTTTTTTCAGATTCGTAAATTATCGTTGAGGTTATGATAGTTGAGAGGAAACGGTAATACTGAACATTTACCATGCCTTTACATATCCATTATATGTATCTTTTGACGATTTAAAAACCTGAAAATTATAAAGCGTTGCAACGCGAAACGATTCAATAATTTGGATTTGTTTGTTATCGTTGTATTTTGTGACACTACGGGGATTGCTAATATAGAGTATAAAATACACAACTCACTGTATGAGCACGGATGGCCGAGTGGTCTAAGCGTAAGACTCTTACTCCAGGGTTCAGTGGTTCGAGCCCAGTTGGGATTACTTTATTTTCTTTTTTAAATTGTATTCTTGTATTTTACTGGAGCTTTTTAGCTCTAATGTTTACATTTATCAATATAAAGCATTTAATAACGAACTTCAATACATGCCAAATCGTATCGCATGTGCACAGACTAATCTGGGATAACACTTTACGCACATGGCTTAAACACCGTTTACCCAGAGCGAGGCTGTTGGTGATGTACATATAGTCGATCTATAAAACTGTAGGTGTTATTCAAGTATACGTCACTACAACCTTTTTGGCAAACACTCTACTTGATTTGATGTGTCTTCACCTTTCTTACCAATAGTTTACCTAATATTATATAAATATTACAACTGTTTTTGATTGTTAAAATTACAAGCATTTGCTGCTTCTTAAATAAGTATTTATGCAACCCTAAATATATATTGTCTATATATTACTTGTTTCCTGTTTTATTTGTTAATATGTACACGTTTGAAAATAAGGTTTTAATGAACACTTTCATTGTAGTTTTGGTGTTTATTTGTATGATTGTATTTGTATTGTACTGATACACTTTGACTATACTTTGTTTACTTGTATGTAAATCGTCAAAGGCGTTTTGCCGATTTTCCAATAAAAAACTTGAAACTTGCATTTTTGAAGTTGTGAAATATTATTATATACAATTATATAAAAGTATATTATTCAACATTTCAAATCTCCTCAAAATGATTTAAGTATACATTTAATATATATGATATAATTCACTAAAGCATAATACACGATTTTTATCACAAGTATTAATTTGAATACAAACTAGTATCAGCTTAGCAGAAAATGAACCGCTAAAAAGAACTCTTTAAGTGTCACTTGTTCAACAACAGACGGTCCACAGGATGTGATCAATTATATCTGATCTGGGCATTGACCCTTTGCAATCAAGCAGTCACCTTTCTGTCAGTGTCTCTAATTATAACACTAACGCAAGTTGATTATCCTTATGAACTCTTTGAAACCAACACTCATTAGCAGGTATAATGAAATATGTCTGTAGGTTTGGTTATATACAGCTGAATGTGATAATTTAAAATCTGAAAATACGTTTGATAGCAAAGTTAACTTTTACGTACATGTATGAACACTTTTGTAATATTTGCAGTATTATTTTGGTATACTAAATCTCTATTATTGCAATCTCTAGCACGTATTTACGATATATAGCATAGTTATATAAATTAAACACTATTTTGCATCGATTATACTTTATGATTGGACACAATTTATTGTCCTTACGTTACATTTCATCCGCTAATTAAATATGAATTACACTGAATATCATTAGTAATGCGATAATTGAGGTCCATATTTCGAGCAATGGATTAACAAATGTTCTGTCAACAGCATTATGCGGTATGATTTCATTTGTTAATTCAAACGGAAATGTAGCGTTACATATTTAATCACAGAGTTCAAATTGGCGACCAATTTAATGTGAGTTTAATTCAGAACAAAGGAACAAAATATCGTGGGCCCGTGGCCGATTAATATATGTTACCCTGTTGTGATGTTATTGCTAACCTAATTTCGAGCACTGGATTTTCAAACATGTTCTGTAAACAGCATGATGTGAGGTTATTTTATTTGTTATATAACAAATATAAGAAGCGCCAACCAGTAATATTGAAAAGATTGAATTTCGCATTTGAGACACTGTCAGAACAGTTTTTATTTTGGTGATAAAAATGGAGTTGGTTATGACTTTTTGTTTCTCTTGCGGGATTCATGAGTTATTAAATAGACTCAGATATTATTCATTGGCAAAGGTAATAAGATATATATTTTAATTTACAAAAAAAATATATAACTTTGGAAACAAAATTAATTTGTTGAAAAGGATTTTCATAGAAAAGCTATTAAGAGATTTAAGATAATTCATAAGAAATGTATACCTTATATAACAACATTACCATATATATGTTTACATGATTTTGGTAATGTGAAATGCTTTTTTTAAGTATTTTATTTCATTCTATGTTGACGTGTTGAATATTTCGCCGTAGGAATGTATTTAGCTGCTATTGCTGATTAACTGAAATTAAAACTTTCAAATTAAAGTTAAAGGAATATGATCATAGTGTGTGGTCCAATATATTATGTCTACCCGTGGCGAATACTTCCGTAAATTATGAAGTAAGTCCGTATTCGTGAATGGCCTATGCGTTTGAGTCTTAATAACGTGAAATAAATTATCTGATCGAATTTAACTACTTATTTCAAGGATTTAATTTCCACCATTGAATTTAAAACTGTGTTAGATAATTAAGAATCATTAACTCTGCTGGACGACAGAATAATTTTGGTTATTTTAAAACCTGAAACATTAGCTGACATGAAAACCATTGTATCTGAAGTCATATATTTGTTATATATAGCCAACCGTCTCAGGTAAAGGTGTTTTGACAATGTAGACAATGACCCATGCTGAGCGGAATAAATTTGTTAGCGCAGAAGAGCCGAAAGCACTGGGTTGTAGTTTATTTCAGAACTGTTATGCTACGTGTGCAACTTGTATCACGATTCAAATATGTTAATCTTGGTTTTGGACTTTAAATATTAATATATTGGTCCACCGTTTACAGGAACATTTTATAAGCACATTAGTTTTGGTTTGTGCGTGTACCACATAGTGCAATTTTTTTGTTACACTTTAAGTTAATGATTAACATGACGCTCTGCTGACATATAATTTACAATATTTAAACGTCAGTGAGAACGCTTGAAAAATATATAATTATAATTTCGACATACATTTTCGTCACCTTAAATATATCAAGAATTTAATTTGTTTCTTTTCTATTCAGCGATGGAGTTGTTGAGAAAGGAAACCAGCGCCTATAGTCTCTTACTGTTTACAGAACACTCAAGTGTTATTGCTTTATCGCAAGCAAGCTAATTAGATTTCTTTTCAAGTAATTTAGTTGATATTTTGAACAACACATGGTTGAACATAGTCAAACAAATATCTGTTTTTACATGTCGAGAAACTTAAGAGAACATTTCTTTAAAATTCAGGTATTTACAATTTAAACATTTAAACTTTTAAGATAATCACATGAATTCAAATGACGAAACAAAGCCTAGGGTTTAGCCTTTATCATCTTTATTTAGTAAGGTATCATGGAGATTAGTTTCGTTATATATTTGATAACTAATGTACCTAACTTAACAACAAAAGCAACCATATCAAGTAAACCGTAATCTGTATCTATCCAAAATGCACAGCTCTATAATGGAAATTATAACGAAAATCATTATATTGTAATGATATCAATTTATAAAATATTTCGATTGATGATAACATTTTCACATCAGTATAAAAATAGGCTATTTGGAAGTAATATTGAAATGTACCGGTAACTATGCTACTTTTACCCCAGTCATACAATCCCAATTATGCCATACTTAGCCCTACTACTTGACATCCACTCAAAGGCACATTTACAAACAGAACAAAACACAAGCCATGATTTATTAACTCGACAAAAAGTATAAAAACGCCCATCAGATAATATCTTACGATGTGAATCTAGACTAAATAAATGTAAACACGGTAAGAGACGTCGATGTCTTGGTAATAAACGATTGTTAAAAGCAGGAAGTTATTAAAGTCATGGTTTCTTAAAATCATGTACCTATTTTGCAGTTTAGAATCTCTTGAAATGTAACATTCGTCTTGTTTAATATGTCATTATACTTCCATTGATCAATCCGTGCTTTCCCTGAACTCGACAACATCCATGTTTTCGTCTCAAAGTAAGTTTTTGCATCATCTGTATGATGTATATGCCCTTCCCACAGAAAGACGTATCCCTGACATTTAAGGGCAAACAGTACTGCTGAGGATAGTGTGGTTGATTATATTGTGAAATATACTATTGCGGTTGTTGTTGTTTATGATGATGATATTGCTGCAGATGGTGATGGTGGTAGTTTGGATTCTTGTTGTGTATGGTGATGAGTATCCGAAGTAGCATGATGATAGTGGTGATGATGATGATGATGATGGTCGGGATGATTATAATGATGCATATTATCATGAAGCATCATTTATTATTGTGATTGTGGTAGTAATAGGACTAATTTATGAAGCAAAACGTTGGATAAATAAATTATATACCGCAGGAAATATTTTAATTTGTATGTTGGTGATATATAAATCATTTCAAATAATTTATAAAAAGTATGTTAAAATAGTGTACGACTTAACCGTGTTGTGTCAACCGGTGTTGCAGAATCTAAATACAAGGGCAACCTTCACGGTCAAAATTCCTTTGACGAGTCATTGTACTAAATGATATGAGCATGGTCGACCGACGTATGTGCTTAAATGTTTAGGACACGATGTCTCTGTTTACGTTATACTTGATTTTTCCTAATCCCTCAGTTTAGACGCAAACATGAGGATTATGTTTGTTTACCCGCGACGAGTGCGTTGTCTATTATTTTACTATCTATGAGATCATCGACGAATTCTTCTCCGCTCGGCCCGCCCACCATATCGGCGATAGCATCGAATTATATCCCACAGATTTATAGTATGTTAGAACTTCATACAAAACATCGCCGACGACAGATCGTTCTATGCAGTGAGTTCATATCGTGTAGGAATATCGCTACATTGGTTTAACTTGTATTAAAACACAAAAAAACTACGAAATTATATTATGAATTTAAAAATGAAACTCCCTGATTTGAAAACATGAGATAAATATAAAGACCGCTGTGCGCTAAGTTTAGTTATGTTTATCAGCGGAATCAGTAATGGATGTAAATTAATAAACGTCGAGCCCCAGGGCGATCTTTACGTATGGATTGTTTCAACGCATGTCAGAAGTTGTTAAACGAGGCGGAGCGTGCTTGCTAACATTTATGTGCTTTTAAAGCATAACATTTACGCAGGCGACAAGGGCGTATACATTGTACATATAAAAGAAAGTAAGAGAGCGGCTAAGTGTACAATTATACTACCTGACTACCTGGTTTGCTGCATTAAATGCAATAGGGTAGTCTGTAAACGTTTTCATTCGATTAGCGGAGTAGTGATTGGATATGACGAGTCGGATATAGTTGATTTGTGAAAGCGATCCTCACTTCTAATGTTAACTGATGTGGGACTCGCTCGTGGAGAAAACATACAATCAAAGAAGCCGATGAACCTTTATACAGGTCAACATTAATCAATCAGACATATACTATTAATACGAGGGTTGTGTATACATGTATATAAAGAAAGCCATTTGGCGACAACGATTACTACAGTGTAAAATTCAACAAAAAGAATGAAACAATATGGACACATAAAATAAATAAAATATGAGTGATCGAAGGCAAAGTGTTAATTCCCTTGTAAACGGTGGAAATAAAGTTAGTTTGAAATCTGTATTTACGTTTTTTCAACTAAATGTGATTATAAGCGCCGGTAAGTACTTGCTAATCACTTTGTTTAATCGCTTATTGACTCTTATAATATTATTTTCGCATTTAAGTTATTCGTTTTAAAAGGAATAGCTAAATTACTTAAGGGCAAATGCGATCTTTTCATACGCAATTTGATCTAGATAGAAGCGAATTTTACTACTTTATTTGTTCACTGATTTCATGTTGTGTTTAAGGTTATTTTTTGAAGAGACAGACCCGATTAGTATTTTTTTAAGTGACAAAATAAGTCCTAATCAAATAAAATTTATTATCAAGAACAGCAAACGAGAACGTTAAATAAACAAGTTCGTGGTTATCAAAGTCATCTAAGCGTTAATGGGGCGGGCGACAATTTAATTATTATTCTTTACTATGCTAACTGCGCTATTTGGACCATTTTCTTATTCGAATTTGGTTTCATATATACCTGGACAATTGCGACGGTTTACGCTTATTGTTACCGTAAACGAATATATATGTCACACCACTCTGTTTATAAATAATTTATAACACTGTGTGTGTAGAACAAATGTCGATCGTTAAGTATAAAACATACGTTGAAATATATAAGCTACCAATATGGTAAGTTATTAAATAATTTGATTTATTTCTTTGTCTGATTTAAATACAAACTTTGTAACAAATAAGGCAAGCATTACACCTTTTTGAACATATGTAAGTTTATTCATGTATTGTCTTGTATGTTTTCATGTTTAAGTGCCATGTTTTGTTTATGTCATACTGTTTGTAAATTCAGCTTATCATTCAATTTTATCCGTTCAAGATAATTATTTTCATTAACCAGTAACAATATGTACACAATTATTTTCATATTATATGTCGGGCACAAAAAAAAGATTCACCAAATAGAGGCAACTTAAATAAAGGAAATATTGGAACTCGCAACAACAAAAACGTCAACACATACTTTATGAAGATCATTTCCGTAGAAAATGAAACAGTATAGTTAATATTATAGTTGAGTTAGTATCGGTTTCGAAAAGACACCGAAACAGTCTGGTGTACTGAATTACAACACTGTTGCCTGGTAATGGTTCAAGCCTAACCGATAAGCAAGGCTTGGTCTCATTATAGGTCAACGTGTTGGGGACATAGATATTTCTTAAAATGTTTAATCAAACAAACCCAAGAGGTATTGTGAGATTTAACCATTACGTTAATTGCTTCTGATACGCTGATAACGATTTCTCCCTTTTACATCTATTTAACGCTGATACTCTTAGCTCAACATTTCTCGATATGCCATGATCTAATTTAATAGCATTTTTCAACTTTCGCCAAGATACAATACAAACAGTTTCAAAACAAACCGACTGTTGTTTGTAGCTTTAAGATAAATTACTTTACAATCTCCAATTTTAACGAGTATCAATTTCGAGAAAACCTGTCTTATAACTGGTAATGTCTTTGTAAAAACCGACTTTTTAAATCAAATTAATATATTAACTGTCGCACATGGTCTGAGATGCGAGTTGCTTCTAATTGATGACACTGACCTAGCTATATTGTGCTAGACATATACAAAGTAATGATAGTATGGCTGTTTTTCGTCCAGTGTGTTTTGTATAGTGTGCTGATTTATGGGCTACTTTAATTTTGATAAAACGCAAATAACGTGCGATGGTTCTGCGATGGTTTTGCGATTGCTTACGTATCGTGGTTGCACAGCTTCTGCTACTGCTTCTGCAGCTATGACAGCTGCCGCTGTTGATAATGATGATGACTATTATTGGTAAATTGGTATCATTTTTTTGCCGTTGATGATGATGATGATGATGATGATGATGATGATGATGATGATGATGATGATGATGATGATGATGATGATGAGATGATGATGATTTAACAATTTGTCATCCAGTGAGGGGTTGGAACTCGCATTCCGTTCATAATCCCCGGACAGACAATCTATTCGCCGCAGTTGTTTTGTTTTTAATTTTATTTTTGCCGTTTTAGTTTTAAAGCAGCAATCGCAATCCATAGTGATTTAAAGTGTGGAATTCTGAGTCGTTAAGCTCCATTTTTAGCAATGCTCGACTTAACCTAAATGAGCATTTTAATACAGATTGTGTTCTTCTTAAAATGACTAGGTAAGGACTGAAAAAGCTTTCCAAGCTGAAATCTAATTTTATGGAGAAATAGTATACGTGTATATGCAACATCTTACATTTTGAGCAAAATAAACGTTTATATTAAGTGACTCACATAATCATGAACATCGTGTTAAAAACTCACGCCTTTTCTCTGTGGTAATTATCGCCATAGAGTGGATATGCATTATACAAATGAGCATCGCTCTGGGAAAATTGGGTTAAATGCATGTGCGTAAAGTGTCGTCGCAGATAAGCCTGCAAAGGCTAATGAGGCTGTACATTTTCCGCTGTTATGGATTTCTTCGCGGAAGTCTAGTCTAGGTTGACAGTGTCGACCCTTAAAATGCATGTGCGGACAGCACAGGCTTATGTGGGATAATACTTTACGAACATGCATTTAGCCCCGTTTTCCCAGAGCGTTGATGAATTATGTAAATGGTGTACATATAGGCAATCAATAAAACAGTAGTTTATATTCAATTATACATCACTACAATCTTTCTGGCCAACAAGCGTCTTGATTTGCTGTTTTCTCAACCTTCTTTACCACTATTTGTTTTGTTTACATATTATTACAATAATACAACATTTATTTTGCAGTTATTATTTTATTTATTTTTCTACTATTCAATATTTCGAATCTCCGGCATGTGCTTTAGATATGCATTTAATATATTGGAAATAATTCACTTTTAAATATAACAACGGTATTTGTATCATAAGTATTAATTTGAATACAAACTCGTATAAACGAAACATAATCTAAACCGCTTTAAAGATCTTGTTTAGTGTCACTTATTCACTAATAGACGTCCATTGGGTGTGATCAATACTTTCTGATCTGGGCTTTGACCCTTTGCAATCAAGCAGTCACCTTTCTGTCCGTGTCTCTAGCTGTAACAATAACGCATGTCTAATTGATTACCGTAATGAACTCCATGAAACCAACACTCATTAGCAGGTAGAATGAAATATGTCTGTAGGTTTGGTTATATATAGCTGAATGCGACAATTGATAATCTGAATAAAAATTATACGCTTGATAGCAAAGGTAACGTTTACGTTTGAACACTCTTGTACTAAGTGCAGTGTTATTTTGGTATACTGAATATATATAAGTTCAAACTCTAGCACGTGTTTACGATATAAAGCATAGTGTTATATATGATACACTATGTTGCATCGATTATTATGTAACCGATTTCGTCTCTACTTTATGATTAACACAATGTATTGTACTAAAGATACATTTTCAACCGCTAATTGAATATAAAGTACACAGAATATCATTAAAGAATTTGGTTATTGATGTCCGTATTTCGAGCACTGGATTAAACATGTTCTGTCAACAGCATTATGCTGTATGATTTCATTTGTTTATTTAAAAGGAAAAGTAGCGTCGCATATTTAAGCAGAACATTAAAGAAGGCGAACATTTATGTGAGTTTAATTCATAACATAGGAACTAAATACCGTGGGCCCGTGTCAAATTAATATCTGTTTCTAATGGTGTGATGTTGAGCACTGCATTTTAATACATGTTCTGCCAACAGCATGATGCTTCGTGATTTTATTTGTTATATTAAACTATAAGCAGCGTCACACATTAAGGCAGATAATTCAAATCTGCCAACACGTGTGAGTTGAAATCATAAAATTAGAACTGAATATTGTGGTCCCATGGCAAATAAACATCTGTTTCACCTGTTGTAGTGTACATATACTGCAACTGTTAACGAGCTGCATGTGATGCATCGATCCCTTTGGGGTTTGTTTAGATGTCATGGTTGACTGTAACCGCCATCAACGCGAGACACGTGATTTACATGATCAACTAACGAATGTTAATTAGTTTGACAGACTTACGGAAATTTACTGTAATAAAAATAAACTTATAATCATAAAAATACTAATATTAACAACTAAAATAATTGTAATGAAATGAGTATAATAATTTTTATAATAATAATATAATAAAAATAATAATTATACTAATACTAATACTAATAATAATAATAATAATAATAATAATAATAATAATAATAATAATAATAATAATAATAATAATAATAATAATAATAATAATAATAATTATTATTATTATTATTATTATTATTATAATAATACTTATAACAATAATTATAATAATAATAATTAAAAAAAAAATAATAATAATACGTCTCCGCGATGCTCTCACCAGCAGAGAAGAGGTTTCTGATGCCACCAACGCACATGTCATCTCGATCAACTCGTCATGCAAAGTGTCACGAGGTCGCCACCAGGTCTCTCTGTCCAAATATGAAATATGTCATGTCCGCACTATTCATTAATGACAATGACATTTTAATAGGTGTTGATGATGTTTTATGATAATGGTCGTTTTTTAATGCGAATGCATTTTCTGCTGTTTCATCTCCTTGTTGTCATGCAATCAGATAATCTAGCGACCATCAGAGACCGCAGAGAAAACAATTTTTTGTATCGATCATTGCGATATTGAAAAAAAATATTCATTATATATAGACATTACAATGACAAAAACTCGAATTTTGTTGTTTGTATTTGTTAGAGGCTTTTGTTTGGCTATGAAGTTTATAGTAACAAATGGTTTTAGAACTTGTTTTGAAAAGAAAAACACCATAATATAAAAGTTCTTATAATAATCATATTAATAATTACTATCCGAATATTAGTAATAACATTAAATCGTTAATAACCTTTTGATCAATGTTTGTGATAATCTTTAGAAACTTTGATATCTATCGATAGCTCTTTATCTTAAGCGTTTCAAGGCAGTTATTGTTTTATCGAACTTCGTAGTTGATTGCAGATTGACCATTTAATTTACTTTTTGCAATACGAATACAAACAGTATGATCAAGCCTAATTATCACCATGCTTTTAAAAGCGTGGGGATATTGTATTGATCTCCGCTTTCTGTCCGTCTGTCCTGGCCACTATTTCCTCCTACACTATTAGCACTAAAACCTTGAAACTTACACACATGGTAGCTATGAGCATATGTGCGAGATGACTCAGACTCCGTGACGATGACGGAATTTTGATCTGACCCCTGGGTCAAAAGTTATGGGTAAATAAATGGGTAAAATAGGTAAAAAAAACTCATTTTACTATCAACATTAGACTCACAAGATAATAACTTTTGACCCAGGGATCAGATCAAAATGCCAAATAGTGCACCGTCTAACATATGCTCATAGCTACCATGTGTGTAACTTTTAATGTTCTAGTGCTAATAGTGTAAGAGGAGATAGTGGAGAATCGGGGTTGGGGTCGGGCCGGGCCAGAGATTTTTACTCATTTGTTTAGGTTATTTTACATTAACTTCTTCACATGTACACCGATTCACTTCTAATTCATTCTGAACTTCTCTTACGACAATACGGTCAATCTCAACTATGCATGGCCCCATTACCAACCCTGGGGCGCCCCGCCCACATAGACCACGCCCGCAATTTTTTTTTGTTTTAACATAACTTCTTCATGTATTCACCAATTGACTTCAAAATAATACTGAAAATCTCTTATGACAACACGGTCTATATCGACCATCCATGTCCACATTACCCACCCCTGGCCCCACCAACATAGGCTTTGCTCACCCGAAATTGCATTTTAATATAACATCTATGCGGCTAGGGATACGCGTCGGCCTCTGCCGCGTAAGCTCTAGTTGTGAATGTGTTTTACTCAGTGTTATTCAATCTACGTGCATGTAAACCCTTTAAAGCGGTCAGGTTTTTCTGGTCAGGATTTGCTTTTGAAGACAAAAATAGCTGCGTGTGTTTGTTGGATGAAGAAATTGCTGGGACAAAGTAATACGACAACTTTTTGTTCACAAAGGTGAATATCGTGATTTTGTTCAGCACGATTTTTTTTTACATTTTTAATTGCTATGATCGTTTAAGCATGATTACAATCTTCTGATTTATGTTTGTCTTACAGATGAAAAAATACGCGAGCAAACAAAAACTAGAAACAAAATTGGACCGAAAAAAAACAATTTTCTTGTTTTCAATTTTCTTGTTCATAAATCAAAAACAAAGCGCGTGTAGCATTTTTTTACAATGAAATTAATTAGGTTGTCAATGTTTGTTTTATATAGTTCTTTTAACATAGTAGTGTTTATACTAGTGTATATACTAGAACTTGGGGACGTTTTGCTTTTGATGGCGTATTTTCGAGACCATGACATTAAAGGTTTAGTTATTTGCATAATTAATACCACTTTTATGGTGAAAGGCAAGTTTATCAACCTTCAGTACTCTCATAATGAGATTGGAATATGTTAATGCGTATATTATGGAGCAAATGCACATATACTAACCAGTAATTATAAGAGTGTGTAATAAAAACAACCAAAAGGAATATTGTATATTATTTCCTGGACTTAAGCAAATGTGAATATTGTATATTATTTCTTGGACTTAACCAAATGTGAATATTAAAATGTATTTATTGGAAAAAGCCAAATGTGAATATTGAATAGTATTTCTTTGACTTAACCAAATGTAAATATAGTATATTGAAAATTGTTTAATATGTCTTTGACTTAAGAAAACATATATTCAACAATATATTGTTATCTTACACACAAGAATGAGATGAGTAGTGCTGGTTTTATATTTGATATGCAGAAATACTTGAACAACCATCTGTACATAAAAATACAGGGTGACTGACAAAGGCACACATTGCAAGCAGTGTATGTCTTTGTGGACTGTCTGCGAAAGTTGTATTGTTGTTGATACGGCTGCAGCTGCTTTGAGCATAAATAAACCCCAATTTATCAGAGTTTGACAAAGCGGAAAATGCTTCCAATGTACGAACGAATGAAACACATTCCGCCGCAACTGTCGGGTAAAGAGGCGCGTCACAAACAAAAGGGGGAAAAAACTACAGAAACGAGTTTAGCACCCGTTTGTTTATCGAAATGCCAATACAGACATAAATATTGCGATGCGATATAATGAAGAGTTAATATAAGTTCATATTCACGTCGTGCGATATGTTTATCCGTTAATAACACACATTCAATATAGTACTTTTTTTAAAGTTCATTATTTTAACCCTGCATACGTGAGAATATAAGTAAGCAGAAGCATGGTTTATATATCATGATGTTGTTTATTTTGCTTCAACTTCTTATATATTGTAGAGTAGCCAAAACACCCTGACAGTCATTTGGTTAAGTAAGGTCTATGTGAAATGAAAATAAATTATAAATTTGACTTTATCAATCATGTAAATGAAAGCAGATGCATATTTGCTAAGAAATTCAAATTTTTAAATATTCTATGCATTATTTGAAAGAGCATTTGTTGTTGATGCAACTTTTTATGTGTTTTTTTTTATTGGGTGTTTAATCAGTGTGTTTGCTGTTGTTGTTTCTTCAGTTTGTTTAGTTGCCTTTGACCAGAATATCTTTAAGTGTCGGATCGGAGAAGCATTATATTCTTTGAGTAGTTTCTACTAGGATTTAGTAGGAAATGTCGACTTTTAGTATCAATTTTTCGCATTGACAACATTTCATAGTCACATAACAATTCCGCGCCCATTTATGATGAAAGCGTGACTTATATATTTCAAAATATCCACGTGTTACTGGCTTAAATCGTTTATTATCACCAAATTGAATCTACACAAATACAATATGATACAATTAATTTGAAACACTTCTTTTAAGGTTGATAACTGTTATTTTTATCACATGTACACTTATTTTTTATATAAGTGCCTAAATGATGTATAAGTATATGACATACAATTTAACACACAATGCATTTCCTTCAACTTACCTTTACTCTTGTCTGTTAAGCTGACTTGAATGTCAAAACGGAAGTTTATTCTAGCAACCATCCATATAGGTTATCATGAATACATTGGACGACGGTACCTTCATTACAAATAAAACTCGAGCTTGCACGGCAGAGGCCGACGCGTATCCCCACGCCGCATAGATGTTATATTAAAAGGCAATTTGGGTGGGCAAGGCCTATGTTGGTGGGGCCCCGGGGTGGATAATGTGGACATGGATGGGCGAGATAGACCGTGTTGCCATAAGTGATCTTCAGTATTAATTTGAAGTCAATTGGTGAATACATGAAGAAGTTATGTTAAAACAAAATTTTGGGCTGGTGTGGTCTATGTGGGCGGGGCGCCCAAGGGTTGGTAATGGGGCCATGCATAGTTGAGATTAACCGTATTGTCATTAGAGAAGTTCAGTGTGACTTACAAGTGAATCGGTGTACATATGAAGAAGTTAATGTAAAACCACCCCAACCCCCATTCTCCACTATCTTCTCCTACACTATTATCACTAGAACCTTGAAAGTTACACAAATGGTAGCTATGAGCATATGTGAGACGGTGCACTATTTGGAATTTTGATCTAACCCCTGGGTCAAAAGTTATTATCATGTGCGTCTCATGTTGTTAGTAAAATGAGTTTTTTAACCCATTTTACACATTTATTTACCCATAACTTTCGACCAAGGGGTCAGATCGAAATTCCGTCACCGTCACCTCGAACATGTAGCTACCATGTGTGTAAGTTCAAGGTTCTAGTGCTTATAGTGTAGGAGGAAATAGTGACCAGGACAGACGGACAGAAAGCGGAGATCAATACAATATCCCCACGCTTTTAAAAGCGTGGAGATAAAGATGGCTGATCATATTTAGATTTCAGCCGATATCTGAGCAAAATTGCACCAACAAATCTAACTCAGTTTTTATTTCTGCTTGAAACGGATAAAGCTATGTAGTTCTTTTGATTTATTTATTAAAAAGTGCATATTTGAGGACAAACGCTTTATAAACTGGTAGACGGTATCACCAGGCTAATATAGTCACATGCATCTGATTAATCGAATCCTCTGGAATTGTGCGTAAGTTGGCAAACGAATAGATGTATGCACACAAATAAAAATGGTCGTGTTGCGAATATATCGCGAATTATGTTTTGCTTCATAACATTCGTTGGAGGACATTCATTTTGTGAAACATGCAGTAAAAACTGTTGATGAACGTTCGTTTCCGCTGCCACATAAAACTTCGCCACTCTGACAAGAAAAAACAACAGCCGACGTCTGATCACAAACTTTTCCCCGAAAACATGTAATAAACGTTTGATACACATCTTGAGTAATTATTTAAAAGCCGACTCCCAAATGGCAAACCCATCTGGGCAATGACATTTTACAATCATCGCACATATTAGCGTGTTTTATGAGTTATTTTTCGAATTCACCAGAAAAGGGGATTTCGCAGATACACCGATGGATAGTGGATGTAAGATTGTGTTTCAAATTAGTGAAACAATTAGTGTCAGCAGCGCTTGTATTCTGGTGATAAAAATGACGTTGGTTATGGCTTTCGGTTTATCTCGCGGGATTTCCGCAACGGTGTTAAAGGCACACAGATACCACACAATGACGTGTATTATGTTCTTATGGCGCGTTAAATTGTTATTCAGCTGGGTTTAAATGGTAGCATTGTCTCTAATATAGTATATATCAAACCATGGTTTTCCATAAACGCTAACTAGACCCATAGGAGATGTTCGAGAACTTTTTACACATTGTGTATTATTGAAAACAATTGGCCAATCATAATTGTGTCTGTGTAATCAAAGAACGACATTATTGCATGAGAAATGCCTGTAACATTTAAAGCTCTGAATAATGAAGCATTTGCTACAGTTCACAACAGTTCATATACGATATATAACATAACTGTGTAAAACTGATTTCGTACTGTAATCAGGGTATCACTAAGTATGTGTTATATAAAATGTATTGCTTAACAGAGAACCATACCTTGCTCCTAGGCTCTAAAGTTAATATGTTGATTAACTCTTTCCAGTGTGGCTGCTGCCGCTATGCGCCACCCAGTGCCCTTCCAGCGACCGGGTTCAGATGGTGACACAAAATTGTTTTCGGGAGTACAGCATCCAGAAGGTGTACGTAGACAGGAGCGAGAGACGCTTATACTCTGGCGTTGATATAGAAATACTCAGGGCATACTGCAGGTTAGGATTATGTATCCTTAGTCAGAAGTTCATTACACATCTCATTTTAAGGAAAAAAATAATGTTAGTTATATGAAATTCCCGAAATATCACTATATTAAAAAATATATAAAAGGTTGTCACAAAGAATGCATCCCCCGAATTGGTGCATTGTTGTCGACAAGATACTGAAAGAATTATCGATTGCATAAGTTGTCTACAAAATGGTTGTATGTGTGAAACTTTCACAATATGCGCTGTAGCACAAGCATGAAATGTTTTAGTTTGACGGAAAAATCTTGCGCAAAATGTCGGGGGTGTCGCGCACAGAAGCTTTTATATATAAATATTTTTACAAAGGGTAATAACCCCTAGAAAATGACGCAATGCGCTGTAGCTACTGGCGATACTGATTCTAAAAAAAGTGTGAGGAAACTGAAAATTTATGGGGAGGTACATTATTAAGCGTACTGATGATTAGTACGTAATGAGGTTTGTTAAATATAACATTTATTGTAATTATATAGTACATGGGGTTCGTTTCCGAAATTCCATATACTCGGTTAGGGCTGAAACTGGTCTGCGCTAAGTGAGATTTTAAGGCTTAGTATTTACAATAAATTCATTACTTTTTAATATTTGTATCAAACTAAGAATATGCCATAAGTACCATTTCCGTATTTTTAAAACGATGCATTTAGAATGTTTAATTTCTGTTCTATGACAAAAACAATGATGATATCATAATAATGGTAATAAAGATGAAAATATTGCTAACGAATTATTGCAATGGATTGTAAAAGTTAAATTCGCCCCAGAGTGTTTAAGTGTTATAGACTTTTAAACGTGTATCATTGCAAAGCCATATCTTACGTCTATGTTTTATAGTTCGTACATGGAGGCCTACAATTGTGTGCGTCAGCTACTCCAGTCCTGTCCGACATCCCATCATGAGGACATTAAGGCTGCACTTGCACCATTTGCAGACGAGCCTGAGTTAACGGAGCTGTGCAAAACTCTTCGCCTTTATGAATGTAAGTTGACGCAGGAGAATGCAAATTGCCATCGTCTATATGAACGTATCTTGACGGAGCTATGCATACCCATTTACGTTAATGAACGTAAGTTGACAGAGCAATTAATGACGTATCTTATATGAATACGCAAGTTTTCAGAGCTATTTGTAAAAGTCAAAAGCGTTATGAACAAGTTTCGTAAAACACATATAACGGCGACATTTGTACCATGGTCCCTTCTCGTGGTTTAATAAGTATAAGCCCTTTGAAACAAAAACGGTTTTAATCAACATCCACGGTGCTTTATCAACCGACTGAGCAGTTTGTATTGTGTCATCGCTATTGTGTTTTGACTGATCAATGGCTACAAATAAATGCGTCTACAAAATTTGATGAAAAACAGCACATCACTACCGTAGTGCTTTACTTCAACATTAGTTTACAGCTTGTGTACTTCTTGTTAATATATACAGCACTTACGGAAACATTTAATGACACAGGCGAAATGTCAAGCCTTGTCATTTGCATTACCTCCATTAATCAAGAAGATTGATTGCATACATACCAGCTCCAGATTTGTTTTAATTTATGGACTATCGTTGTAGCTAGAAAGTTTTAATTTGCCATTTATTTCGTGGTTATATGGTGGAAATGACAGACATTGACACAGGCATTTAAACAACAAAATGGAAACTTGGACGTTGATGGCTGACTGTTTGAGTGCAAAAACAATATGTCGGACAGATAGAGAGTAAGGAAGTTCTGGCAAATAATTGTTTACCGTAACGATATGTCTAGATGAATCTTTAAACACCGGTCTTTCTATTTTGCTTTCAAACAATGAGTGTGTGTCTGTTTCAATGGTCGAAGAGGTTGAAATTGAACGGGCTGATAAGGAACACACGACCGAATAGGGTAGACAAAATATGTCCTCTGGGAACGCAGGATCGTTTTCTGATACAATACACGTTATGTTACCGCCCAAGATTTATATTAAGCCAGTTAAAATTACTTGTATTACAATAAGGCAACAATGCGAAACATCAACAATTTAATTAGACGTAAAACATATGATGTTATGTATCTATATGCTACCCTAACCGTAAGTAGGGGCATGCAAAAGGACAATCGTGCCGTAAACCTATTCAACTGCTCGATCATCAGAACAGTTTTAATACTCGCGGTCAAACATAGAGCAAACTTTAAGGTGCCTAATCAGTATTTCATATAACTGGATGCACTAACAATAATAAAACATAAACCTAGTTATATATCTCATTACTTAAATTAAATCTGTTCAACTTATTTGTGATTTTATAATATGATGAAGCTTTATCTCATTAGAGTCCAAACCCAAATAAAAGCTTTTACAACATCCATTTGACCAACTTGTATTTTGATGATCCATCCTCTGATTACAGTGTACGCCCAGTATATGATGTGTTTCTCGGATCGAGGCAAGAAGTCGGACTGGTGCTTCGACAAGGAGATAAACAGCTCAGTGATGCACCTACACCAAGTGGAAGTACAGGAACTATGCAAGTAAGCAGGCCATAGAGATATGAGGTTTTAAAGTAAATGTATATTATCCGTTAATTATTCCAATTACAAGTAAACAAAAATCACATCTAGGATATTTCATGGAAGTGTAATGCATATTGAAAAAAAGTGCGTCTTGCACAGGGACGTACAATGCTAGCTACCTAAATGGAAGCAAAACAATAACTGTGTCGCCTACAAACACAAAAGTCAGTGATTTCATTATATAGTCTAGTACAAGGAATGAAGAAGCTAAAGACATTTCAACCAATTTAAAGTACATATGTCAACTTACAATCAACCCATGTTGAGTATCTACTTTGTAAAATTACTTTGTTCAGATTAATGAGGGGGTGGTCTTATTGTGAGTTTTTTTTCTGGTTTTATAATTTCGAACGAGCATTCGTTTTTTATATATATTTGATCATTTAGAATTATATTTATTACATAAGAACGTCCTGTGCTATTTTCAACTTAAAACCACGTCTAATATATCTCTCTCTTTCAGTCGAATGTTCTCCGTTACCCGGTGTATAGAAAGCAACATCCGGCTTGGCTGCGGTGAGCAGGCAGCGGAGCTCGTGCATCTCCTCGTCAAGCCCACGGTGCCTGGAAGTGGCCAGTGCGTGTACCCGCTGAATCCGGAGGTAACGAGAGAACCTTCCGGTAGTTTTCACGAATTCCTTTTCAATCAGTGCACTGTCGGTCTACAGAGCTGGCTTGATTTATTGAAGCCGTCGAATACTATTCTTTACTAAGCGTCAGTACGAAAACAATGTAGTGAGTAATATTTTAATCATGGCATAAAACTCTTACTAGTATGTTTTCGAAAAAAACTTTGTTTTTAGATCTATCAATGCCATTATACATGTCTTTTTTGTAGAAAAATTGCGCTGATTTTCATTTTATTGTAACATTTTTTTCACAACGAGGACCTTACCAGATCTGAAATGATTTTGTTTGCTATGTCAGATGTTACCTCTAGGAAGGTGATTGCAGCGATGAGTTAACCACAGCGACTTGCTGTCACTTTACAAACGTACTTTAAGACATGCACACTAAATAATTTGACAATAAAAAAGGAATGTATAATGTTGAACATTTGTGGTGTACACATATATTTCGTGTGCTTGATTGATTTTGTCAAAGATGAGTTATTTCTAAGAGTTATGCTACTATCGATTTATGATAGCATAAAACATGTATTTGGCAAAACATATAATGTATGTTTCCGTCCAAAAAAGGTGGAATAAAGGTCGGCTGAACTTTTATTGTCGTCGATATTTATAACACACAAGATTTATGTCCCACTTTCATTAGGATATGGCATGGTGTGCAGAAATCTGCCAAATCATTATTCAGCACTATTTATATAGTTCGCTTTAGTTAATTTAAATGAAATTCAATATCATTAAATGCCTCAAAATGACCGACATTTGAATAGCTCTGTTTAATTGTTTTTATATGATAGAATAAGCTTTCAAGACCAAAACCTCAAACTGATATTAACATTACACATTTAGGCCGGCGCAAAATGTAGGGTCGGTCGGGAAGTGGAAACACAATTGTGTTTACGCCTTATGAGATCTTCATTCTTTTCTAATAACAGTCCCTTTTTGCAGACGACATCTTCCGTCAGGCGCAACCAAGTGCAACAACCAACCAATAAACCTACCGGTCCTGTGACGTCGTCAAAGAAATCTAACACTACTGCAGCCTTACATCCGAATTCAGTTATATATATATTGACGTTCATTTTATCAATTCATTTTCAATTTGTTAATATCCTACCGTCCTGACATCGGATTTAGTGTATTTTTAATATGAGTTGTTTTATTTTAATATCAGCGATAAGCATATATTGCATGTGGTGATTCTCCCAAAAGGCTCTTTGAGATATAACCAAACTAAAGTCATTTTCAATTTGGTGTAGGTTTCGTACATTGACAATTGCAAAACGAACTCCGAACTGTGCCTTATGCTTTTTAAACACCGATGTGCTCTTCGATATGAATACAATCGAATGTTGCATGTAAGATTCCTGTAAAAAGTGGTTTATTTTTTAGATCTTATTTGGACATTTCGTGCGCAAGTACAAGATGTCATGGACAATAGGTTGATAACAAGATTATGTCGTCATAAGTTTCATACAGCGTGGTTTACTAGGTATAAAACAAGAGCTATATAAACATCTTATTTACATATCCTCATCAGAAGAACATGTTGTCTTCTCTAAATAATAAGAACATGTTTTTGATTTACACTTAATACATGAATTTCGAATGTTTTCAGAAATAATTTTTATACATTATAAAGGTTGTGCAACTGTTTGTTTTGTTATATATTGCTTGTCGTTGGACGCTAATCAGTATTGTACCTGATGTAATCGATTTAAAATTATATGATTTATATATACTTTATATATTTGAAAAAAAATGATTAACGGTAAGGTATGCTAACTGGGGCTTATCGAAGTAGGCACTACATTTAAATATTATAATATTAAGCAAATGTTCCTTTAATGTACATATACTAGATAAGCTAGTGTTACGCATCGGGTCTTCTCCATTTATAACAAATGATAGGCATATATATCTTTTTATATAAAACCTGCTCAACAATGGCACTTTTGTGGGACAGGGTAAATATGATACAGGTGACAAAACAATTTTTGATAAGTGCATGTTTAAACGCGAAACACTTCCGTCTGTTTGTCTATAACCATTTAAATTGTAAACATATGTGGTGTGACAAATAAACAGACGTTGTCTAAACAGGAACATTGGATTTCGTATCGATAGTGCCTGTCTGGTGTACTGTAGTCAATGTCATACATATTTTTTTTCGCAAATGCTTGGTCACGGCATGTGCGAATATTCTTGTGTGTTACCTCATTTTCGACAAAAGTGTTTTCAACAATTGTACGCTCTTGGCATCTTATATTGGACATATTGTTTGCACTTCTTAAGGTTCGAACATCCTTATCGGCTGTCATTTTGGTTGTGGCATAAATGCATACAAATAAATAGTAAGTATAACAGCAACACGCCTTGCACAAAACACCGAACACATACAAAGGTGAACCACATAAACGTATATTGCTACACAACATAAACAGGTAATCACCAAACATAAAATAAATATACAGATTTGACAAGAATGCAAGACGCCTGTCAAAACTGGTAATCTAAACCAAAATAACTGTCTTGCAACAATATTTATTTGTGTTACTATATTTTTGAGATTTACATCTTTAAGGTATATTTAACTGTAAACAAATATGTTCTCATATACCTTAACCAATTTATGCTTAGCGTCTAGAAAAAAGGCCTTTGCAAACAGCGTAGACCCAGATGAGACGCCGCATGATGCGGCGTCTCATCAGGGTCTGCGCTGTTTGCTTAAAGGAATTTCTGTAAGAAATATTCTAAATATAGAAATAAATATACTAGACATCCCTAATTTTGGAAATAAAGTGATCCAATTTAGAAGGATGGGAGAGTCCACTAGGCATAAATGGGTTAAAGTAATCCGTATATGCATGGGTGGTATTTTATCAAACAATGGTGCACTTGTTACATATATTTTTAATAAGAACTGTTTCTTTTGGACAAGATATGTACAAGGAGATTTTTTACTAAATCATGTTACATGTCTTTACACAAGATAATATAATTATGTTAACTGCAAAAAGTAACAAACTCGTGCTAGTAATAATTACGTGTGTTTCAGCTTAGTGTACTACTTTGCTTAACCATGTGTATGACTGACATGGTCAGTGCTTAGTTATTGTAGTATATATCCATTCTGAATTATGAACATAGTCGATGTTGTTGCAATATGTTGATGCTTGATAAATGCAATAAATTATATTAAAATATGAAAAACATTCTTCATTTGTTTTCAATGATGTTTTCAATGATACTTCTGAAATATTACATTGCACCCCATTCTGTATTATTGCAGTTTGAACGAGGGGCTAGTAGACATTTGACTAGGTTAGTATTCAGCAAATGTCTTATCACATACAATACATTCAAAACTTACTAAATATATTTAGTGAATTATAACAGAAGCAGCCGGTAACAAACATAAATATGTATGCAATATTTTTCTTCAGAAATCGACATATAAAAGACACAAAGATGCTGAAATACACTTAACATAGATGTTGGTAGTACGCAATTATATTTAGAGTAGAGTAATATATAGCGTAGAGTAATGCATCATAGTTTAAATGTGTCGAACGATGTATGATGAAACGGGATTTTAAAGTGAAAGGTCAACAAAAATAAACAAAATTACAATTATTTAAAGATAATTTTGGCATTTATTTCAAATCTAATAACCTTAACTATCGTATTTGTATCACTTTAAATACGAGTATATATAAAATAGTGAGAGATTGTATTTACGCCAAAACAAGGCCTTTATACGATATTTACGCGTTTCCAAATATGCTTAATTCAGGCTGGATACAAAGATACCTAAATAAAAAGACAACACATGTACGTACGTTAAAGTTATCTTTGAATATGTATTCGAGCTATTTCATATTCGCTTATATATTGTGCGCAACTAAAAATAATGAGTTTTCAAAAGGTCTATGTAAAATATATCTAACTTTGTATTTGTGAATAAAGGCTATTACCAAAATGCCACGTATTAAATAATAATCATGAAATAAATCAAACGACTTTTTTTTAAAAAACAATGTGATCCGTGTATAACGTTTTGTTCAAATAAGATACAGCGCGAGATGCGAAGTCTTATGGGCCTAGAATGAATATGATTTATCGTAGATAACTATTACGGAATGCACCTATTCAATGCATAGGAACTTGATTTTAGCCCCTATAACGCTCAAAATAAACGGCAGTTTCGTTAAATATTTCGTTAACAAAGGTAACCAAAAGACAATCAGTGTTCCTGATAGCAATAGCCAAAATGTTAACGCTAGCTGTGTTCTGGTAACATAGATTTAACAAGATATAAGATGCTCTTGTTTAATTTGTGTGTGGCACAATATATTCCATTTTAATTTCCAGCAACGCTATCTGTTTATGTTCGACACGCGGACACTAAAATGGGATATGAACATGTGTTGAAGATATTGTACCACAAACAAACAAAAAAGAGCATTTTGTTTCGTGTTAAATCAATGTTACCAGACCACATCTAGTGTTGAAATTTTGGCTATTGCTATAAGGAACACTGAGTGTTTATGTGTTCACTTTATTTTACGAAATATTTAACGAAATATTTGTTGATTTTGAGCGATATAGAGGCTTTAACAAATACTCGCATTTTTGCAGAGGAAGCACAAATATAATTTGATGCATGACACGGTGTCAATCTAAGTATGGTAAGACTGAAAGAAAAAAACATATATTATTTCCACTTTAAATTATTGTTTAAGGGCACACATGCACACAATAATGTATGATTGTACAATAATTGTAGTGCATATGTACCTCACATTTGTCCAAAAGACGACGCGTTTAATTACAAAGGAAGGAAATCAGTCTAAAAGTCAACCTGTTTCTCTTTGTGTTCTCAATAGTTAACAACGTAAAATCTCAAAGACTAAGATGCTGGTGTATGTTCGATGCATACTTTTTCAAAGAATATCACTGGATATGAATTGCAAATAAGCTTTAACATCAATACTGTTGCACGTTTTAACAGATTTCCAAGAACTAAAAGAGAAAAATTCAATTAGAATGTATGTTATCCGTCGAGAAAACGATGCTGATACCTTATTACACCGTGTTTATAATCATCATAAACGAAGGCATAAGTTTTATTAGCAGAAGAAGCCGATTGCATGCAACCATAAATTGTATACCTTTATGCAGTCCTTGTAAAACAAGACTCTTATTCTACGTGTTAAGTTTGTAAGAATGATTGAAAACCCGCTTTAGAATTACACATAATGCAATTTAATGTTATTAAAACCACGTTTGTCCTGAGATAAGTTTAAACACGTGGCTAATCCGGGTAATAAGGTAATTAGTGGATGCGAAAATCTGAAATATTTACCTTCTTTCTTCAATGTAGTTCGTATGTATAGTTACTTAATATGTTATTAACATGCTAACACGGTTTGTATTTTAGTTTGTTTTACTCTCATTAGGTACATAATACACAAGCAGTCTGTTGTAAGAGATAAGTTCCTGTATACGTTAGAAGCTGTGCATGTCTGCAGTTATGCTCAGCAAGGTACGATCTGATTCATGTTCACCAGAAGAGAACAAAATAACTATGTTGTCTTTAGCATATAAGGCTCATCGTCATTACCACAATAATAATAACACAAGGTGTCTGAGTAATGCATAATTTCGAAGATAGATCAATTAAAAAACACAGACAATAAACATGTCTTTGTGAAAATTTCACATTTAATAATGTCACAATATACGCAGCGACTGTATGCAGAGCGCTGTAGAGAGTAGGTGATAAACATGCATAATTATGTATTATCAATTTTAAATTTATTACAAGGTTTTGGGATTTATCAATGCGGCAAATATTGAGCGCGTAACGTTTGTAAAGGATTAGTAAATATAAACATTCATAACCTCTATATGCTGGTCGATAACCCTTGTCAATGACCGATATTTCTGGATCGTTCAATTGTTTGTTTGAATTTATATATCGTATTTACCGTACAACTGGGAACTTTCTTAAATTCAAAGCGTTATTTCAAAGATAAAAAATAGTTTGCAAAAACAGATTAAACACAGAGTCATGGGAAGTCATGTATCGCAATTTTTCTGTAAAATGAACTAAAACAAGGATTGGAAAGATGATCGTATATTGATAGTGTTTATACTTAAAAGCAATTGGATATTATCGCTCAATCGCGTTTCTCGTTTCACAAATTATTTATATAGACATGAAGACACCCGAAAAATGTTCCAAATTAAAGAATGTGTGTGTTATCGAATCTCAATTAATATTGATTGTTTCTTAAATACCATTATTAGGATATTGTAAGAAATACGTTTATTCATCAGTATGAAAGATCTGGTCCAGATGTAAACACGTTTATCGAAATACTCAAAAGTTAAAACACAATTGTGAAAATAAAATAAGATATATTGTGTTTGAAATGCGTTGAAAAACGAACCAAACTACTTATTTTCCATTCAGAACTACCAAAAGGTGCAAATACGATTATGAAAATTCTCATCATTTGATGTCTTCATGCGCAGCTTTAGGCAGAAATCATCCACCATAGATATAGCCTGTTGCCTACGCAGAAATTTAACCGATATTGTCCTATTGTAATCCTACCAAGCACCCGTATTATATTTTTTAAAGATATTTGAAGTAAATATGTTTATCAGTGACAGTGTCTCATAAGTCGAAAATGTATGGACATAAAAAAACGGACTCCATTTTCTTCCCTTTAGTATACATTACAGTCACCTGATTTCGGTCTAAGAAACGGAATACAACACAAATCTTTCTTTATTTTGAATGGTTGATCCATAACAACAAATATTTATTGCCAACAAACACAAAAACTGTGGATTGCACGTCAAACCAGAGAGCAGCAGTACACCGTGGTTTTATTTCACATTTTATGTCTTATGTGACTATTGTGTGTCGCGGAGTAATTGTTGTTGCGATAATTGAACATCGTATCAGGCATTTAATGGCAATTTATGTCTTACTGTGTCCGTGCACAAGAAAAAGCTGGATTGTTCGCGTGGATTTGACGTTAATTGAAAAGTAAAATGTATACGGAATAATACGGAGTTGTATCATTGTCATTTCATGTTCCCGATGCTTTAGTAATTATTATTCGATGGTTTCCAAGAATGTTGATAATACGCAGGTACCTATACCAGTGGATCCTATAGGCACCACATTTAATCAAACACACTGGAAATAATTGTTAAATTTGTAATTGTAAGATTTAAATCACACATTATAAATATAATAGCCATTAATTGCATTAACCGTCATTTGTCCAGCAAATTGACAAGACCGGAAACCCAAACAAAATAACAAAAGCTGAAATAGTTAAGAAATGGTATATCAACTTATTATTTACCTGATCAATAACCTTAATCAATGTTATATACGTGTATTGGATTAAATACATTATTGCAACTATTCTCCTATCTACCAAATCCACGTGTTGCTGTTTGTTCGCCACAATGTATATCGTGCAGGTAAAGCCAAAATATACAGTAATAATTTAACATTTATTTTCTTGCAGAAAATTAGGATCGACATGCTGAACTGTAATGGGTTTATTATGCCTAAAAGTCCGCATTTGTGAAGAAATAACTGAATAGTAACTGAATGAATCCTCAGATTCAATTGAGGTCAGTGATAAAAAGCAAATCAAATAAAATGGTTGTCGAATTGTCTCGCGAGTCTTATTGATATATAGGTCGGTAAACAGTGCCAAACATACCGTCAATGGGAATATACTTGAATAATATCACACTAGAAATAACATTAAGATATATGTAGAACTAAAAAATACGGCCATACTAACTAAATTGTATTACATACTATTAGATTATAAATTGTCTTAAAGTAATGGTTTTTATTTTTATAAAATACATATACATTAATATATTACAGTAGCGATATTATTTTCCAATGATTTTTCTTCTTTGCCATTTATATTTCTATTACACACTATGCAATAACACCCTGCGCATCTACTGAACTAACGATACATAAATATTATCCTTCATCTGCAATGCATTGAATCAAAACGTTTGTAATTCGAAATAAACGTCTAACTTTATGTGCATTCTGATCGTATCATCTAGAAATGTTCTGATAGCATAGACATTAAGATTTGTCGTTGATAACTATCGCATAAAGCCCCATGTACTGCACATTAACCTTTCTGACAAGACACTTACTTACACAACTTTTGAAGCTTATTTATTTCCTTATATAATTAATACATTATTTATTATTGAAAATAAGTATTTGTCTGTTTACGCTCTAGTAATATTAATGTTATAAACATGAAATGAAGTCCTTATAAAATATATGGTCATTGCAAAATGTACGAAGAACTATCGATATTGCTAAATGTTGTTTGAAAAATAGGGTTTTGTTCCCGGAAATCAAGAAGTTATTTATTCATGGGTACGGCAGGCCCAATCTACTCAAGTCTTTTGTCAATATTTTGAGAATACTTGGTTTTAATTGTGCACCTGCGCGGACGTAAATATGTAGCAAAAACATATTAATTTTGCACAAAGTGGGTATGTCTTAAACAAAATAGTCTTATTTGTAAACAAAAATCAACTTCAACAGCATGACTGCGAGATTTAAAAATAGGTTAGTAATATGAGACTTGTTGAACTTGATTATGTTTTCTTCTTTCTGTAATAATTTACAAAGTCTATCTATGATATATGTGATATTTATTATGTGATGATTTGTTTATATGCAATATTGTTAATTCATGATGTCTTGCTTTAGTCTGTCATTAGTTTGTACAAGTTGTCTTTCTTTACTTATTGAAAGATGTTTCAGTTTTAATACCATGCATAGTTAAATTATAGACAACAACACGGAAAACAAACATTTCATTCACACATACTAATTTGGTTCTATCGTGCTAAGCATGATCGATAGCATGCGCATTTTTTTTTTTATTTTTACTACAACAATTTATATAAATTACATAAACATCAATTTCACTCGGACAGTACAACAATAATAACCGTTACTTAGATATTTTGCTGGTGGGTGTATACGTTATTTGTGATCACACTTAAGGGTACGATGTCTGTGCTAGCCTGGTCAAATTATATTCGCTTTAGTAGATCTTCAGCCAAGTTCCCAAAATTGAGGTGGGTTGTACCAGTAAGGGGGGCAAAACTACACCTATATATCTTGGAAGATGCATGCCAGTAGCATTTGAAAATGGTTGATAACAGTCTGGTACCGGCAGCTTTTGGTATTTTTTAAGATGGCCGCCAAAATGGCCGCCAATACCTATTAATGATCATAACTATGTAACTATACAATCAAATTTGATGTATTTGGTGTCTATTCCTAGGTTTCAAGGGGCAAAGAACACAAAAAGACCATCAAACATTGTTTAAGTGTACAATAGAACACACAAATCCAACATGGCGTCGAAAATGGCCGTCAAGATGGCCGCCAAAACCTATAAATGATCATAACTAAGTAAATATCCACTCAAATTTGATTATTTCGGTGGCTATATATGGGTTTCAAGGGGCAAAGAGCACATTTAGATCACCATACATTGTATAAGTTTATTATATTACACCCAAATCCAAAATGGTGTCCAAAATGACCGCCAAGATATACACCAAAACCTATAAAGGATCATAACTAAGTAACTATCCACTCAAATTTGATGGATTTGGTGACTTTACCTACGTTTCAAGGGGCAAAGAACACAAAAAGCTCATAAGATATTATTTAAGTTAACAATAGTACACACAAATCCAACATGGCGTCTAAAATGGCCGCAAAGATGGACGCCAAAACCTATTAATGATCATAACTATGTAAATACCCACTCAAATTTGATTATTTTGGTGGATATACATAGGTTTCAAGGGGCTAAGAACACGTTGAGATTATCAAATATTTGTTTAAGTTTATTATATGTCACACAAATCCAACATGGCGTCCAAAATGGCCACCAAGATGGCCACCAAAACCTTTTAATGATCATAACTATGTAAGTATCCACTTAGAATAGATGATTTTGTTATGAATCCAATGACACAAAAAGAAGGACCGCAATTCCATTACTTTTGACGTGATGCTTGTTATGTGAAACGCCATAGTTTGGACCTGCGGCGATTTCTGGATTTGACAAGAGGATCGATATTTTTCAGCTTCAGGAAACACTGAATTGGTAGGGAATGATGCGAATCTTGCATCAGAAAAGCCAGTACCCTGGGCTGGTGTCACTCAAATTCTTGCCTATGATTTATATGTACAATTCTGTCAACATAAGTCTTAGTTTGCAACCATGCCACAACTTTCACAACATTGTAACGTTTGACCAACCCTTGTATTGGAAGGATGCCGAAATCATCATTGATGCGCCACCTAGAAGTTGAAAATGTTGTTCAAAATTTGGGATGTTTCATAAACGTATGAACTTGCGGGGGGGGAAGGATCCCTCGTGGAAGAAACCGCTCTCAAAAACATACTTGTAATATAATAAACTTAAACTTGTAATATAATAAACTTAAACAATGTCTGATGATCTTAATGTGTTCTTTGCCCCCTGAAACCTATGTATAGAAACCAAAATCGTCAAATTTGAGTGGATTGTAACATAGTTATGATCATTAATTGGTTTTGGTGACCATCTTTGCGGCCATCTTGTCGGCCATTTTGGACGCCATGTTGGATTTCTGTGTAACATAATTAACTTACACTATGACTGATGATATTAATGTGCTCTTTGGCCCCTAAAACCTGGGTAAAGACACCAAGTTCATCAAATTTAAGCTGATAGTTACATAGTTATGATCATAAATAGGTTTTGGCGGCCATCTTGGCAGCCATTTTCGACGCCATGTTGGATTTGTGTGTACTTTATTAAACTTAAACAATTTCTGATGATCATTATGTGTTCTTTGCCCCTTGAAACCTATGTATAGACACCAAATTCATCAAATTTGATTGGAAAGTTACATAGTTATTGGACAGTAGGTTTTAACGTGTTTATAGGTACCAGCGACATGGTTACATGACGTGACGTCGTTCATGACGTAACTATATTGACGTGACGTCGTTACTTAGGAATTAACCAGAGAGAGGACATATTGAATATATTTATTGAAAATCGTTAAATAAATTGTAATACCAAAAGCGGGTATTTGGTGTTTATAGTGTTCCCATTAGCGGGGAAATAGTAAAATACGGAAGTTTTCCAGTATCGGGGAAACTTCTTAACAGTTATGATCATTAATAGGTCTTGGCGGCCATCTTGAAAAAAAATACCTTTCCAGAGGTCCGATTGTGGAAAACTTTTGATATGTTTTTAAGGACCTTCTACCCTACCAGGATCAGTTAAAATACCTTTTGAAGCAATTTTTGGAGGGTCAAAGTGTATATTGACCCTATTATTTTGGAGGTTCGCTAGTTTTTAGGAACTTTCCTTTAAATCTCATTAATATTCATACATATGCAAATGTACTAATTTGCACATTAAACTTCAGATATACTAGGTAATAATCATAATCTTCATTTTAACACCAAACTTTTTTTTCAAGAACCAATTTTTAAGAAATATTTGAGAATTATACTAGCTAAACTAGCTATTTAGTCAAACCCTACGATTGCCATTGAAACAGCTCAATAATAACTTATAGCTGCCCAACTGGGATTGTTATCACACATTTTGTTTATTTATATTGAGTATAAAATCAAGTAAGATAGGTCTTGTTTTGCCCCCCTGAGTGGTACAACCCAACCCATCTGCACCCGATTGTATAAACAGTTAAACCGGCGGTTAACCACATACCGGCGGTTAAAAGTCGGTAACTTGTTGGTAACTGTCGATAAGAGTTTGTATAAAATTTGGTAAGTTATACCGCTCGGTTAAAACCCAGTTAAAACATACCCTGCTTCTCTAGCACCCGATTGTATAAACAGTTAAACCGGCGGTTAACCACATACCGGCGGTTAAAAGTCGGTAACTTGTTGGTAACTGTCGATAAGAGTTTGTATAAAATTTGGTAAGTTATACCGCTCGGTTAAAACCCAGTTAAAACATACCCTGCTTCTCTAGCACCCGATTGTATAAACAGTTAAACCGGCGGTTAACCACATACCGGCGGTTAAAAGTCGGTAACTTGTTGGTTATTGTCGGTAAGCGTTTGTATAAAATTAGACTGTAAATTGGATACATGTTCAGGAGAAATTGTTAATAATGTTCAATTGTCTTCCTTATCGTGTCTTTACTAAATATAATTCATGTCTGTTGTAAACACAAGGCGTATTTGTTAAGACAGATTATACTTACTTTGTTTACTACACACATTATTATAAAATTCACTTATTTGCTAGTCTGCATATCATTAATGTAGTCACACATTTCCGAAATCGTGAAATGTTATTGTTTTTCATCCATCATGTGTTTGCAGCTATTTGCATGAACGTTTTCTCATTCTTCCTTTCGGAATGCTATGGGTTTTTTTTAACATGCAGTTCAATTAAATTATAACATTTAATCACATATAAATGCGTATTAACATGATTTCTAAGAGAACAGAACATTATTGAGTACCTTCAAAATGTATTTTGGAATTTTAAATATAAATAGTTTATTTAATTTCTCTTATTACAACTACATTAAAGATTTAATACTTAGCCAACTTGTATAAGGTGTTCATTGGTTAGTCAATGATCAGATCAAGTTGTCAGGTTTTATTTTCTTAAACAATTGCCAGTCGGTGTGGTACATGGACAATGACGATAAACATCAGTTTATGACTCTTATAATATGTATAACTCAAGTAATACACTATTTTACATATTTTTGTTCAAGAGCATGTTTTAATAACATTCAAATTAATTACACCAAATCCATAAATACACCGAATACAAAACTTTCTTTGGACATGGATTAATAATAAATGCGTCTAATATTTTTTGAAAATCCCATGGGATTTTTCTCTCACTTTATTATGGGAAAATAATTCCAAGGGGATTTTCGAAAAAAATAATACGTTTGTTTATGCTTATTTATCGATTTTAAGCATTGTAAAAGTATTTGTGCTGCTTTTTGTTCAATTATCTTATATAAAGAAAAATCACATTTTCAGGTTCCAGTCAGATAAAAGTTTCTTAATGCGATAATAATAATAATACTAATAATAATAATAATAATAATAATAATAATAATAATAATAATAATAATAATAATAATAATAATAATAATAATAATAATAATAATAATAATAATAATAGTTATAATAATTATAATAATTATAATAATAAAAAAAAATAATAATAATTATAGTAATAATAATAATAATAATAATAATAAATAGAAAAAAATATAATAACAAAAATAATAATAAACATAATAATAAAAATAATAATAACATTTATAGTAATAACATCAATACTAATACTTACAATTATATGAATAATAGTAATAATATGAATAATATAAATAATTATAATAATTATAATAATAATATGAAAATGAATAACATGAATAATATGAATATGAAAAATATGAATATATATAATATGAATAATACTATGAATAGTGATATAAATAATAAGAATAATAATAATATGGTTAATATGTAGAATATAAATACTATGAATATTGGTGCTCAATAAGATATACGTATTGTAGATAAACGAGACACGAGACACGAAATGTTGACGCGGTTTTGTATGTTTTTCTATTCAGTACATAGATCACAATATGTCACAAAATTATGGTTGGTATAATACCCGGTATGGACGCTGAAAAAGTAGACATGATATGCGGTTTTGTCGGGAAAATATACGATTTGTAAAACTGGCATTATGCAAACCCTAGCATGCAATACATATCTAACGGCTAATGGTTGACCACGGTACCTGCTCACGGTTGCATTGATAGTATTGATTTAAAACGGTCCAAAACACATATGAGCATCTTTATATAACGATTAGACAGTTTGTTTTGTGTTAATTCTCTTCTTCTCAATGACTTTAATAATCTGTAATAATATGTATAAATATGGAATAAAATACAAGTGCAATGTATTATTGTGCATTCACTTCAACGTAAGTTCGTATCTTGTGTACTTCTCGTAAATATATACAACATTTACCAAGACATTTCATTACCTACGAAAACACTATACAGCCTAGTAAATGTCATTACCTCCATCAATCACGAAGATTTATAAAAAATAAACGAGTCGGCTTTGTTGTAATTTATGTACAATATTTGTGGTTAAGCGTTTTAATGCTAGTTGGTAAAAGTGTGCCTTAAAAAAACATCTGATAAATAGAGCGCACGGAAGATCTGACCTATTGTTGTACACAGTAACTATACGCGAACATCATTTTTTTTTTAAACAATGTTCTTTCTATTCCGAGTTTAAATAAGGAGTGTATGTCTGTTCAAATGGTCGAATAATTTGACAAAGACAGGACGGATGTTAAGTAAAATACGACTGAATTTATTTTGACAATTTCAGTAGAACGTTTCCACAAGCCATACTCGTTATTTGACTGTTCAAAAATCAAATTAAGCCAGTTAAGTTTACCTGTGATTATATACGTTACCAAGGCAACAATAACATATATTATCACTCGTTATAAAGGTTTTGTTAAAAATTGCCATAAATAATGTTAAAATAAAATATAATTAATGAATGTCAGGATCACATGCTGTTGATAATGTTTGTAAAGTGTCATCACTATAGCCGCAGCACGTGTAGCCTATGTTTATAATTATTGAAGACGTGTTATTAACTTTAAACAAAAAAGGTTCATGTAATACGATGCATTTACGATGCGAAACAAAATCAAGTTGCGGTGCTGTTAATGACGTGTGTTCAAGCATACTTTTTCTTCGCTTTCTCATGTTTATGACTGTTTATTACTGACATGGTCAGCGCTCAATACTTTATCATGCATCAAGTCCACATTTTTATATTTTTTCAACAACTTAACAATAAATATGCAACAAAGTTGATGTCGGTGTTGTTTTAATGCTGATTCTGAAATATGACATAATACCTGACTCGGCATAGTTGAAGTTAATCACACAAAATATAGTTTATACATTTCGTTATACAATAATTCGATAACAACAACCACATGGATGAAAAGAAGTATCAAAATCCACCTCCATTGATCGTAAGCGTGTGACACTATTACAATATTAACGTAATTGTTACTATGATATGCTTAGTCTTGATATTATGACAAAACTAAACAAATAAATGGAGTGTGGATACATGGACGACGGTGGATCCAGGATGTTAGGTTAGGGGATGGTCGGAATATGTGTATCCTATTCTTTCAGTTATTGGTATAAAAGTTCAGTAATGGTTTCAAAAGAGTCAGCCTTTCTTTCTCAAAACGAAATAGCATCTAGTTTATAGTTAACACATTGGATATAAATACGTCTGTACCATAAGCGTTTAAGCCCGTTCGCTGAGACAAAAAATGTAAATGCGTTGTTTAGTATAGCTGATCTGTAAGTATTATTCATTTTAAAACCATGTTTATGTATCTTCAAGACGTATCTTTTTGGACGGCATGAAACGAAGAATAATAATTGATATAGATTTTGAATTGCTTCAATTAAATTCGATTCTATCTGATAAGAATCGTACATGACTCTTTATTGTCTGGTGTTTTAATGACTTTACTCCTTGTTTCACGTGTTATGCATAGCAGCTTAAGTGATGGTTCACTTATACGATATTTAGCATTTTGTATTTAATTAGGATTGTCCTATTTGCAATTTGTCAATTTAATGTATATTAAATGTAATTCATTAACTAAACAATAATTTACTAACACGTGTTATGAAAAGGGGTCGAACAGCAAACATAGTTTATTTTTTAAATAATGCACTCCACTTTAAATCAGACATTTTTTAACCATAAAAGTTGATGAAAACAACACCATTTACAGTAAGCAATCATACAAAAAAACAAGTATTGAGCCTGTTTGAGTCTTCAAAGTACTTGATATGCATCCCCTAGTTCTGCCGAACTCAGATTGCGTCCAATTACAGTAGTGGCTGTTTTTACGGTAGTAGAACTCTTATAGACTGTTTTCGCATTTTAAACCAAACGGATATATTGTGTTTTAAAACAGCCTATGATTTGTAATGAACTATAATAATCCGAAACCTGTTTAAATAATTAATACCTTACACATATATTGCGTATGACTTTAACGAATATCTTTTTACTGAATATGAAACGGAATAAGTCCAAAAAATTTTTTTCGAAACTTCATGTAGTGTATATTATATATACATGTATTTTTTATTTTTTTTTACAAGAAGCAATAAACGGTTTGTCACTTTCAAAACAAAACATGCAATTATTGTCATGAAGTAGAAAACAGTTACATTGGTACTTTTAATTAACGATCAGGTTAGTGTTTTATACTCAAAATCAGCATAACGTAAGACGCTTGATGTTGCAGTTCTACAAACACGATCATATAATTTATGACTGGGAACAATCATTTTCCATCAACATTAAAACTAATGGCTATGTCATGATAATCTAAATTACCTGTTTCCAGGTTGCTAGCATCCTTCTCTTTGTACAGAACTAATGTTATGTAATCATTACCTAAGTAAATGCTTCTTTGTAATTTGATGTACTATGTTAAAAACAAACGTTTTTTTAGTGCTGTTCGAACCTAATGGTTTTTAACCCACGAAGTCTCCTTATACCAAACACTATTTAATATAATATAATATTAAAAAAGTGAGGTAGATAAATTATAATATTTTCTTAGTTAACAAAGTAGAATTTATATGCGAATTAAATACGTTCAACGTTCAACAATGATAAAAATAATGGCTTAACATGACCACTCCAGCACAAGAGTATTAATAAAGTAAGTTATGTTTACACGCAGTTTCATTCAGTTTATAATTCAATATACTTTACATCATGATAATGAGTTACTTTCACAAATGCAACAACTTATGCTTGATCAAATAAGTCAATGTAACCTATGCTTGTCAACAACATAATATAGCCAATTTCAACAATTAGATGTAAACAAATTTAATCAACAAAATACGATGTAAACAATTTTAAGTTACAAAACAAGTAAACCAATGCTTCATAGCAATACCATTTAACCAATGTTAAGACACGCCACACGTGTAAACAAATCTAAACAACAACAGATTCTGAAAGTAATCAGTGTTTTTCATCATCAACCTTAAAACACTATTTCACAAAATCAAACCGAAAAAAGATGCTTACCAACAACCATTTTTATGCAATTATTTCAAATATTGCAACTATACAATGTTATGAGATTGTGTTTTGGTTATTCGCAGGGGCTCATTGGAATAAGTAAATATAACACGCGTTTAGTTTTCTGCCGTCGGTGAGCAGACTACTTTTGAGTAAAATAACTTGACATAAATCTGTTTAATATAACCGCACATGCCTGTTAACATCACTGGTAATACGTATACCCGCAGAGAGTGCAGTCTGCTGCCTAATTATGAATCCATTAATGTGACAGGAATGTCAGTTTTACACGCGTGTTCTATGTAACCCCATAACAACTTAATTTGCTTAAGAAATAAATCAAGTTGTCATCCATGATGGATTACTATCGTGAATGTACGATAATAACAGTAACTATTGACATTTTAGGCGGTAAACAACTCTAACTTTTAAAGGCTAAGTGTGCCCAGGTGTTGAGGCAACGGTAAACTAGTAAACACAACCTTTTTGTTTTAATCGAGTGTTTCAGAGCTCTGATATAAAACAGCTCTACATATATGATTCCTTTATATGTATAAGATGGTATTAGTAATTAATTTAAGTTTTGGTATGTTCAATATGAACAGACAGTTCCGTGGTGTGTTAGTTTATTATTCACCTGACAGTGTTTACTAGAAGGTTGAATTCAAAAATAAATACTTTGTCTGTACATAAATTACTGCTTGTATGTTGTATGTACGTTGTGCCTCTTGAACATTTAAACTATCGTTTAAGCTTTTATCAAACCGCTCTTGATCGGTATTTGATAAATATTTATCATTAGCAATTTAACAAGCAATATATACATAGTCTATCAGACCAACGTCCAATATGACACAAGTGATGACTTTCAAATAGCATTACTTCATGAACACGACTTATAATATTAAACATAGTTTGTTGTCGTTAATTTTTGCAGAGAATTACACAACATGAGACGACACACATATACAAGAAGATGTGAAGCGGTTGACGAATACACCACCGACAGAGATAGTTATATGACACAAAGCAGAATGTTGAAACATTTGCACAAACAACACATGTAAAACGGAAATTCTTGACGTTGACGTAGTCTCTTCATACGTGTTATGACCTATAATCAGAACAAATGCGTTTTTCCAAATTTGGTGTCCGCCTAGCGATCGGGAGATCACAGGTTCGATGCCCACTGTGGGAGCCTCCTTTAGATCTCCCCTATAGACACCCAGTTCTGGTTCTAGTCCCAGGAAACGGACTCGAAAGCGTTTCAAATAAGTAGTAAGTACTTTTAATGCAATTGAGCTAAACAAAAAAGAGGTTTACAAATGTTTCGATGTCATGGTACTTTAAAATTCGTCTTGAAGAGAAGAAGAAAAAGCAAATTTATAAGGCGTCTTTCATTTTACGAATCTGTACTTGTAACATCGGAAGACTACACAGATATGAATTGAATGTTACTCTAACAGTTAACGAACTTTCTGTTTGTGGTTTTAACTAATAACTTTTTTATCAGTTTTTTAACATTGTTTGCATTAACATGCGAAGCATTTTCTTAAAAAAAGTCAATCTATTATACGATGAAAACCAGTTGTGCCAAATTTGTATAAATACGTGTTTGCATATAGAATCGACACTGTGAAAAAAAAGTTGCCCATGACGAAGATATATTTGGTAACAAATAGTAGTAGTTTCAATTTTTTTCAACGTATTTTCAGCTGTTATTGTCCGTACAAATACTTTGAAGACCAGTCACTGAACATGTTGTGTGGCCAGACTAAAGTTCTAATTCGAAAACTTTTCGAAATGAACTAGCAGAGACCGACAATGCAAACAACTAATTTGTAACTAAACTATATATAATCAATATCTTATTAAAACGAAAACCTCCATTTGATATTATCATAACATCAGAATTTCTGGAATAAATAAACTTCCCCTTTTCATACTAACTATCTGCATACAAATGTTAGACATAATAATCGAATGCAAGACTCGATAATTACCTTAAATCAACAACTGATTAGTTGCCATCTTATTTCGTCTTTCAATTAACAAGGTTGATGGTGCGTCTGGAGGCAATAACCTGTGTTTGCGAGTTTCATAATTTGCATCCTTCTTAACAACACGGCGTGTGAAATTATTTTCAAGTTCCCATTGAAAATAACAGGTTATATTAACATTCTTCTTAAAGATGATTGATATGGAAACAAGTAATGTTTGCATGTTGATCGCGCGTGCACAATCATGTACATTTCATCAAGTACAATGAGAACCATTTATTTATGTTTGATCGTGTAATGTTGCAGTATTCTGTGTAAAAACTATGATCGTAAAATGATAACTGATTACATTTGGGGAAAAAAATAGTCATCATCTGTGCAAAGCAAACGCATTCAGCAATAACCTTACAGATGCAATATCCTCTACTGCTACATTTATACGTTTATACATAAACACGTTTTGTGTTTACATTTTACCGAAGGGATAACCAGATAAATACAAGACCGTGTATGAGAGATTTTGAAAGATGCAGGTAGGAACTTCAAATAAATCAACTTGTCTAGAATTTATGAAGTAATCCGAGATGAAGAAAGAATCATGGCATGTTTCTATATGATTTCTTCGGTAGTATTTAGATTAATTGTTTTGTCCATCAACACTGTTGGTAGATGGTCTTACAAAAAAAGAAAATGTATAATAATCTTCTTTAAATCTTTAGTTGGTTTGAGTCGAAACATTTATAAAAGTAAGATCACTCATTATATGTTGTGAGGTATGTTACGCAAGAAAACACATACGAGCCGCGGTCTGAGAAAACATATTTGTCAAAATACAGATCGAAACTCTAACTATTAATTGCTACGATGTACACTCGTTTAACGTTACAACCTGTTGTAAATATGTATTGTAAATGATGAGTGTTAAATAGCTTTGCTGCAAAAAGGCGTTTATGGCACAATTGATTTTTTATTCGATAGTACAATACAATTTCGAACGCGTTTCGATTGTTTAGAAGTTTCATAAGCATCATTTCAGTTAACATGCTCTTAAAATTAACAATAAGTAGGATATTCACTTTCTAATGAGAAGAGTTGTTTAAATAACACCATTTGCAATAAATACTTATGCAACGAACATTTCTTAATATAAACCCATTTCTTTAGTGCAAAAAAATTACGATAAATAATTATGAATCAAAAAAACGGAGTCATCCTTAATATATAACCGCAATATGATTTTTATAAAATTTGCTAAAAGCTCGGATAAACAACTTGTCTTGTATGTATTACGCTACATACTTGCGTCAAAAATCAAGTATATCGAATGCATGATTGATATATTGCTGAAAGCTTTTAGACAGCATCAGTCTATCTCTATTGGCTACACATCTGGCCCTTTATCATAATGGACACTTTCCAGTACCAAGATATTTGCAGCATCTGTGTGATGTATTATAGAGCATAAGTTTATGGGACATTTATTAAATATTTAACATAGTATTTCATATACATATTTAAACAACACTGTCTTGACAGCGAAAAATAAATTTTAAGTGATAAGGATTTAATGCGTAAACATGTACATGTGAACAATAAAGTGTATATATATGAACATTATTTAAATTTTAACCAAGTGCCCGTTGGCAGACATTTAGTAAGCTGCGCTTTCATACGCATCTCGCAGAGGGCCTGACGATAACAATATGTTCCAAGATATAACAACATGTATTTATCGCACAGCCGTTTTAAGTATATGTAATGAGCGCAATTATATAGTTGACGTCGTATGTATTGAAATGTTTAATAGGTTTCAGTTCTATTTTTTAAAAAAGCATAATAAAATTACAAAGCATATGTAAACCATAAGAGACTTTGCTGAACTGTTTTATTAAATTATTGGGGAATTTGGTGTTTATAAGTCCTTTATATAAAAATCAGGACAAGCACAATTAGTTCAGCTTATTTCTGCAATATCTTTGTAATTTATTGATATGGACCAATTCAACTAAGCAATATTCAAACCACCGATTGCGGTCATGCATTCCCTTAAGCTTGCTCCCTGCAAAGGTCGTTTTGATTAGTGATACCCAAAATGTATTTTCCGTTGTTAAGCGATTATCCCTGTGTCAATCATGATCTGTTTATAGTTGGTTTTCTGTTATAAAAGTTTGTAGATAAGGACAAGATTTTCTATCGTCCTGGGTTCCTGGATTTTCCTCGTTTGACATATGTTATGACAGCATTATTGTCTAATTTAATCGATTTATATATCAGCTGTTTCCAAATAATGTTATTCAAAGAAATGAAGAATATGATACGCCGTATTGTTTCAGTTCATCGCGTCTCCGAAATTAACCATTCTGTTTCACGAGTGTGCATCAAACAATTCGGTAGTTGAAATGAAATGCATTCTCTAACATTATAATTTGATTTCAATAGTGTAATTATCTGGGGTGCGTTTCTTAACTGGGATATATGTACGTTTAGCCAAGTGGGAGGACGTGGCCTTATTCAACCCGTCCTAAGGCGATGACCTCAGTTTTATGTTTATAAGAATGTCTGAATATTTAATTTTGTCTATATGTCTAAAATCTGACTGTTTGGGAAGTTTTCACCTCACCTTTGTAAAAAAATGTTGTTTATATTCGTTTTTCTTTTATAAAAGTAGTAAATGAGCACAATAATTTCTCTCCTATTAGAGTTTTCTAGAGTATTAGTGTTTGCTATATCTCACGTTTATACGTATTCTATAACCATCGCAAGAAATATGAAATTACACTTTTCTATCCACGTTTTAATTTGTCCAACTTTAAACATACATCTCAGTGCCCAGATCCGAAAAATATAACGCATGTGTATAAATAAACAAAACACTGCGCTATTCACGTTTTTCTCCCATCTTAAACATATATCTGAGTATCCATATCTGAATGTTATAAAACTTATTTTAAATATGTCCTTTGTTATTGCCTTTTTGAAGATAAAGTACTTTAAATCACATTCTAAGGAAAATGTGGAACATTCGATTTAGAAGGTATCTATCATGTGATGAATCTTGACCTGGCATTTCAGATTGCATTTTGCACCTGAATTATCTAGCACATAGCATGTTTTGACTTACGTAATGTGCTTTGTATTCCCAGACAGAACTAAAACACGGTTATAAATTAATGATTGCTTACTCAAACAGTAAAGGTACGTTTCGTGTCTGGTTTTAGTTTATATTTGTGTTATCAGGCTTTTAACATCTTTTACATCCAGGTTGAAGGTACGAAGCGTTTTCTTTACAACGGTCGTTTTATTATACTACGTACATCAGTTCAGTTTTATTCAACTGTAAACAAAATACGTGTTGGCTTCAAAATTCGACAATGTTAAAACGTTCCGCCACAAGCATCGACATTGTAATGAACTGCTAGTTAGTAGGTTGTGTACATGTCCTATTATATAGTTTTAGATTTTTGCATAGCTAATGATCCTCGAAAGGGAAGAGATTATAGTTGCGCATTGCCCGTCGTACCGAATTCTCGTTTCACTGCAAATACTTGTTACGGGTTAGGAAGCATATTTCCACGTCAATTTTGGCCAACATACTTGATGTTCGTGCGTCCGTCAGTTGGTCATTTGGTTCGTCCGGTATTTCGATTAACAATGAACTAGAATTGCCCGGAAATTAAAGTAACTCAACGGAATTATATATGTAACATGAAATTAGTAAACCAACAATTTTGTTTTAATTTCTTAACGTCTGACGTTCTGGAATGCATGTACTTTCCACTGTCAAACTAACAAACTGCTTTAACATGTCAGACATACAATCGAATGCAAGACTCGATAATAAACTTAATCCTACAACTAATTAGCTCCTATCTTGAACAACCGTGTTCTAATTTTAATCTGTCCATTAACAAGAATGATGGTGTGTCTGGAAGCAATAATCTGTGTATGTGCGATTCATAGCTTGCATGCAACCTTACAGCATGTTCAAGTTCAATTACTTTCAAGTACCCAATACAACAACCTTTTTGTTTTAACATTCTTCTCAAGTATGAATGAGTATGAATGATGGGGATTTCAGGAATTGTGTGCATACTTATCGCGCGTCTGCACGAACATGTGCATGTCATCAATTACAACGAGAAACATGCATTTATATTTGATCGTTTACTGTTGCATTATTGTGTGTATGAAAATACACTGTTTTATAAATAACTTATAACATTTGGACGAAAAACCAGCCATATCAATTAGCATGTACTTTATTATTACAAGATCCCCTATTTATATGTGTGTTTATTCCATGATATAAAATTATTTTGTAAATGTAAAATACTGACATGAAACAAGTGCATATGTTTTTGTATTTATCATTAAAGGTCGTATGTCATCTTCGTATGATAAAGCTGTACAATACGTTATGACGCAATAATTCACCACTATGGCGTTTATCTTTGCAATTGACTAACTCTAGAGTCTGCATGCATTGGTAAAATTTAGTTCACATGAGATTTACGTATACAAATATTGGTTCTTCAATGCATTATTTCCTTTACTTTAGTTATTTAGATAAATACAAAGATATGTGTTTACATTTTATCGAAGAGATAACCAAATCAATTTAAAGCCATGTATGATATATTTAAAAAAAGCAACGTATCAAATTTAAATAACACAACTTTTCTAGAATTTATGAAGTAATGAGAGATTGAAGAATAACGGCAATGTATTAATAATTAATTTCATTGAAAGATAATTCAGCAGCAATAAAAAAAAATGAAGCTTTAACGTTATCATGCACATGCTTTAGAACAATGTTATATATTGTAATTATATATAATGCATTGTAATATCAATCACACAGGAGCCAGTCTGTCATCTAATGAGATAACGCAATCTTGCGTGACTTTAAAGTGGACAGGGTAGCTCTTGGCGAGTGTGCGTTTATGCATTTGCAAATGGCTTAAGAGCCAGATCCGAATGACGCGCCTCAATTATAAGCTTTAACAAGTTAGTGTATACGTATAAAGCACTCATTTTCCTTACTGTATACACCATATTGTTAGAATACTTGATTAAATGGTGATGTACAAAATGTATATTCCTTTCGTCTCTGTGATTTGTAACATATGTATAAGTTTTTTTCTTGCGTTACGTATCTCACAAAATATATTCACCGATCTAACGTTAATGAATGTTACGGCAGAAAAAAAAACATTAGAGACATAGTATGTGTATGAACTTTATATTAGTTATAAGACTTTATCACCAAGTTTGTTGCTAGATCTGTTCCTTTCACATTTTATATAAATACTACTGAAGAAAGCACATAGAAACATATCAAAATACACTTGGAAATATTTATTGTTATTTATTTTATGTGCAATGTGTAATGATGCATATACATCGTGCGTGATCACCGTTTGATATTCTTACCGGTCACTGCGCAGATGTTTCTTTACTTTGTTTACATAGAAATAAATGTTGAGTTCGATTAACATACATATTAACAGGATCAACAAAAAGTATCATATGTAATATGATGGCTGATTTAAGCCATATCGTTCTGGACAGTCAGCGGATTTTAAGGTCGCTTACACCACAGAACACGCTACACACACAGTACAATGTCGTTTACACGACAAAACGCCAGGACTACACTTATAGCCCCAATTACATAATGGTTACACGGATCATACTTGTCTTATCGGTGCCAGATGTGTTGTTCTGGCGCCTGTATTTGTCGTTCTTGCCTGTTGTCGTGTTAACATTTACTTTAGTTAACTTCATCTCTGAAATCAAAGTTATGCGCTTTGGAACTGGAATATGTTCATGTTAAGTGAATAATGTTTACAGAAATCGAATTTGATATTTGTTTCAACGAGCGGAGGGAATTTGTTTCGACTTCCGTTTTGCTCACATTAACGATTGTTTAAAGCAACATTTTTATGTATATGTTAGTGAATTTATTTTAATTAATTAATAATATGTTAATATAATTGATGATATGATTCAATAAAACAGATTCGTGTATGATTGCCATACAAATTAAATAGCAACGTTGTTACCGATCTCTTTTAAATTTCTGAACATGTAGTGTTATAAATTCTTTGCTTTTGAATCAATGTAAACCCCTTACGTTTTAAACGCGTTTTTGATTTGTGTTACTTATGGTTGTCTTTTTGTAAAATGAGCATATGAACCATGATTGGAAACAGCCTCTTCGAATGAGCCTCGAGTTTAAAATCTGATCCTACGTGTAAAAGTATGTTCTTAATTTGCTATAGATTTAGGTATGCATTCATATCTTTATATCTGCATGAATATGTCAGACGTTATTGAAGTCTGTAAGGCCCAAGGAAAACCTCCAATTAGCCAAGTCGTTTTCAAAATTTTGTAGGATTTTCATTATTAATGAAACAGTCGGAAATACCATGAATTATATATTTGACTTTTTATAAAATGAGCTGTGCACGCGGCTAAACAGCTTGTCTTTGCGATAACTGCGTGTTCCCATTTCAAACATTCTTCCTTACTTTACATTCTTTTGAACAAATTTATGTTTACGCTGATCCATAGAAGATCAAAGCATTTGTGTTGTGTTTGTTTTTATTGTCATATTAGATCATAGCATGTATGCATCCATGCGTTGATCTATAAGTTCCCTTTAGCTTGTGAAATAATTGTTTCGTTTATGAACATATTAAATAATGTTGTGAGTTGATATGGACAAATGTGAACCCAGAAAATATTTAAAAATCATCTTTCGAACAACACAAAAATTCAAGAAATTGAAAATAAACACTATAAATATTCATAGTATTATACATGTTATATCAACCAAATAACAAAAATAAAGAAATATTCATAGAGTTATACATGTTATATCAACCAAAAAACAAAAATAAAGTGGCGCTCATGTCGAGCAATACAGATATATTGGTGCAATGCATAAGATGTAGTTGGAGGTCGCTAACATTCACAGACGTCAGAAAATGGGATAACGCATTTCATTGGTAGCTGAAATCGTGAACCGCCTACACTTTAGACTACTGTGGCTCGTACAGTTAGGGTCCTAATGCAATAAACTGACACAAATAGGCCAAATAGGCTATTTTATGAAGGAGAATACTCTTAATAACATATAATAACCCATAATCGCACATCTGTGCACGACGTCCTTGGTCGATTATTAAATCATAATGATTTCATTCATACAGCAATCGATATAACAACCTGTAGTTAACTCACTACACGCGTTCGTCACAAATCAAGTGTATCAAAGGCATGATTGTTATATTGCTGAAAGCTTTCAGACAGAATTAGTCTATCTCCATTGACAGCACATCTGGTATTTTATCATTGTGGCCAGACACACGTCTTTCGTTATTTTCAGCCTCCATGTGATGCATTATAAAACATGAGTTCCTGAACAATTTATCAAATAGTTTACATATTATTAAATTAATATACTAAATAAACAATGTAACATACGATAAAAAAAATAAGTTATCAGGATTCCACATGTAAAAATGTATATGTAAACACTTAACTGTCAAAGGTGTATGTATGATTTCCTTCTTAAAAAAATACGTGCACTATTGGCTATACAACTAATTCAGAATTTCATTCCTTACCCTTTTTAAAAGGTATTATTAGCAATGTTTGATTAGATACCTAGTGTCGTGTTTTGAATACTGCTCCATTACATAACTCGTTCCTATTCAAATAGACAATTTATTATTAAACTAACGCAGTGCCAGTTGGCATACATATATTTTGCTGCTCATGCATACACATCTGCAGAAGGCCTGACGACATGAATATTGTCCAAATCATAACACAATCTGTTAAACGCATAGTCTTCCTTAGTATACGTTAGGACACGAAATATAATTGACTTTGTATGTGTTTACATATTCAATAATTTAGAGTTTTCTTCGTACTATTATTATTATGGCCATTTAAGGAGATGAAATGTGTTCCCATCTTCTCTAAAAACAATTTCACATGGGCAGATTTCTACGTCTAGTCCGTTTTTCGCAAGTCAAAGTAAGCATACTTTCAAGGCGGTTGCACGTGTTTTTTTAGATTATGACGGGTCGGAAAATCCCCCGTCGTCACGGTGACTAATTGACATTTTAGGACATGTAAATCACCTGTAACATTTTTAGAAAGGTACGGTAGTCGAGAGGTTCGAATACGAAGGTAATCGGCTACTACACAAACGGTTTGGTTAAAATACAGTTACGGATTTTTTAAATTTTATTTTTAACATGTTTAATGTATTAAATATTACAAACGAATGACTTTACTTTACTATGATTAATATATAGCCATACACCAACAGAAACGTCAGAAAGATATGACAATAATTTGTCCATTTGTACGCATAGATTGTTTGTTAGATATTTACGAAAAACGTAAACATAGAGAAAAAAAGATACATTTTTAGAAAATTAAACATGAACAGTTAAACAAAATAAAATAAATTTATCTATGAAACAACAACACTTAAAATGCTGGAAATTGAGACAGTAAAACCCTGCTTGCAAACGATACATTCAAATATGCAATTTCTGTTCAAAACACGAAACATGTCATCAAAAAATCGCTAGAGCTTTTCGACCATATAAATAACACATTTAACCACAGTGAAATTAGTCATGCTTTGACAGTTGAGAAGAAACGGTTTATAATGTACCTTGAAATTATAGTGTTATCCTTAAGTGACTTAACCAGGTGAGTTTGAACCTGTTTCACAGAACAGGTATTCACATTTTTAGCTGGGGGACAGGAACACATATTTGTCTAGTAAGTAGGTTTTCAAAGAAGTCTTAACTGACGTGTGTTAGATATTTGGAATGTCATTGGAATTTGAGTGTCATCTACAAAAGGCAGAAAACTGCGATGATTTCAGACACAACTAAATTCTTTTTTGTTAATTGTCTCAAAGACCTTGTTTAATCTTTATCATGTAAATCTTCCAAAAATTAATATCTGTACATACACTTGTGTATTACTACCTGCTGTGGTCAGAATGAGGCGACTCGTTTCGTTTGTGGGGTAGAAGTATGGCCGTATCATTATGTTCACTACCAATCTTCACAATCACAATCTATGAAACATTTGAATGGACAAGGTTTCAGAACGAGTATAATTGATAATAAATACATATTCAAAGTACTTTGTCCCCGTTTTTAGAACTGGAATGTTTCCTAATAACCTTGAACTTAAAAAAAACAACACAACTTGGTCAACTTGTCATAACAACCAGGTCCGCAAGAATTGTGAAACAGAGGGTAAATCTTAGCACTTTTTCTGAATGGAAGCTGTGTCATGAGGACTGTTTCGGATATCATGTCGGTGTTAACCCTACTGCTCTCGACACGCAAGACGGCGACGCAGTGAACACATATTTTGAAGACAGACCATAGAGTAATACCGGTAACATTTGATAAGCTTAATACTTTACTTAAATGAACAGTTTATTGCTGGAATACATTTTTATGTATAATGTTCAAATAAATCTAAATTGGCGAAGTTGATGTACGTTTCTATGCAAGTGTTCGTGTATGCTTTGAAAGAAAGTGTTAACCCCAAAACTATACAATATTAGCATTCGAAACAGCAATATTGAAAACGTTAAAGCACGAAATGAACTATAGGCAATTTACATTTGGCAGTCAAACAAATACTAAATCATTCTTTCACGGTTCATGCTAGTGATGATTATTACAACAGACGGGATTATTCCGAGCGCAATTTGTTCATAACATACGCCTTTTAAAGTGACTGTTAACCACGAATGACGAAAAAAGAAAAGTTCTGAAATACCGTATTTTTTAACAATTATTAGTTTATATTGATTGAAATATCAGGACTGGTATATAACATTACTTAAAAAAAATGTTTTCTTATTTTTACTTTATTTATTTATTCATTTATTTTTACTGGGTATGTCTACCAGGTAACTACCAGCTATCTATAAATCACGCAAGTAGATTGATTATCATCGTCACGTGGTAAACCCAGGAATGCAAACTGTGCATGCGTAGTGAATTGTATATATTTTAGATATAAAATGATCAATCTACTTGCGTTATTAATAGTGTGTATATCGTTATGTCGGCTGTTTTCGCGATGTACTTTCGATTTCACATCGCGAAATTTTATTACCGAATATACTGAAAATATGAACTTTTTTTCAAGTAATGTAATATACCAGTCGTGATATTTTAAACAATATAAACTAATAATTGTAAAAGAAAATATGGTATTTTAGAACGTTTCTTTTTCGTCATTCGTGGTTTACAGTCCCTAATGGTTATGACACACATTTATCAACTAAACAGAAACAAGACGAAACACCGTTATTATTTTTTGCCTTCTGGGCAGCGATGCACTGGCATATACGAACACATATACCATGCTTTCGATGTTTGCCGACGTTTATTGATTTTGTTTACATGTCTAGTAAGGCAGAGCGACTTTTGCGAGCGCACCATTGAAATAGTATGCAGCATATAGCACAACTTTTACTTAGACGAGCATTAACTGTGTCAAAACCATTTCCCTAAAGCATTCACTTTAGTCTCCCCTTGCATAATGTATACACAAACAGCATGAAAGCAAACTGAATCTAAAAGAATATTTTCCGACCAAGTGTTTGTTTTTTGTGGTAATAACCATCGGTTTGTAGTGCCGATGCGTAGGAATTTAAACTCGAGGGCGATTTCAAGATTTAAATAATTCGTCGGTATAATTTTAGAACTATTTTAATCAATACTATGTTCTTTTTCAGCGAAGAACATATTACATACATGCGTGTTTGTGACGTCAACACATCAACACAATTCAAAATGACGTCGGCTTCATTCATGAACATCGAGTGAAAAATACACGTTACGTCATAGGTATTTTTGAATGTAGATCTTTAATGCTGGTTTATACAAAATAAATTCCGAATTAATCAAATGTTTAGATGTTGTGTATACTCAAATATAACAATGTTACAACTAATGTGGTTTTACTGCGCTGTCAAAACCAAAACCCAATAGTTTGTCAAACTACTTTCAAAAGATCAGGCTTCAGCAATGGTTTGCTGATGAATAACCCACACTTCTTTCTTTGTCTACAAAAAACAAGTTGCGGGTCGTGGTAGAATTATTCTCAACTAATAAAGACGCAATCATTTTATAGCATTTATCTACAAACAGACCAACCTATACTCACAAATAAATGGCATCTAGTATTATAAATCATACACTACACGACATAAATTTTGCGTTTTCCTTGAGATACGAATGAATAGCTGACTAAACAATTGACAGAAGTATTAGCCTCGTGGTCAAGTGAACTAAATATGCATACATATATCACTAGTTTTAACAAATGATTATTTTAAAGTGACACAGTATACCTTTAAATACACGAACTCGGATTTTTATTATAGTTTTAATGAAACCTTATAAACTGCATCAGGAGAATAATGCTAGCTTCTCTTGGCTAGTATTACCAGATGCAGTCATCAATCAATCAAAACAAAACACTAATTCAATCATCAAAGCTGGTCTCATCTCTTTAGAACAGTGAATCACAGCGTTATGGGTTTAAAGCCGGCCGAGTTGATATTTCTCACAACAATTTGGTTTTCTCAACTGACCAGAATTGATCAGTATTCGTCAGATACATGCTAAAACTTAACTCTTCCATAGTGATTTTTGCAAAAATTGTGCCAAAAAATACCAAAAGCTTTAAATATACGAAACCTAATCATGTACATAACGGAATCCTCAAGACTATTATTAACCTGTAACGTATGCACGCTTTGGGTCACATGAGCGCCAATTGCACGTGATTTCCACTTCGGCGCTTTTCAAAACAAAGAAGAACTGCTAAATAACATGGTTTCTCCATGGCAAATGGCGTTGTAAAGAATGATGCAATGGTCACGTGGTTTTACATGTGGGTCACATGCGCGTATTTAAATTTAGATCATTTCTGTCCATGGACAGAAATTGAAAAGACCTATCTTTGTACTGAATTTGGGCATTTCTTGACCGATTTCGACTAATTTTTTTTGCACATCTGACATAAATACCATCACATTTTGACTCATAATCACTTTTTTGCGACACATAACAACAATGGGAAAATATACCAACATCAACTCGGCCGGCTTTAAAACGGTCACATGCTATCTCGGTCACAGGGCTATCCTTAACGCACATAGCCCAGAAGTTATCAAAACAATACAGGTGTCGTCGACACAAACGCATGAAATGTTTCAGTCAACAGGCTTTAACGAGTTAAGAGCCAATTATTGCCCGTTATTACTAACACAGTATCATGTTAGAATCTAATTCGCATAATCATACGGGCATGATTATGTTCGTACACTTTTTTGTTACGGCCGATATTAAGACAAAGGATAATTAATAATTAATGTTTGTTCGTATAAATAGTACAATTATCGTGTTTTGCAGCGGAATATGCTTTCGTAAACAGATCATGTTGCGCACGTAAACATACAAAGTTCGCACGTAAGCAAATGACCTCGTATGAACTCAATAAGTTTGTTGTAAACACACAAATATTTATCACATGATTTACGTTGTTTTTTTCATTGTATCAGTTGAATTAAGACATACTGTTATCATCTACTTAATAACCTATAGAGTATTGACCTTGACAAATAGCAAACTTACGCGAAACATAAAATGATTACGGGTTAAAGAAGCTCTTATACGAATACGAAAACGACCAGCTGAATTGTGATATACCGCAGGTTTAGTTGCTTGTTTATTTGATTATATGTTCTTTTAAAGTATATAATTCTCATTATCAGGGATCGTGTTTAAAGCGTTTGCTTCTACGCAAGTCAAAACCGCATAACATATACGTCTATGCTTCCAATAATTGTACCAATACCTGCAATTGCACAAATGTGAAATACACATGTCTGATTGTGTTTACAAATTTAATATACACGGACAAAGGTTTGCTATTTATCACATAAGCATAATTACCTATATGGGATTTGATGGATGTCCCACGTTTATTTTATACAACTCAATACATTTCCCGAATGTATTTTATACAAAAAATAATGTGTATACATTATTTTTATTTTTATACAGATGTGAAACAGAATTGACCAGCAAAATGTAACGACCCACACTTATAGTAAAAACAAATTCAAACAGTTTGATAGTAATGTAGAATTTATGTGCACATTATTGCAATGAAATTACAAAAGAAAACGAATACAAACAGCAATAAAGAATTACAAAAATAAAACAGTAATGTGTTATAATCAATGTAGTGGGCTACAATTATTGATAATATACCGTCCGAACTATGAACCAAACAATGTCAAGCTCGATACACAAACGTATGCGATACGATGCATTACATGTTCAAATTTAAGTTCATCGTCGCAAAAAGAGCAGTAAAACACACATAACATGTTACTCAAATATAATTTCTATGGAATGCCGTCTTCTATGTTTAACATTATAGATGAAAACATCACAACAACCACACATTATAAGCATTACTAAATGTAACCATTTTGTTTTCATACCGTAAAATATATGGTGTGATAGTTTCCTTTGATTCGTGACAATAAGGTTAGTGAATAGGATGTACACGTATGTTTGTTTTCTATAGTGACCGTAAAAATGATTAAGATTGATATAATAATAATGTTGTTAAAAATAATAGTATTATTAAGTATTTTAATTATTATTATATTACATTTATTTATTTATTNAAAGGCGCTTAACATTTGTTTGCCATTTGTTTACAAAATTATTATGACTACTTTTTGAATGTCGTATTATTGTTATTGTTATGATGATTATTTATGGTATTTATATATTATTATTATTATTATTTATAATTGTTCGGTTGAATATCATTGTTATTATCATCATTATTATAACAATTTATTTGTATAGGCATGTGTTTGTTTTTGACGCTTATTTGCGTCACCACTGATGTTTTGACGTCGTGACGTCATTTCCTGATACTTTGCCTTTTACGTCAAAATACAATTGTTTTGTTTACTTACACAAACAAAATGTAGCCTATATATATATAAACAAACTTATATAAAGATTTCTGCGTCTATTTACTATCATCCCTACGACACGGAGTACTTTAACATTATAATTTTGAAGTAGCTCAACATAATACAAATATTTCACATAATGTTAGAATGTAATTTAATTAAAAGCTATACATATATCATAATTATTAAATTACTATTCATATTAATATCCGTATAACGTTGGCGAATAGTGAGTGTCTCTAATATTATATAAACACTCATTTATCTATTTTTGCTTTTAAATCCTACCAAAAGAAACTTTGGATATTTTTCATACACGGAATATTTTGTAATTGTTTGATTCAATGGTCAAGCCTATATTTACATATGGCTCCAAGATATATGGAATAACATTCTCAGAAATTCTTGAAAAAGTACAAATCGATTATTGTAAATATATCCTTGGTGTAAATTCATCTGAAAATGATTGCATTGTACTAGGGGAATGTGGTATATTACCTCTTTGTATGAAACATCATGTAAATGCGTTAAACATTGTTGTAAATTGATTAGTATGACAGAGGATCGATATCATAGAAATTGTTATATTATGTTAAAGCGGCATGACGAAATCGGACGAACCAATTGGGTTACATCTGTAACACATTTTTTTGTACCGTTATGGATTTGGTTTTGTTTGGATTAGTCAAGAGTTAGGAAATGTGGAATTATTCCTAATGTCATTTAAACAAAGATTGATTGATTGTAATACACAGAACTGGCTTGAAACTCTAGGAAATTCATCAAGATGTGATACCTACAAACAGTTCAAATCTATGTTAAATCCAGAAAAAATATTTGTTTATCGATATACCATTTTATGTTCCAAAGTCAGTTGCTAGATTCCGTTGTACAAGCCATAAGTTAGCAATTGAAACTGGTCGACATTTAGGAATTTCAAGAGAATACCGATTATTTACATATTGTTCAGTCTATTTAAATAATATATGTATTGAAGGTGTACGAAGGTGTGAATGATAGAAATGCAATACTGCTGGAGCTTTTGGAGTTTCACTTCTTTATATTGAAGATGAAATCTTTTCATTGTACAATGGTGAAAACAATTTAATATTTTTTGCAATCTTAATATGCCAATTTCTGATGAAAGAAAAGCATAGCCTTTTTGTAAACGAAATAATGAAAAAGAAAGATGTAGATCAAAATTGATGTTCAAACTTGATGTATCACAACTCAAAAATAATATGTTGTTACTTAAATATTCTGTATTTTGGGCCGGTAACCTTTATTTTCAAATAAACGTTTGTCTTGTCTTGTCTTGTCGTAGTCTCAATGGCTCATGTTCAGGAATGGAAAACAAATCTTATTAACATATAACGGTATTGACGTTTCCTTATTTATGTTGGAAAACTGTGATTTTAAATTCACAGAAAATGCCTACGCGTTGACCTTGACATTATATAAACACAAAGTCTCGATCGCTCATGTTCAGTGATGGAATACATTTTTTTTATTAACGGTTATGACGTTTCTTTATTAATGTTTGAAAACTGTGATTTCAAATTCACAGAATATGACTAGGCGTTGACCTTGACATTATATAAACACACATAACCTCGATGACTCATGTTCAGTGATGGAAAACAATTATTATCAATATATAACGGTATTGACGTTCCGTTATTTATGTTGGAAAACTGTGATATCAAATTCAAAGAAAATGCCTACGCGTTGACCTTGACATTATATAAACACACAACATCTCGATGGCTCATGTTCAGTAATGGAAAAAAAATATTTTTTTAAATATTTAACGGTATTGACGTTCCGTTTTTTATGTTGGAAAACTGTGATTTCAAATTCACAGAAAATGCCTACGCGTTGACCTTGATATTATATAAACACAAATAGTCTCGATGGCGCGTGTTGATATGCTTTATTCATATATCATGATAATTATGAAATACGTTTATTTAGACAATGAACAAAAATATCATTATCAAACTAATATTCGGAAAATAAATTCAGAACCAGACATATAATTTGCGTTATAATAACCAATTGGGCACGATTACTGCAAAACATTTAATTTCCAACGAGTGTATCATGTACTCGCCCTGAACTTTACACTTTGCCCAAAAGTATACTTACGACATTATGATAGATAATTTCATGTAAATTACCAAATGCTATTTTATGATGTTTTGAATTCTGTACTTTTGCCGGGAGGTTTTCAAATCGTTTGATTGAATGCCTAGACTTATTATATCACTGCGGGTAGGAAGTTTCGAAGCATTTGCTTGAAGGTCCTGAAAGGTAAAACTCTGGTTCAAACTGCCAAACTTTAAAAATGCACTTAAACTATTATAAATTAATATAAATTAACACAATGAATTAGTTCAATTATTCTTACCAACAATGTTATTGCATGTTCGTTATAAATCAGGTAAGCAGAACTTTCTGACGTTGCATGACCGTTTGCTTCTGGATAGAAACTTTGAAAACGCTTGAACACAATGCATTATTCTCTTCAGATATTGTTACGGCTCCAATGATAGCACGATAGAAACTCGTACCCTCGAGTTCAACGTATGAGATGTGCAATGTCAATTTATGTCTGGATATTTCTACTTAATATGAAATGTAAATTGAGGATGATATATTGCAACAACATTCCAAACATAAACGTAAGCAGTGGGTGCTCGTCAAATGATAAGAAAAGATGGTAAATGTCTTCGTTTATCGCTACTCGTGTGGCGAATTGACTGATTTATTTTCACGTTATCATGGATTGCCATTTCAAACCCAGCAGGTTGTAAAATGTTTTATTTCACTAGCATTTACATTTAATATAATGTTGAAGCCGTCCGTTTGTATATGTTTAAGGTTTCTGTTTGGTTTTCTTTTTAACGAGTATGTTTTTTTCAGAATATTGCGAAGAGTTAATCCCGAAATGTGTTACGACATACTATTTTTATTTGTTTTATACTTTCATTTTTTAAACAGGATTATAACTAAGCTGGTTTAAATCTACCTTAATGTTGCTACCCATATCCGGATAGAGATGTCAATTATGTACCTTAATCAGTGTGATGTTTAGATGTTTTGAGCACACCTATATCGAAGCTGTTTCTTCCCTAGTGAATTGTCTTGTCACAATGTTAAGATTTTTTTTAGAATTATACACATGTTGTTTTTCTGATTAAACGCCATTTACTTCGACGATCCGCTTTGCAGCACCGTCATGTGTATGTTGTGGTTTTCCCTGGTAAATGACAGCAGACTTGAACGCATTTTGAAGGAATGTAAAATAAAACACATCATTACAACTTAGACAGCATTGTATTCATATTAATATAGTATCGTCAACTCTCAAAGTCAATCGTGTGTTGCAAATAAAAAATAAAAAATAACTAGTCTTTATGTTCTTATGTTTTCAGCCAAGAATAAGTGAGTTTCGATTCGCTCCCGTTCTTGCGTCAAAGTCCAGGATAAATTGGAGAGTGAACATGTAAGGTCTCAAAGACGCGGAGTATTGTCGATAAGAGCTAAACAGAACAGATACATCGTGAATTCGTGCATACGCACACTATCGAATTATTATATAATACACGATGGTCTAGTGTCCGTTAGTGATGAACATTTCCGCGAACTGTCAGCTCCGTCCATATGTAAGGTATGGGACAATGGTGACTAATATTTACTATCTATTGCTCTTGTTGATAATTATTTATAGTAATTGTTCCGAGGAGTTGAAAAGAAGACCTAATTTTTTCGTATAATACACATTTGATTATTATACTACGTATGCTCTGGTTCACCTGTTCTTAACAAATGTAACAGCTCATAATATGCATGTCTAAATCGACAAAATATCAAATCATATCGACATATCTAACATTGTCGCACACAAAGTATCCACCGATGCTGTTATTTTTCACGTTTTCCTTAATCAAAATATTTACTGGTCAATCATGTTAATGAAATCATATATATCAACAATTTGAATACATAATAAATAACATGAATCCTATAATAACTGCCTTATGCGATATCAACACTGAAATGTAATCAGTATTTTTTTATAAGAAACGCAGTAAATATAGTTCATACAGCACCGGATATTTGATATTCTATATTGCTGAAATGTTTTAACTAAATGCCTGTGAGCAAATGCCGATTTGATTCAAATACAAATTAACCTGTTGTTATGTCATATATTCTTTTTTTTTCCTCATTTATTAATGCACTCATATGAAGTCATCAATTACACAAAGTAGAAATGTACACAAATGAGTGGTTTAACGTTTTCATAAAGTACCAACTCTCTTTACAACACGCATGCACATGTACTCAAAAACATACATAAACATGAACGCATACACAGACAAGAAAAAAGGAAAGTAAATAAACATAATATTTAACATAAAAAACATAGAATTGGAATTTTGCATTTCTCTTTTAATAAGTATACTTCCTTTCTCACATATGTTCATAAACACACACATCACGCACACTCTCACACACACATCATATATTCTATTACACGTTTAACAGTATATATTATGGATAAATATAATATACATATGTTGATAAACACACACAATTTCACGCACACTCACATCACGCACACTCTCACACACATCATATATTCTATTACATGTTTAACAGTATGTATTATGGATAAATATAACAACAATATTTATTTCTTTCATCCTGTGTTTCTGTACTTTACATTTATAGATACAGTTGATAAAGAACAAACGATAAGGCGAACAAATACGACAACGATATTTTAGTAATTGTATGGGCATTGTTATTTGAAAAAAAACTGTATATGAATATTAATTCTTACTTGAAAAATATTGGTTGATGTGGATCCATTTTTGTTTGTGTGTTTCAATTTTGTTTTTAATACGGGCAATTTCTGCTTCTGTCTGTATCCTTAACTTCAAATAATTTAAGAATATGTTAAATTTTGGAATGCATTTCTTTATTTTCATATTGAATATGAATACTTTTATCAAAATGAGAATAACATTGAGAAGTTCACTGTGTAATTTAATTTCTGTATTTCCAAGGTTTCATATATTCTTACCTTTTTGCAATGATCCTCTTCATATATTTAATTGGCCCCTTCGCCGACGAAGTCATCTAGAGTGTACATCAACTCCTCTGCACGTGTTTGCTCTCAACTTGACTTGCCAATTGAACCTGTCAGCAAGTCAGGAAATACCAAATACACACCTGCGGGAGTTAAAATCCTTATCATACAATGAGACTGATTGGTTTATTGTACTGCGCTCAAGTAAATGGCTGGAATGTAAGGTTTGTGTGAGTGTAAGATCCTAATTAAGGAATCTCTCTCTTCAGTCTTGCCATGGGCGGAAGGAGAACAGCAGACCGAAGCAATTTGGCAATCAAACACGCAAACACCCTTGAACATTTTCAGATTACCTGAGGGTTTTATATAGATTATATTTTGATTGGCTATATTCCTTTATTATTATATTGTCCGTCGAACAATTCGTTGAATGTTCATGGGACTTATTACAATTTATAAAGTATGTATTATGATTATTGCAAAAACTGCTCAATTACAAGTACCACCCGTGACATGACATCCAAACTTACAAACCTCGAATGAAGAGTCCAAAAGTATATGGACTGAGTATATTTTGTTTAGGCTTAACAATGACCACTGTGTATAAGGGTTTAAAAGTATTGTTGATATTGAACAAGATGATATTTGCAGTATAAGTGCGTTATCAAAGAATGTTGGTCTTTCCGTAATATCAAACAAAAGTATTTTGCTATTGTGTTTACAAAAAGATAATCACTACACACGTGATATACAAGTGCAATGTTTGACTAAAATGGTGTATTATTCTGCGCGTAAACCAATCATCTCCTATGTGGACGTCAAGTTCACATCGTGTTAATATTTGGTCATTTTGGTGGGGTTTATTACGTTTAAATAAATGTTTGTAAAAATAAACGCCGGTGCATTAAACAATACAATTGTTTCCAAATACGTGTGCACATTTTATTGTGTAACANTGTATTACACGTGCTTTTTTCAAATTATTTACCCGTGTCAACTAGATATTAAATACCTGATCTTTCCGTTGACTCTACGTTGTATTACGTTTTTCAGACACACTTTCAGTCACTTTTCCTGTTTTATCCATATACATACGTTTGCGCGGATGTGTTTATTTGAATGCACTGCAAACCACTGTTTGAATATAAAATGGTATATCAAGCGATAGCGCACATACAACTGGTCATAACTTTTGATTTATGTCAATACTAATGTAGATGTTCACTATGGATGTTCACTCTGTGATATCAAACATTATTAAACCCACAACCTATAATTGTTTAACCCCGCTGCTTTATAAAATATAAATGGTATATTAAAAACGAACATAAGCGAAAATAAGCGTAATCAAAAACATTGGGCTGCTGATCAACTCAACTGTATTCCATAACAATTAATAAATGTTTACTACATGCCGTTCTTGTAAACGACTTCAACCGTTGCACACGTCATATTCAAGTGAAATATTTGTCTAAAATTATTTAGTTATACGCGTATTATATAAACGTAATAGGATGTTAAGTGCACATTGTGTTAAAATGTTTGGATTGCTTCATTAGGTTCGAATATATATCAATATGACATAAATGCCATTGAATGTAAGATATGAAACATGTTGAATGATGTTTGGCGGAAAACCACCTTGAGGGAAACGAACATGTGTTCAACGTTTAATATACCAAGTTATTGTTGCATTGATGCATTTCCTTGATAAACATCGCTTCAATTGATACATATCCGTGAATGTTACACTCAATTCTACATTCAACTCAGGTATACGCACCTGTTTTACAATCTCCGAAAATATTATTTTCGGAAACTTATCGACCCAATTATTAACCGCATGTCTTACAGCTGTATGTTTCTGCTTGATGAGGAGTCCACATGACTTATTTCAATAATCATAACCTTGCTTTGATATCAAAGTGAAACATTAGCAGGCTTATTTAATCTAACAATATACAGTGCTACTGGCATCAGGGGAAACAAGTGGTTTGAGTGTAAACATTCTCTACATACTCAGGTGCAAGGGCTGTACGGTGCGTTGTTCAGCAGAGAGTTGGTGTGCTAAACTGTATTGTGTAAGAGCGCGTGGAGTTGTACTCGTTCTTAAGCATCTGTTGCGGTAGTCAGTTGTCTCAGGTGCAAGGGTTTTACGGTGCGTTGTTCAGCAGAGAGTTGTTGTGGTTAGCTTCATTGCATTAGAGCGCGAGGAGATTTTCTCGTGTTTTTTTTTATTTGTCTGTTACGGTAGCCAGTTGTCTGACGTTAATCTTAGCTTTATTTCGAAATTCGTGAATCAACAAAGATGCATGGAAATTAAATTTAATGTTAAAGATTTTTTATTTATGAACTCAATTAAAAAATGGAACGTGTTGCATCTATTCTGACACCTGACGCTATATCAATTAACAGAACCCTCGTGACCCCGATGTGTGCCTGTTTTCGTTTCTCGTGAACGATAACGGCGCACATGAACGTATCTTGAATGACAAGTAAGTGACGTTTAATTAATACTCATAATGTAGCAAGATATTTATCTTACATTTGATTAATATTCACACACACGAAGTTTGTTTTAAAGCAAAGGAAATAATGGATGGATGACATGCATCGGCACATTAGTAACATCATGTGGTCTAAGGAACGCTAGGACACCGTTGCATAGTGGATAAGGTGTCCGCCTAGCCACCGGGGAGCGTTCTTTAAATCCCCCCCAAAGATACAAAGTACTGGTTCTAGCAAGAAAACGGACTCGACTGCGTTTTGATAAGCCTGCGGCTTTCGATGTAATCAAGCTAAAAAAAGGTTTTAAAGTAAACTAATGAACGCTTTTTATTAATGAACAAGTTTGACTCAATTTTCATGAAGCACCTTCAGCTGTGTTAAATGTTTAATTCGCACTGTCGACGTATTCGTAACGTAATAGTTTACACTTATCTATAGGATCGTGCACTACAGATATAAAGCTAAGTTTGTCCTTCGTAAGTTTATTTCGACAATTCTAGCATGATTATTGGATGAAAACATACACTTACGTTATGCGATGCTACTCACCATAGACTGTAACAGACAACGATACATCATAAATATCCGCAATTTGTTTTATCCGTACCAAATTAACAGTCGTGGATATAACATACTATATTAAAATGGTATATATCTATACACAACATGTACACATCCAAAAACAAGAATACAGAGGTTACATTTTAATGGAGGTAGATATGTAAAAACAATTTTCATTACCCTAAGTGATGTAAGTCGATTCACACAAAAAGCAATTCAGTTCATTCATTCCTGAAATGTCAATTATGTCTGAAGAACAAACAAAATACGTTTACTAATGATACTTCCTTCAACTTTGAGGAACGCATATGTACCAATTGTATCAAATACACCAATCGAAAAAAGGACATACATTTGGTATCAACGGTATTAACAAATCGTATGAAAACCGCAAGAAAACCGCCACAGTTACATTACATTTAAAGGCAAAGAATGCAAGGTTTATGATCGCAATACAAATATAAATGTGAGGACTATAAACATGTTTTGTATCCTGACGTAACGTCCCTTTCCTATAAGGACTCCGTGATGAAACAACCTTGTCTTATGCGTGTTGTTTAAGTCTTATAAATGAAAAAACGACGCACGAAAGCGCATCTTTAATGAAACTTTAACATATCACAACATATTAGACCGCGTTGTATACATATTATTGTCATATCCACATCTTTCCCAGTCAAACGTGTGTTGCATATCAAACTGGACTGGGAGGTCGGTTCTGTATGTAGTCAGCCAATAATGCATGTGTTTGGATTCGCTCCCGATGGTCCAACAACTCCGGATGTTCGTCAAGGATCCCAGGGTAAATGGACAGAGGGAAAGTGAAGGTCTCAAAGACGCTGAGATCCGCCACTGAGAGCTACAAGTAACAGATAGGATAAATACAGGTAAACGCGCTGTATCTAATTGATATATATAAATATGAACCTCGCTATTTCAAAATGGGGTTTAATGCATTTGCGTAAAGTGTCGTCCCAGATTATCGTGCGCAGTCCGCACATGCTAGTCAGGGACGACACTTGCCTCCTAAACTAGATATCCGCTAAGAAGAGTCTTCCTTTAAACGAAAAATACAATACAAGCAGAACAAATACAATAGGCCGTTGGGACTGCACAGGCTAATCTGGGACGACACTCCACGTACATGCACTTAACCCTTTGAGCGCTGGAACCGGATTTTGAAGGCCTTTGCAAACAGTTTGGATCCAGATGAGACGCCACAGAACGTGGCGTCTCATAAGGATCCAAACTGTTTGCTATTCTGAAAGTGGTCTTTGAAAACAAGTGAAAAAAATGATGATCTAAGAAATTCAGTAGACGACATTTTAGCAAACGACAAATTACCCAGCATGCAAAGGGTTAATCACTTTTTCCCAGAGCGTGGCTCATATAATGAAGATGCAGGATCATGAAGAAGAACATGTGTGTCCGGAACGTGATGAACATTTGCGTAAACGGTCAGATAGCATACACTAAAGGTATCGGGAAATGATTAAATATTACTGTGTGTTTCTTTTGTCGTGTATTTCAAATTGTACGACAATCAATAGTACTTCATAGGGCATTTTTGAACAAAGTACCTACATTTTAATAAATACTATTCTGATTGATTTATCGAGAGTCTTAAATTTTAATTTCTATTTAATTAAAGTGATAGTTTTATGTAGTTTTTCGATCAATAAACATCATTATAAGCTGAACAATAAATAACAATTCAAAAAATACTTTGATTCTTATCTGATTTTAAAATGGAATGTGTGCAGTGGAAAAGTAAATAATACTGTATTGTACTGATGTTTGCTCCTGATCGGGCCTTCTTCCTGCATTGTTAATGAAAAGTTTCATTACGGTATTTTTAGTTGTGTCTATAGGAAGTTTGAAATTTAGAATTAACGTTTAAAAAAAAAGATAATTGCAGAATATTTTAAAGCGAAATCGTATTTATCTTCGGCCATGTTTTGATAACACTGTTCTGCTATTCGTTCCAAATAAAACATCTCAAGAAAAGCATGCATATAACGATGAAGTTATCCTACGACATATCTTACATTGTCTCCCACAAAGTATCCACTCCCTTTGTTGTTTTCCACGTTTTCCTTCAAGATTGTGTCAAGGATATTTGTGAACTTTGGATAGATTTCATCTTTCAATCTTTCTTCCATTTCGGTCTGAAATGAAATTGTAAATTATATATATATTTATTTTCAAAATTAGAGATGTATGGTATATTTATTTCTATTTTTAGAATATTTCTTACAGACATTTCTTTAAGCAAACAGCGTAGACCCACATAATGCGGCGTCTCATCTGGGTCTACGCTGTTTGCCTAGGCCTTTTTTTGTAGACGCTAGGCATAAATGGGTTAATGCGTAATTATTGAATATTTCTTTCAAAACGTTATATGATTTCTTGTAGAGAATTATATACTCCGATTGCATTTAGTGTATTTTACCAGACCTTATTTAATGAAGGCTAACCTTTTTGCACTGATCCTGTTCGTGAATCCACCTGGCCACTTCGCCTCTCAAGTCATCCATTGTGTCCATCACCTCCTCGGCACGTGCTTGCTCCCAACTTGATTTGCCAATCAAACCTGTCGGTTAGTAAAGAAATTACTGAAATAATACACATTTGAGGCGTATGATAAATAGAAGAAAGGCATTTCTATAGAAATACATACTTTATGATAACTCGTTAATCAAAATGACATGGAAATCAAAAAAAAAAAAAAAACTTTGGCAAAGTAGCGTCGCCTTCAACGACCTACACGCTTATTATAGAATTGTTTCATATATTAATGGCAAGGAACCAATTAACACAGTTTAGACATAAAACAAAGGTACCAAACCCGACAAACAACAAACAGACAAGCACGCAAAAATAAATTCAACTGGAGAAAGGTCAATTAAAAGCATTGTGTGTTTTAATCGTTTTCAAGTAGCTCAAAACCTCGAAATACCAAACTAAAGGTGTTATTTCCTCATCAATTATTTTATAATGCGATTCGGTTAAAATATCAAACCTATATTCATCTTTTCTCCTGAATTTTAGAGGTTCTTTCCGGTGATCAGCTTGCTCAAATGAATAATTTATGGTTGATGGGCGACCACTGTCCAAGTAAACTATGAATTAAGGCGTAAAACCCCTGTAACGCATTGCCTATGGTATTTGTAATTCATCAACTTTTTTATATTGGATTAAAAGATCAAACATTATATATAAACCTCGATCTGTTAAAACTGGGCTTAACCCATGTGCGTAATGTGTCGATCTAGATCATGTGTGACTAAATACTGTACCAACCGAATTCTCTGGCGAGATATCTGCATATAGTCAGACTCTGTGACAGCTTCTTCCCGTCCACCTCCAGTACCGGCAGAGCCCGCTGTGGCATCTCTGGAGTCACAACACAAAACACAAATAATGGGATACTCGTTCTGGGAAAACTGAAATCAATTTATGTGCGTAAAGTGTCGTCCCAGATAAGCCTTTAAGTCCGCACAAGCTAATGAGGCGCCCGCTTAAACTGGAATGTCGCTAAGAAAAGACATGTTTGTAAAGAAAAGTTCATAAAAAGCGGCGATGTGTGCCGTCCGCACAGGCTAATCAGAGACGACACTTTCCGCCCAAATTGGAATTTCGTGAAGAAGAGACCTCTTTTGAACGAAAATTTCAATAAAAGCGGAGAGTGTCGTCCCTGATTAGCTTCGGCGAAATGAACACGCTTATCTGGGACGACACTTTACGGACATGCTTTAAGCCCAGTTTTCCCAGAATATTGCTCAATGGCTCGTCATAAAACGACAGCGAAGTGATAGACTAACACACGTATGTATGAAGTTCATTTAAATGTAATAGGATTCTAGTCTCACTTAAGGTCCTGTATTCTAGTTTCACTTAAGGTCCTGTATTCTAGTTTCACTTAAGGTCCTGTATTCTAGTTTCACTTAAGGTCCTGTATTTTACCAATTCAAGTACTATCAAACTGCATATTTAAAAAAAAACAGTTTATTCGATTTGCTTTTAACAAACATACTGTACAAGGTGCAAATGTCAAAATTGTGTGAAATCTTTGAAATTTTTTATTATTTAAAATAACAAAAAATATATAAATATGGAAAGCAAATGCCATATGTATACTAAACCAACTTGCTTATCAGTCTAGATAAATATAACATACACACATTTTATCTGGCTTTCAACAAGATGTGCTAACGTTAAGATAAAACATATATTCATCGACCAAAAATAATACCGATAAGACTTGATATGTTTGTATTTGAAATGAGCATAATTATAAAGAAGAGGCATATATTAATCTCAAGGAGCCATTTGATCGAAGTGAGGTTTGGACAGGAATTAAATGTTGAACTTTGAATATAGTGCTGCCACAAATAAATGATAACTTATGGAAAACAATATGATGGTTCAAAATGTGCATTTTCAATAGTTACTCTTCTTATATATTACGTTTGATTGCATGATAAATCACCCGAAAAAATGCTAGTTGTATTTAAAGACAAGATTTTTTATAAAAAAAAATGTTCGGATTAATCTAAACTATATTTTAAAATGTGTTTATTTTTATTTTTTTAAATTATGTTTGTGAATATTATTGAAAGCAATCTGCAAAAGTGTCGATCTCGTGTGCAAATGAAACAAAAAATTACGTAATACTCGCGCAATTCGTACATTTCAGTGCACAGAGGTAACACGATTCTAAATTATTCGTCACTTAATACATAAACGCTATGATTATTTAGTCTTTATTGAAGTGACCAAAATCCCAACCATACTGTTCATCATAAAAAAGTACCCAGTTTATCAATGGCTTGACGCATTCACGTATAGTTGGAAAATTGTAAATCCGCGTTTCATATCAGGCATATAGTACCGTGTAACCCTTCGAAAATAGAAATTGTGATAAGGATTTAATAGATATTCGAACAATAAACCTTATGACAATTAGAAAACATCGGTCAAAGCTTTTAACTGACTGCCAGTAGTAAACTACCAGAGCTGATGTTGGTGAGTGTAAAAAGGAATTAAAACCAATGATAATACGGCAGGGTTCGTTTAAATTAATTTGCTTTTATTGGGCGGAGATAATTGAGACGGGTCGTCTAGTGCGTGGTAGTAGTGGAAGTAGTGAATATGGTACAAGTCAAGATTGAAATACTACGTGAACATATATTAAAGCCGCTGTTAACCTGTTTACATAAACAGATGCAATAAATTTTTTCTGGTACAGTTTTCATAAATAAATTGCATCAGCCAAGACAGAAAAGTTATAATCATGGATTGTTTCAACGTCTTATTATTATTTTAAATACGAGTGAATACCTTCACTCGACACATTTACCAATAATGTTATTTAATAAGAAGAATAAATTACACTCGCTCGTGGAAAAGGTGGCTTAATGGATGTTCGTAAAGTGTCGTGCCAGAATAGCCTGAGAACTCCGCACAGACTGATCAGGGCGCCTAAACTTCATATTTGTTAAGAGACTTCATTCATCGGGCTAATCTGGGATGACACATTACGTACATTCATTAAACCCACTTTCCCAGAACGAAGCTCAGATCACATTGATAATGACAGTGCTCTTTATAACAGGTCCCACCCGGATGTCCAATAAACGATTGTAAACCGTTTGTTTCAATGGTAAATCCCATTGTTAAAATTGTTAAATAATGACTAGTGACCGAACTCGTAAGAGAAGCATTAGTTTATGATACCAGGCTACTTATCAATTACAAAATACACCATTAAACAATTCCATGATCAAACTTGAGTTATATTAAACCCTTACATTATGTTTCGTTAAAATCGGGCTTTTGTTTAATTTAATCACACGCGAGATTCATCTCGCCATGTATTTGTTGCGCCTTCGAGTGTTGCATATGATTCTAAAAGTTGAGGATAGTTTCCTGATAATATATATAGAATAACCGGTTACTTCACTATCGTTGTGATATATATTTGGTTGGGCTTAAAAGTACGGCGAAGCTTGCCGAGCCGTAAGATTACTCGTGCCGAGCCTGATATCTCACATTATGAAAGGACAGTGTCCTGTTTGTATGTTTATCATACCTCTTATACTTGTCAAATATGTTTTTGTTATGTTTTTTTTGTGTGTGCAAAATGTTGTGTCTAAACTGTATTATATTTTATAATACAACAAGGTGTAAAATTGTTTGTTTTGTCGAAACCGATTCTCTTATACCAAATATTATGACTTTATAGAAATACATATTGAGTAATATGACAAACATTCAAACATTGACTGATATAAACCGTGTTGACGTGATATAAAAAAAATCAAATCCGGTACCTTTTTATCACACAGATATTAATGTAGTCATGTGCTAAAAATAGTTTCAAAACCACGACAAACGCGGATCATCTCAGAGATCGTGCTGTGCCTATTCGAATGTTTCAATGTCAACATAGCTTTAATGTCAAAATTAATATCACATGGCAGTTACAGTCGACCGTGAAATGATTCGGTTAACCATGTAAATTATCTTCAGCGTACCGCAGAGTTAGACCTTTTAACCGAAATTCTCATTTGATATTACTGCTGTGTAAAGTAGTATATACTTATGTGATCTGTTTAATGCTTTGAGCGTTCAGTCGACTATGTAAATTGCGTTGAATTTATTGAAAATAAATGTGTTTTTTTTTCAACGGTTTTTATTTTTTATTTTTACGTCTTGTCTGTCTGAACTGGATTTCGCGGGCTTAAGCTTCTGATGAAACGAATTAATCAAAGTGCTATGTTCAGTTTCCCGTTGCGTAGTTTGCAATGCGTTGCGTGTTAAAAGCAAAGAGCCGCGCTCTAGGAAAACGGGATTTAATAAATTTGCGTAAAGTGTCGTCCCTGATTAGCCAGTGCAATACGCACAGGAACGACACTTTCTGTGTTAACCGGTTTTCGCTTCCATTAAAGAGGAGGATGTGTCGTTCCTGATTAGCCTGTGCNCGAGATATCTGCATATAGTCAGACTCTGTGACAGCTTCTTCCCGTTCACCTCCAGTACCGGCAGAGCCCGCTGTGGCATCTCTGGAGTCACAACACAACACACAAATAATGGGATACTCGTTCTGGGAAAACTGAAATTAATTTATGTGCGTAAAGTGTCGTCCCAGATAAGCCTTTTAGTCCGCACAAGCTAATGAGGCGCCCGCTTAAACTGGAATTTCGCTAAGAAAAGACATGTTTGTAAAGAAAAGTTCATAAAAAGCGGTGATGTGTGCCGTCCGCACATGCTAATCAGAGACGACACTTTCCGCCAAAATTGGAATTTCGTTAAGAAGAGACCTCTTTTGAACGAAAATTTGAATAAAAGCGGAGAGTGTCGTCCCTGATTAGCTTGTGCGAAATGAACAGGCTTATCTGGGACGACACTTTACGGACATGCATTAGCCCAGTTTTCCCAGAATATTGCTCAATGGCTCGTCATAAAACGACAGCGATCTGATAGACAAACACACGTATGTATGAAGTTCATTTAAATGTATAGTATTCTAGTCTCACTAAAGGTCCTGTATTCTAGTTTCACTTAAGATCCTGTATTCTAGTCTCACTTAAGGTCCTGTATTCTAGTCTCACTTAAGGTCCTGTATTCTAGTCTCACTTAAGGTCCTGTATTTTACCAATAGAAGTACTATCAAGCTGCATATTTAAAAAAAACAGTTTATTCGATTTGCTTTTAACAAACATACTGTACAAGGTGCAAATGTCAAAATTGTGTGAAATCTTTGAAATTTTATATTATTTAAAATAACAAAAAATATAGTAATATGGAAAGCAAATGCCATATGTGTACTAAACCAACTTGCTTATCAGTCTAGTTAAATATAACATACACACATTCTATCTGGCTTTCAACAAGATGTGCTAACGTTAAGATAAAACAGATATTCATCAACCAAAAATAAGTTCCTGAAACTGCGAATACCGATGAGACTTGATATGTTTGTATTTGAAATGAACATAATTATAAAGAAGAGGCATATATTAATCTCAAGGAGCCATTTGATCGAAGTGAGGTTGGACAGGAATTAAATGTTGAACTTTGAATATAGTGCTGCCACAAATAAATGATAACTTATGGAAAACAATATGATGGTTCAAAATGTCCATTTTCAATAGTTACTCTTCTTATATAGTACGTTTGATTGCATGAATAACCATCCGAAAAAATGCTAGTTGTATTTTTAAAGAAAAGATTTTTTATAAAAAAAAATGTTCGGATTAATCTAAACTATATTTTAAAATGTGTGTATTTATTTTTTTAATTATGTTTGTGAATATTATTGAAAGCAATTTGCAAAAGTGTCGATCTCGTGTGCAAATGACACAAAAAATTACGCAAAACTCGCGCAATTCGTTCATTTCAGTGCACAGAGGTAACACGATTCTAAATTATTCGTCACTNCGCATTCCCGACCGTGATTTTGCGTTCAGTAATACTGCTTGCTGTATCCGTTTCTGACACTCGAGCACTCACTAATCTATGACTTATTGATACAATTTCGGCAAACGACAACCATCGGAAATGTTAGATGACACTAATGACAACCATCGGATATGTAAGATGACACCAATGCTTAACACATTGACAACCATCGGATATGTAAGATGACACCAATGCTTACCACATTGACAACCATCGGATATGTAAGATGNAAAACTATTAAGATGAATAATAAACAGCAAATATTAAAAACACACTGATCGGACTAGATAATGTGCAGGGACGCATTCCCGACCGTGATTTTGCGTTCAGTAATACTGCTTGCTGTATCCGTTTCTGACACTCGAGCAAACACTAATCTATGACTTATTATTACACTTTCGGCAAACGACATTGACAACCATTTAAGCAAACAGCGCAGACCCTGATGAGACGCCGCATCATGCGGCGTCTCATCTGGGTCTACGCTGTTTGCCGGATATGTAAGATGACACCAATGCTTACCACCACCAAGTCATTTCCATGCCTAATATATTTACAAAAACAACTTTCGTCAACACAACAATAGGGCGGTAGTTCGACACCTAGTTTACATACCATGGGGAAACATACAATCTGTTCAAATCAACACAATAACATAGAGTGCATTTATTCGCTGAATTTCTTTACCAGTAAGTATTTGTAGTGGCTTAAGTACTACCAACAATTTTAAAAACAATCGAAATAGTTAATGTTCGTTAACGCTCCTATATAAACAATAAGATAAGTGTTAGTTGTGTTAATGAGAATAGATAAAGCGAGCCATTGTGCGTAACGTCACGAGTTTGTTTTCATTTTGAGAAATTTTAATTTCGCCAATAAATTATGAAGATAAAACATTGTTTGATCGAATAATATTGTACGCTGCGTGGATTTGTAGTTTTAATCAACAATAAAAACAATAACAGGTAAATTGTGATAACTTAGAGCGGGTGTACCTATTTCCGAACACATAAGCCACTTTTAATGATGTTCGGAATNAAACGGTCGCAAATGTCATCAATGTCGTATTGGTGAACCTTTTTTCTTGTGGGTATTTTTGCTGTTCGTTCGTGTTAGCGCGTGTTTATATGTGTCGTTCGTTTGTGTGGGCCTGTAAGCGACTGTCTTCAAAACCGCCGACACGAGAGAGCGATATTGCATCAGCCTCAAATTGTGTCCCTTACATACGGGGTCTAGTGCACTGCAATAGATGCGTGGTATGATAACAATTTTCATAATCCTGACACACTCTGTAAAAAATGTAAGAATTATTCCACGAAAGCGGAAAGTGTCGTCCCTGATAAGCCTGTGTGGACTGCACAGGCTAATCTCGGATGATAATTAACGTACATGCATAAAACCCAGGATTCGCTGAAATTCCATTGAATTCCAATCACAAAGATCTGGTCATTAAAACGAGCCTTTAAGTTTACTTAAAACCCAAAGAGCTTAATAATTATATTCGTAGCAAGATGATGTTCGTTTTACACCTACGTTGAACCCAGTTCTCTCGGTATTTCCTAGATATTCTGTATTGCAATTACAATTATCATAACTATATATGATGCGGTTTTATATTTAACTNTCGTCCCATATTAGCCTGTCCACACAGGATAATCTGGGACGACAAAGTCTGCTTTAATAGTGTGTTTCGTTTATAGGAAGTCTCTTCGTAGCAAAAGTCCATTTTATGCGGAAAGTGTCGATCTTGATAAGCGTGTGCGGACTGCGCAGACTTTTCTGGGACGACACTTTGCGCAAATGCATTGAGCCTTGTTTTCCCAGAGCGAGACTCAATTATGATTTGTACGAGACAGCCCGCGCACGGTCAATTAACAGCGTTAGTTAACCTGTCAGCTTGTCAGAGAGGTGCGAAAAATCAATTTATTCACTCGTTTAAGCAGGTTAACTCTAATGTTTATGGACGTCTTAAATACCGCGTGCTCACCCGTGTATCGCATGTCAAAATGTGATGAGCTTTCAGCGGATTGTTTATTGCCAGCTGGTTTAAACTCCATAAGATATGCGCTATTCAGTGCAGTAATTCGTACGTGCCTTATGCTTCAAATCGTACTTCTAATGAATAGGACGATTCAAGTATATCATCACCTATAGCAGATATGAAATAAATACTTAAACATAAACAATAACTTTTATAACGTTTACGTGTGAGCAATATAATGAAAACTGTTATAAAACGGCTTTTATACTTTGAACCCAATTACCGCTACAGTGTGTTTCCTAATTAGGTAAGAAACTTGAAAAAAGATACTGGTTATTCATATTGAGATATTAAACGACTGCGCTATAAGCAAAATATCTGCTGCAATAAACTGTTAAAACTAGTAAGATGAATAATAAACAGCAAATATTAAAAACACACTGATCGGACTAGATAATGTGCAGGGACGCATTCCCGACCGTGATTTTGCGTTCAGTAATACTGCTTGCTGTATCCGTTTCTGACACTCGAGCACTCACTAATCTATGACTTATTGATACAATTTCGGCAAACGACAACCATCGGAAATGTTAGATGACACTAATGACAACCATCGGATATGTAAGATGACACCAATGCTTAACACATTGACAACCATCGGATATGTAAGATGACACCAATGCTTACCACATTGACAACCATCGGATATGTAAGATGACACCAATGCTTACCACATTGACAACCATCGGATATGTAAGATGACACCAATGCTTACCACCACCAAGTCATTTCCATGCCTAATATATTTACAAAAACAACTTTCGTCAACACAACAATAGGGCGGTAGTTTGACACCTAGTTTACATACCATTGGGAAACATACAATCTGTTCAAATCAACACAATAACATAGAGTGCATTTATTCGCTGAATTCCTTTACCAGTAAGTATTCGTAGTGGCTTAAGTACTACCAACACTTTTAAAAACAATCGAAATAGTTAATGTTCGTTAACGCTCCTATATAAACAATTAGATAAGTGTTAGTTGTGTTAATAAGACCAGATAAAGCGAGCCATTGTGCGTAACGTCACGAGTTTGTTTTCTTTTTGAGAAATTTTAAGTTCGCCAATAAATAATGAAGATAAAACATTGTTTGATCGGATAATATTGTACGCTGCGTGGATTTGTAGTTTTAATCAACAATAAAAACAATAACAGGTAAATTGTGATACCTTACATGCAATTTAGCCAATGCCACTTATAAAATAATAATATAATATAACGTCCCCAACATGACAGCACTCCAGAACGACAAAACGGTCGCAAATGTCATCAATGTCGTATTGGTGAACCTTTTTTCTTGTGGGTATTTTTGCTGTTCGTTCGTGTTAGCGCGTGTTTATATGTGTCGTTCGTTTGTGTGGGCCTGTAAGCGACTGTCTTCAAAACCGCCGACACGAGAGAGCGATATTGCATCAGCCTCAAATTGTGTCCCTTACATACGGGGTCTAGTGCACTGCAATAGATGCGTGGTATGATAACAATTTTCATAATCCTGACACACTCTGTAAAAAATGTAAGAATTATTCCACGAAAGCGGAAAGTGTCGTCCCTGATAAGCCTGTGTGGACTGCACAGGCTAATCTCGGATGATAATTAACGTACATGCATAAAACCCAGGATTCGCTGAAATTCCATTGAATTCCAATCACAAAGATCTGGTCATTAAAACGAGCCTTTAAGTTTACTTAAAACCCAAAGAGCTTAATAATTATATTCGTAGCAAGATGATGTTCGTTTTACACCTACGTTGAACCCAGTTCTCTCGGTATTTCCTAGATATTCTGTATTGCAATTACAATTATCATAACTATATATGATGCGGTTTTATATTTAACTTCCGTCTTACCAATAAAAGCAGTTTGTTTGCGAACATTATGTGCACCCAGGAAACCTTTGAATAAAATCGATATACGCATAATATGTTCTAGCGTGCGGAACTTACTTTACCGCATTGAAGCCTTTTGAACCAATGCCAATGGTATACATGCACACTGACGTTCTTGAGGTTTGGATAAGACTGATTAAGTTGCTATTTTTTTTCAAACATTGATTTCATCATGTTTTACTATGAAATACTTCGCTTATTATATATAAATATATATATTGTGTATATTTGTTTTTTAACACTTTATTCAAACACGGTTAAACGTAACCTAGTGAATGTAAATTGGTAAGATGAAACAAGAAAAGGGATTTGTCTACATTTTAAATTGTATATATGCAGTTCAGCATTTTTTTTCAGTGACTTTAATTTTTATTTTTGAATATTGCGTGTTCGCTTCTAGTGATGAAAACTGCTCCCGAAGTATTTTAAAGGATGTATGTAAATGAACTATCAATGAGATTGATTTGTATTCAGATACAAAGATTATGTAACAACTCATTTACAGTTCATGACAGGTCGTTAACCAGCAAACTTCCCTATTTTACATTTTAAAATAATGCGCACACACTGCAGTAAAACTGAATAAATGATTCGCATATCTTTAAATTAGCCTGCATAAACGGTAATATCTGTTTAAGTAGTGCGCAAACTTTTCAACAATAAAGTCTTTCCCTGTTAAATTCACTTTGCACTTTATGACCTTTGAGAAAGTAAAACTCGTTAAAAACGCATGTATTCATAGCGGCGAAAGAAAACAACTGCGAAATTGAATGAACCCGTGCATTCATAATAGGCTGGTAATTGCTATCTCCCGGTAAAGTGATATCGTATAATCTGTTTAAAGCGTCTTTACGAAATGATAAAAGGTATCGTTGAGTTCTTACGAACGGGTGTCGGTACTTTATTGCTGGCTAAGTGTTGATTTATTCATTGTGAAAACCCTCCCGCTATTTTTGGCAAACCGGGTTGCTTACATTACCAGTTATATTTAATACGCATATGTATTAAGCACCGTTTCATAGAGCGAGGCACATATGTCTTTCCACATTCTTAACGCAAGTATAAATTGATCAAATGTACAATATAACATCACATTCAAAATATTAAAATATACCAAAAAATTACAACAATGATAATACACTGTATCGGTCTTTCTTTAAACACGTTTGTATATATGTGTACTAATTCAGAAAACAAGCCTTCATATTTAATCTCTAACGTACTAAAAGAACTGAACTAACCGAGTGACATGTTTGCATAAAACAAGTTCGAATATATTTGTACTAATTTTGAACACGAACCTGACATAAAACCTTACATTTATCTAAGGTAACCTTCGTATTGTATCTCTAAAGCATTCAACGAACTTAACTCACTGAGTGACATGTTTACATTTAATCAATTATTTTAAATGCACTGACAGGTATCGTACTTATGTTTAATTAATGATTTGTAACTTGATATCCAATTACATGGAAAACTCGCACACCTCAGCCTATCTGCACGTAACGATTTTGTTCCCGTTTCGTCCCGTTATCGTACTATGGCATGCCAAACTTTGCCATATCAATTATTTATATGCGTGTGTGTTATAGTTGTAAAATATGTAATCGTATATGTTGTATACATAGAATCTGACATGAGTTGTCATATCATACCATATTTTATTAAACGAGTTCAGGAATGTTGAAAGTAAGCGAGCCTTTGGCGAGCTTACTAACGAATTTCCTTGACGAGTTTAATAAAATATGGTATGATATGACAACGAGTGTCAGATCTTTTTATCACATGCTTTTAAACTAAATAAAATACATCTTAATTGACCAAACAAATGCTGATAGATCTAATAGTTGTTTACTATCATGAAGTCATTTCATTTTGACGACGTCATTTCTAACAAATAAAGCCATGCGATTGGTTAGTTATTGATTCTGTAGCCAATGAAAACGCTTAAAAATGTTGTATTACTATGTGTAATATAACAAATACGTAATGTCTGTATTACATTGAAAACAAGGTATAGCATGTGATAAATATAATACTTTGTTAACATTTTGTAAAAAAAGAGTATTTATTTGGTAAAATGCTGCTATTATGATACTCAAGTTTATATTTGTATTGTAAAACTATTTATACAAATAAAATACACTTTCTTATTCATACTCTTTTTGTTTTGAAAGTTTATATATGTGCGTAATATTCAATATTTATGTAATAAAATGTTTATATTGTGTTCTTTAACTTGCACCATTAGGTATATTTTAAAAGAAGTCAAGCTACTTGTTTCGCTCTGTAATGGAGTCCCGATGGGGTCACGCGATGTTTATGGACATAAATCTCATGGAGTTAAAAAAGGCCGACAAGCCTGAGGTATTTCTGTTTATTAAAAACGTCATTCAAAAATAAATATATCAATTGAAAAAGTGAATGATTATGGCATAATATGGTTAAAACTAGATAGCAAAATGTTAACTTTTGATAAAGATGTGTATATGTGTTGTTCTCACATTCCACCACCCAATTCAAACGTCTTAAGAGATGTATATTTTGATGTTTTCGAAGAAATTGAGAATAACATAGAACAATATTGCACCTTTATTTGTAGGAGATTTCAATTCAAGAACTGGCCTTTTTATCCGATATATTAGAATACAATAAACTTTAAGATGATTATAACAACACTAATTCAAATTCAAATGAACTAAATTTTGGAAACATTCCGAACCGAACGAATAAAGATCATATAACTGACTGTCAAGGTCGATCTTAAATCTCCATGTGCAAATCAACAAACCATATCATGGCTAACGGACGTATGCCGGGAGATATAAAAGGTTATAACACTTTCACCTCACCACGTGGTCTTAGCGTAACTGATTATTTACTAATACATCGTGACACATTCCATTGGAATGCCATTCATAAATTTGAAATACTTGATTGGACCGAATTCTCTGATCATTCTGCGTTGTATTTAAGTTTTCAAACAGTAAACAATATTAACTTACAAAGCAATACAAAGAAAACAAAACAACATGAACTAAAAATGGCGCGGCAGATGCCGACGCGTATCCCCACGCCGCATATATGTTATATTAAAAGGCAATTTTGGGTGGGCAAGGCCTTTGTTGTTCGGGGCCCTGGGGTGGGTACGAAAAAAAATATTGGTACGAAAAAAAAAATGGGTTCGAACCTTAAAATTTGGGTACGAACAAAAAATGGGAACGAAATTTTTTGGGTACGAAAAATAAATTGGGGGTAATAGTAGTACCCGTGGACCTATTTTTAAATTTGAAAGAGGACGGAAACCAAGCAGCCTTTACCTTTATCAATGGCCCTGGGGTGGGTAATGTGGCCATGGATGGTTGCGATAGACCGTGTTGTCATAAGAGATGTTCTGTATTAAAGTGACGTCAATTGGTGAAATATTAACGAAATGTTCAATCAGTTTAATGACATAATCAAAAACGATGTATACGATAATATAGATAATGAAATAAATTAACAGAATTTAACACACCACAAACCGAGAACGAACAGCTCGATTCGCAGAGTCGGAAATATATCAAACAGTTTTCATGCAAATCTAGTGGACCTGATAAAATTTAAGCTGAACTAATTAAAACAGCATATTATTCTATTAAACCGTACCTAACAACTATATTCAATAACATGTTTGATTCTGCACAATATCATGAAAGCTGTGGAATGGGTTACATCACACCAATATTTAAAAGCGGAGATCAGAGCGATGCGGAAATTACCGCGGAATAACATTAAATAATATTTTATCAAAGATATTCTCAAGTACTTTTAAACACACTGACGAAATGGTATGATGCAAGTTATATGTTGCTTTCAATTTGGTTACCAAACAGGAAAGAGCACAGTCGACTGTATCTTTATACTGAACAGTATAATCAACAAGGCTTTAAACTCTGGTACAAAATTATATTGCATTTTTATTGATTTTGCTCAATGTTATGACAGTATAAATCGATCACTCGTAGGGCAAAAATTAATCACTGAACAAATAAGCATCCAAATCGTTTCCGCATTCAAAGCTATGTATGCTCTGGTGTAAAACAATGCGACCCTTGCTCAAGCATCCTGTTCATGATGTTCGTTCACGACATTATTGAAAATACTTACTCTAATATTGAAGGAATCGTTACGGTCAACGATATAAAACTCGTCTTATTATCTTATGTCGATGATCAAGTCTTAGTTTAAGCTTCGCCGATATCAGCCCAACTAAATATATGTTAATTGACGTTGGAAACTATTGCAATAAATACAAACTGAAAATTAATTAAAACAAAAGTTGTTGTTTTCAAAAAAGTAACACTATTCCAGTAGTAATTTATCCATCATATTATTCGGTAAATTGTGATGCTCATCCCTTACGAAGTTTGTAACGAAGTTTGTAAGGTATTTATATTAACTTGCTGGCAAACTAAGACGCGATTAGTTAAGCCCTAACAAAACACGGACATTTAAATCAAATATACAATTCAGTACTGTCTTCTGATACAAGAACGGACTCAGGCGATTATTGCCCCTTTGTAACATTTCAGAGAAGTGCGATATGGAATTTCTGGGTGTGTAATATCGAACAATATATTAGTATTATAATACTTGCTAGAACATTAAAACCATATTTTCATTTCAAAGTGTGTACACTATGGATATACCATGTTAACAAAACATGTTTATGTGCGAAACTATTCTTTGGTTTAAAATGACAAACTGAATGTTCAAAAAGTAGAAACTAATCGCTAGACAAAACATCCAATAAGAGCTTTCAATACGACATAGATGACGAATACATGTCAACGACTAGAGATGTCAACGACTACAGATATCAGCGACAAGAGATGAACACGAGTTCAAGTAGCGATTTTAACCCATTTATGCCAAGTGGACTTTCCCATCCTTCTTAATTGGATCAATTTATTTCCAAAATTAGGGATGTCTAGTATATTTATTTCTATATTTAGAATATTTCTTACGGAAATTCTTTAAGCAAACAGCGCAGACCCTGATGAGACGCTGTTTGCCAAGGCCTTTTTTCTAGACGCTAGGCATAAATGGGTAAATAGATACCGATTAATGAAGTAGGAATTCGTGTAGACGGCTCTCCTCTCATCGTGGTCGATTGTTGTATTTAAATGATGAATGACAAGTTACAGACCAAAACGAGCTGTTTTATGGCCAAGTTAATTTAATTTACCTATTGTTAGATCACGAAATACTTGCTATATTGTTGCTTTGCTTAATTACGTAATTGAGGAATTCGGTAATGAAAGAGCTTTAGTTGCTGAGTAAATAAATGCATTCCGTCATAACAATCGAAACATGTTAACTACATGCCCTTCTTGTACGCAACGTCAACCGTTGCACACGTACTATTCAAGTGAAATATTTGTCTATACTCTTCTATTTATCTGCTTTCAAAACTATTTTTTTAAGTTGAAATCTACTTCACTTTGTGTTAAACGGGTTTGTATTGTTCATTAGGTTCGAATATGTATTAGATATTATGTATTATATATGTTATAAACGCCCTTAAATGTAACTACACAAATACGTTTACAGTTGTTATGAAAACAATACCTTGAAGGCTCCGATAATTTATGCAACTTCTGTATTCTATTTATTGTAACAATTATGCATTTCATTGATTAACCATTCAATGGTAAGAATCAATGCAGATATCCGCACCTGTCTTATAATCTATGAAAATGTTATTCTCGGAAACTAATCGACCCAATTATTGACCGCATGACTTACAGCTGTATGTGTCTGCTTGATGAGGATTCCACTGAACTTTTTTCAATAATCATAACCTTGCTTTGATATCACAGTGAAACCTTAGCAGGCTTATGTAATCTAACAATATAAAGTGCTACGGGTATCGGGGAAAACAGGTGGATTGAGTAAAAACATTCTCCACATACTCAGGTGTAACGGTTGTACGGATCGTTGTTTAGCAGGGAGTTGGTAAACTAAAATGGATCGTATTAGAGAGTGGGTTTGTGTACTCGTTCTTATTCGTATGTTACGGTCACCAAAGTTATCTGACGTTGACATTAGCTAAACTTTGAAAGTCGTAAATCCACTAAACGGAAATTAAATTTAATGTTAATGATTTATGAATAATAAACTCAATGAAAACATTTCACGTGTTGCTTTTATTCGGACACTTGACGCTATTTCAATTAACAGAACCCTCGTGACATCGATGTTTGCCTGTTTTCGTTTCTCTTGACTGACACGTTTTTGCCACTGAATTTATACTTATGGTGGACCAATATATTGTACTAACATTTAATTAACATACACATACGACTAGTGTTGCAAAGCAAAGAAAAAAATGGATAGATTACAAACATCGGTACATAAATAACACAAAGTGGTCTTAGTTACGCGTAGTGGATAAGGTATTCGAAAAGCGACCGGGGAGGGTTCTTTATTTCCCTCAAAGACAACAAGGACTGGTAATAAACAAGACCGTCTTGATAAGCCTGAGGCTTTCGATGCAATCCAGCTAATACAAAGATTTAAAGTAAATTAAGGAANGTAGTGGATAAGGTATTCGACAAGCGACCGGGGAGGGTTCTTTATTTTCCTCAAAGACAACCAGGACTGGTAATACCCGAGAGCGTCTTGATAAGCCTGAGGCTTTCGATGCAATCCAGCTTATACAAAGATTTAAAGTAAATTAAGGAACGCTGTTTTATTAACTGAACAATTTTGACATCATTTTCTTGAAACACCTTCATCTGTGTGTAATATTTAAGTTACGCTGTCGACGTCTTCGTAACGCAATATTGTACAATCACGAAACATGAACGAATAAAATAACCGATGAACTGATTAAATAAATCATCATGGTGCATGTTTTAATAACATTCATACTTGTATCTGATGAAGTATTAAACACATTTAAACAAACATCATGTGTATTTGACTTACATTATCTTGTTTACATTAAATATCTCTATATTGGACGTTTGTCGGTTTTTTAGTTGATCATATATCTCAAGTGAATGTAATTTGGCTCGAGGATAAAAATAAGATCTACTAATTTATTTCTCTTACGTCTGTTTCAAGTAAGGCAGCTATCAGTTAATAAGTTCATTAAGAATTGGTTAACCAGACAAGTTAAAGTAGGTTTAATAACAACCGCGATATGACTGAAATATTGTTTGATACGGCAAAAAATCCAAACGCGCAAACACAAATTCGCATTGATTTGACATTGCATTGACCATTCACATTAGAAGATCACAGATTTTGTGTACAAATGCGTTGTGTGTGTATTTGTAAATGTTTTCTTTATAACCAAATACCAACTTACCACAAAATAGAGAGCTTCATCCTGTAAACTTTAATTCTGTCTGTATTTATACTCGGCAAAATGACCGTGGATGTGTTTGCAATTAAGGGGAGCTGTTTTGGTACACTTTGAGAAATATAATCATTGATAACAAATGAGTCTTTATTCTTACTTTAGTGGACGTTCAGAGAGATCACAAATACGTTTTTGGCGAAAAACTTAAATCACATTAAAATATTAGTTATTGTCAAAGAAAATAGTAGGTTAGTATTGACCACAGATTTTTTTATAGCTGGGCTTAGAAGCATTGGCAAGTTGTTCAGATACGCTTACGTGAGAATTCAGTTGCACCAGCAGGAGAGAACAACCTTATTATAAGCCAATGCGCTCCTTTAATTGTCAATGCGAGCCAATGCAAAATAGTGAAACACAAACCNGTTATTGAGGAATTCGGTAATGAAAGACCTTTAGTTGCTGAGAAAATAAATGCATTCCGTCATAACAATCGAAACATGTTTACTGCATGCTCTTCTTGTACGCAACGTCAACCGTTGCACACGTACTATTCTAGTGAAATATTTGTCTAAAATCTTCTATTTATCTGCTTTCAAAACTAATTTTTTAAGTTGAAATCTACTTCACTTTGTGTTAAACGGGTTTGTAGTGGACATATGGTTCGAATATATGTATTATATTATATATGTCATAAACGCCCTTAAATGTAACTAAACAAATACGTTTACAGTTGTTTTGAAAACAATACCTTGAAGGCTCCGATAATTTGTGCAACTTCTGTTTTCTATTTTTTTGTTACAATTATGCATTTAATTGATTAACAATTCAATGGTAAGAATCAGTGCAGATATCCGCACCTGTCTTATAATCTATGAAAATGTTATTCTCGGAAACTTATCGACCCAATTATCAACCGCATGGCTTACAGCTGTATGTGTCTGCTTGATGAGGATTCCACTGAACTTATTTCAATAAGCATAACCGTGCTTTGATATCACAGTGAAACATTAGCAGGCTTATGTAATCTAACAATATAAAGTGCTACGGGCATCGGGGAAAACAGGTGGTTTGAGTAAAAACATTCTCCACATACTCAGGTGTAAGGGTTGTACGGTGCGTTGTTCAGCAGGGAGTTGGTGAACTAAAATGGATCGTATTAGAGAGTGGGTAGGTGTACTCGTTCTTATCCGTGTGTTACGGTCACCAAAGTTATCTGACGTTGACATTAGCTAAACGTTGAAAGTCGTTAATCCACTAAACGGAAATTAAATATAATGTTAATTATGTATGAATAATAAACTCAATGAAAACATTTCACGTGTTGCTTTTATTCGGACACCTGACGCTATTTCAATTAACAGAACCCTCGTGACATCGATGTGTGCCTGTTTTCGTTTCTCTTGACTGACACGTTTTTGCCACTGAATTTATACTTATAGTGTACCAATATATTGTACTAACATCTAATTAATATACACATACGAATAGTGTTGCAAAGCAAGAAAAAAATGGATAGATAACAAACATCGGTACATAAATAACACAAAGTGGTCTTAGTTACGCGTAGTGGATAAGGTATTCGACAAGCGACCGGGGAGGGTTCTTTATTTCCCTCAAATACAACAAGGACTGGTAATACCCGAGACCGTCTTGATAAGCCTGAGGCTTTCGATGCAATCCAGCTAAAACAAAGATTTAAAGTAAATTAAGGAACGCTGTTTTATTAACTGAACAATTTTGACATCATTTTCTTGAAGCACCTTCATTATTATGTGTGTAATATTTAAGTTACGCTGTCGACGTCTTCGTAACGCAATAATGTACAATCATGAAACATGAACGAATAAAATAACCGATGAACTGATTAAATAAATCATCATGGTGCATGTTTAAATAACATTTATACTTGTATCTGATGACGTATTAAACACATTTTAACAAACATCATGTGTCTTTGACTTACATTATCTTGTTTACATTATATTGGACGTTCGTCGGTTTTTTATTGGACCATATATCTCAAGTGAATGTAATTTGGCGCGAGGATAAATATAAGATCTATTAATTTATTTCTCTTACGTCTGTTTCAAGTAAGGCAGCTATCAGTTAATAGTTCACGTAGAATTGGTTAACCGGACAAGTTAAAGTAGGTTAAATAACCACCGCGATATGACTGAAATGTTGTTTGATACGGCGAAAAATCCAAACGCGCAAACACATAATTCCCATTGATTTGACATTGCATTGACCGTTCACATTAGAAGATCACAGATTTTGTGTACACATGCGTTATGTGTGTATTTGTAAATGGTTTTTTATAACCAAATACCAACTTACCAGGAAATAGTGAGCTTCTTATAGTGAGTCACCATTCTTACTTTAGTGGACGTTCAGAGAGATCACAAATACGTTTTTTGGAGAAAAACTTAAATCACATTAAAATATTAGTTACGGTCAAAGAAAATAGTAGGTTAGTATTGACCACAGATGTTTTTATATAGCTGGGCTTATAAGCATTGGCAAGATGTTCAGATACGCTTTATCTCAAAGTTTCAGATTGTTTAACTCAAGTCAGTTAAAGGTACCTGTTCAAAATTTAAATAAAACAATTTGAATTTCCTTGTTTGCTATATTGATAAGATGTCCTAATTCGCTGTAAACAGCTATTAGCAATATACTTTTTATGTCAGTGTATTATAGCCTTAAGTTAAGAAAGCAAGTAACAAACTATGAATTTGTTTTGTATTTACATTTTACAGCATTTTATCCTACTATTTTATCATTTGTACTCGAAAGAGATGAAAACATGATAAACATCAAAGTTCTTCAAACAAATAAACATAATGACATAGTTTTACCACGTTCCACATTTTCCGTGCAATAGGGAAATAAAGCTAAGTTTGCACTTTGAACATGTATGTTTATTTCGACAATTCTAACATGATGATGGTATAAAAAACATTAATCAACGTTACAAGACTATGAGCTACAAATAATAGACTGAAACAGACAACAGTAAATCATAAATATCCGCAATTTGTTTTATCCGTACAAAATCAACCGTCGTGACTATACAATACTATTGTAAAATGGTCTATACACATCCTGTTCACATAACAAAACAATAATACAAATGTTACATTTTACTGGAGGTAGATATTCAAAACAACCCTCATTACCCTAAGAAATGTAAGTCGATTCTAAAAAAAGCAATTCAGTCCATTTATTACTGAAATGGAAATTATGTCTATAGGTCTACAAAATGAACGTTTAATAATTGTACTTCCTTCAACTTCCAGGAACGCATCGGTACCAATGTATGAAACCCACCAATCGAAAGAAGATCTATATTTGGTATCAACAGTATGAAAACCGCAAGAACAACGCCACAGCTTCATTACTTTAAAGAATAAGAATGAATGGTTTATGATCAAAATGCAAAGAAAAATCTGCGGATTATAAACATGTTTTTTTCTCCTGAAGTAACGTCCTTTTCCTTTAACGGACCCCTTGATTGGACTGTCCTGTGTGTGTTTTAATTTCTTATGAATGAAAACGACGCTAGTAAACGCATCCTTAATGAAACATTTACATATCACAACATATTAGACCGCGTTGTATACATATGATTACCATGCTCACAACTTTCCCAGTCAAACATGTGTTGCATTTCAAACTGGTCTGGGAGATCGGTTCTTTATCAAGTCAGCCAATGGGGCATGTGTTTGGATTCGCTCCCGGTGGTCCAACAACTCCGGTAGGTCGTCAAGGATTCCAGGCTGAATGGACAGAGAAAAAGTGAAGGTCTCAAAGACGCTGAGATCCCCAACTGAGAGCTACAAGTAACATATAAGGATACATACAGATAAACGCGAAATATATAACGGATATAAAAGTAATAATAAAGATGCATGATTTTTGAAGAAGAACATGTGTGTACGAAAGTGGTGAACATTTGCATAATAGGTCAGAGAAGCATAAGGTATCGGTAATTTAGCTTCTGCCCGTCAACCTCCAGTACCGGCAGAGCCCGCCGTGGCATCTCTGGAATAATGGTAAAACACAAAATCATAGACTCTTAAGAACACGACATAATTTCTATGGACAAAGACATGTATGTATTAAATTCATTAAAATGTCAAGACTTATTTTCCCCATAACGGTAGTTTTCCTCCAGCCCTCCAGTTTACTAATACACGTACTGTCAAATGTGGAACCGTGTCAACCATCGCAGAAAAACCTTTTAAATGAAATTGATGTTGAGCAATAAAAAAATATGTAACACTTTTTTCGATCTGAAACGAACATACTGTAAAAGGTGCAAATGTCAACATTTTATGAAAATCCGGTATAAAGAACCGTGTAACCCTTCGAAAATAGAAATTATGATGCGGATTTAATAGATATTCGACCAATAAACTTTCTGACGATTAGAAAACATCGGTCAAAACTATTAACCGGCTGTCAGAAATAAACTACCAGAGCTGATGTGGCATGTTGTTCAAGTAAATGGTGGCGAATGGAAAAAAGCATTAAAACCAATGATAATACAGCAAGGTTCGTTGAAATTAATTTGCTTTTATAGGGCGGAGATAATTGAGACGGTTCGTCTAGTGCGTGGTAGTAGTGAATGCGGTACAAGCAGAGCTAGCAATACTACGTGCAAATATATTAAAGCCGGTATTAACCTTTTAATATTGACAGATACATTAATTATTGTCTGATACTATTTTTATAATTCATCAACCAAGACATTAAAGTTATAAGCATGGGTTGTTTCATCGTCTAATGTTTTAAATTAATAATCGCAACATTAATCAGTTATGTTTTTAATTAGAGAAAGAAATGATCCTGGCCATTGGAAAACGGGGGTTATGAATATACACAAAGTGTCATGCCATATGAGTATGTGAAGTCCGCACAGGCTGATCAGGGAAGACAATTTCCGCTTAAACTTGTTTCTCGTTTAAACGAGACTTCTTTTTCACGAAATCNTCATGCTCAGGTACACACAATGACCGCATTGCTGCTTCGTTATAGATATCGACCTTTCCTCTATATGGCACGGAGGGGAATACATGTGTGTTTTAAAGCATTTTGTTGGTCATGTTATAAATAGAATCTTGCATTAGTGGTCGTTTTGTATTGAATTTATTAAACTCGTCATCTAAATGAAGATAAAAACTCGGCAAGCCTCGTTTTTATCTTCATTTAGATGACTCGTTTAATAAATTTAATACAAAACGACCACTCATGCAAGATCCTATATGTATACATATGATTACCATGCTCACAACTTTCCCAGTCAAACGTGTGTTGCATTTCAAACTGGTCAGGGAGGTCGGTTCTTTATGTAGTCAGCCAATAGGGCATGTGTTTGGATTCGCTCCCGGTGGTCCAACAACTCCGGTAGGTCGTCAAGGATTCCAGGCTGAATGGACAGAGAAAAAGTGAAGGTCTCAAAGACGCTGAGATCCCCAACTGAGAGCTATAAGTAACATATAAGGATACATACAGATTAACGCGAAATATATAACGGATATAAAAAGTAATAATAAAGATGCATGATTTTTTAAGAACATGTGTGTACGAAAGTGGTGAACTTTTGCATAATAGGTCAGAGAAGCATAAGGTATCGGTAATTTAGCTTCTGCCCGTCCACCTCCAGTACCGGCAGAGCCCGCCGTGGCATCTCTGGAATAATGATAAAACACAAAATCATAGACTCTTAAGAACACGACATAATTTCTATGGACAAACACATGTATGTATTAAATTCATTAAAATGTCAAGACTTATTTTTCCCCATAACGGTAGTTTTCCTCTAGCCCTCCAGTTTACTAATACACGTACTGTCAAATGTGGAACCGTGTCAACCATCGCAGAAAAACCTTTAAAATGAAATTGATGTTGAGAAATAAAAAAATATGTAACACTTTTTTCGATCTGAAACGAACATACTGTAAAAGGTGCAAATGTCAACATTTTATTAAAATCTTTGAAAGGTTATATTATTATATATATTATATATTTTACAAATATAAAATGTATGTATTATGGAAAGCAAATGCCATATGTTTACCTAACCAACTCGCTTATCAGTCTAGTTCGATATGACATCCACACATTTTATCTTGCTTTCAACAAGATGTGATTAAGATAACAACGATATTCATCTACCAAAAATAAGTTCCTGAAACTGCGAAAACCGATAAGAATTGATATGTGAGTATTTGAAAGATATATAATTATTCAAAAGAGAAATATATCAATTTGAAGAAGCAATTTGATTGAAGTCACGTTTAGACGGGAGTCTTTGAATTCAGTGCCACGAATAACCAAATAACTTCTAGAAAGCAACATGATGGTTAAATATGTCAATGTTCAATACTTCCTGTTCTTATTTATTAAGTATGATTGCATAATAAATCAACCGCAAAGGTTAGTTGTATTTTCAATCAAGACAAATGTTTACATAATGTTAAGTATTCTTAATGTATATTTCTTTTAACAATATAAAATATATAATTACATACTTATAAAAAATATTCTATTAAAATATGTTTATTTTTTTAGGTATGTATCTGAATAGTTTTTTAAGAAATTTGCAAAACTGTCGATCGTGTGTACAAATGACACGTATGATTCGTGTATTTTAGAACACAGAGGTATAACGATTCCAAAAATATTCGCCACTTAATATATAAACAAGTATTTAGTCTATATCACAATGACCGAAAACCAAACAAAAAAGTATCCTGTTTATCAATGGCTGGACGCATTAGCGTTAAGTTGGAAAATTGTTAATCCGCGTTTAATATCCGGTATAAAGAACCGTGAAACCCTTCGAAAAAAGAAATTATGATGCTGATTTAATAGATATTAACCTTTTAATATTGACAGATACATTAATTATTGTCTGATACTATTTTTATAATTCATCAACCAAGACATTAAAGTTATACGCATGGGTTGTTTCATCGTCTAATTTTTTAAATTAATAATCGCAACATTAATCAGTTATGTTTTTTATTAGAGAAAGAAATGATCCTGGCCATTGGAAAACGGGGGTTATGAATATACACAAAGTGTCATGCCATATGAGTATGTGAAGTCCGCACAGGCTGATCAGGGAAGACAATTTCCGCTTAAACTTGTTTCTCGTTTAAAAGAGACTTCTTTTTCACGAAACAGTCCATAAAAGCGGAAAGTGTCGTCAATGATTATCCGATGCGGGCTGCACGGTATAATCTGGGATAACACTTTATGCACATGCATGAAGCCCAGTTTTCTCGGAACCAAGCTCATATTACATTCATAACGGTAATGCTGTTTATAAAAGGTCCCCCCGGAGGTCCACTAAATGATTGTAAACCGTGTGTTTTCTGGGGAACTACCATTTATCATGTGCTGAATCTGATTCTATTTTATTGACGACTTTGATAGTAATACATGTCGAGTAATATGACCTACCTTCAAACATTGACTATATAACAAAAAATCAGGCACCTTTATATCAGGCCGATATTTATGTAGTGGTATGATAAAAATAGTTTCAAAACAACGACACCGCGGATCATCTCAGGGAACGTGCTGTGTCTTTTCGAATGTTTCAAAGCCAACATTGCTTTAATGTCACAATTATTATCACATGGCAGTTGCAGCCACCTGTGAAATGAGTCGGTTAACCGCTGTCCATGTATATTATTTTCAGCGTGCCGCAGAGTTAAACCTTTTTTTACCGCAATTCACATCTGGATATCACTGCAGTGTAGAGTAGTATTTACTATTGTGTGATCTGTTTAATGTTTTAAGTGTTTAGTCGAATATGTAAATTGCGTTGAAATTATTGAAAATAAACATTTTTTCAACTTTTTTTTTTGTTTTTTTACGTCTTTTCTCTCGGAACTGGTGTTCTCGGGCTTAAGGAACTGATGAAAGTAAATATATCAAAGTAATAAGTTAACTTGCCCGTTGAAAACGTTCACAGATGCAACATTAACAAGTAAACATTAGTTCATACAGAGCATGTAAGTGAGGGTCAATTAACTGGGGCATATTATTGTTTCTTTTGGACACGTGTTGAAATTAAAGCATTAAGTTAAACACATTTATTTGAATTAACGGCTTAAACTTTCTTCGTTTGCAATGGGTTGTGTTTCATAAAATAAGCAACGCTCTATGAAAACGGGGTTTAATGCACGTGCGTTAAGTGTCGTCCCTGATAAGCCTGTGAAGTACGAACAGGAACGATACTTTCTGCATTAATTCGTTTTCGCTAAGAACAGACTTCCTTTAAACGAAAAATCNGAAAATAATTCGTAATTACGAAAATACGACCCTTATCTGGAGCTCTGTAAATCCAAGTAATTTCTTAGTGTAACACATGTTATAAAGGTATTTAATCATAGTCATTTAAACAGATGTTCACACAACGTCGATCATTCAAGTGGGACAGGATGGTAGAAAGCAAAATGGAGCAGGTCACAGCATTCTGTTATTTCTATATAGATTTTCCCCTTCATCTATATTACTATCTTTAGGGCATAAAATATTAATTGAGTCACAAGAATTTCATTTCTGGAGCAAAGGCAGTTTTGTAAGATAATCTGTACATGAATACTTGTTCATACATAAGTCAGCTATTAGACCTATATAATTTGATACCTAAGTCTTGATTGGTGGTTTCATTTACAACAGAAATTCTATAATAATTGCTTTGAGACTGATCTTTTTTTGCCTCAAACTACTAATTCTTAGAAGTTTTCGTTTTTTACTTAAACATTATACATTGTTTCAATTTTTACTATTAACTACTTTAAATTAAGTCAACTGTGTTAATATTTTGTAGCTGGTTCGGTATCAATTGTTGTACATTTCATTATTTTGAGCCAACGAATAGTACTTACGCTATAAATCATATACAACAATTGTTTTGATGCATTGTTAACCAATAGCATAATGCAAACATTTTCACAGAAAAAAATATATGCAATAACAGTAACATTGAATAGATAGTAGATCCATAATCTACAGTACTACTCTCTATCTATCTACTATCCACAATAGTAGAGTTTAAGCATTTCTTATTTTAAGAGTATTTACTGTGTTGTACCATGATTTGTAAATTGAAAATTTAAAAAAGAAATATCAAACTACAAAGTTGGTACAAAATGCTTCAATTATTCAATGATATAATAATTTTAAAATTGTGTTTTAAACCAAAATTGTTCGAGAAATGGTACTCTGAGGCTCCCTTATAGCCAACAAGTCACTATCCTACCTAGCCTACATGTACATACCGGCAGGTTTTTTTATCTGATTTGGGGGAAATGGCCTGGCCTATTTTATGGGGAAACAAATCGCACGAAACGCCTGATTTTGGGGGAAAATTAGTTAGTCTTAAATAATAAATTTAACATATTTAACTGTTTTAAAACAAATTCAAGGCAACAGATGATTTAATTATGCAATATTTTCTTACACTGGATCAGGTTAACTTATATAATTAAAGGTTTTATTTTTTTTAAATATCATTGTTTTGGGGAAAATTTCTGTCCGAGGGGAAAAAACATCTAGGGGAAAGGGTCTTTCAGAAGGAAAAAAACCCTGTTACCGGTATGAAGATTGATTGAAATACTGGTGTGATTTTGGTATCAAATATAAAAGACCACAATAGAATTCCATATCTAAGTGTGAAATCCGTTTCCTTATTAAATCAATAAATGACTGGAAAAATGAAAATGAAATTCATTATAGAAAACCATATCATAGTGTTCTGTACCTTTTTCATTATTTCTTCTACGTTTTTTTTTAATAAGTTACAGAGTTTATTCCGTTTTGTTTACAGGTGTAATGTCAAACATGGCTGGGGATTTCTGTAAAAGAGTGGGCAAGCGCACACGTTCAACATATAGCAGGTCTGTATTAGGTAGAGTATGTTGTGGTTATTTAATTATTGGTTTCAAATTTACTGTTACAATATGTGATAATTGCCCATTGAAATACAATTAGTTGTATCGCTTTGAATTCCTTTTGCTCATTAAACTAATAAATGCTTACAGATTTGCACACATTTAACACAAAATTAATTTATTTATTCACAATTTCAGTGCAGCTGAAACGTTTGGAGGGATGAACTCTTAATTTATCATGGCAATTTCACATGAAACTCTTGTCTTTGCATGGTTATTGGGCCTCCAATGGGTTAACATGGCGTTATTGGGGTCCAAATTAAATACTCTACGTCATAACATCGGGAAAGTTATCATTATTGTCGTGTTCAGATGGTTTGTATCAAGCTTGTTGGTCATGGGAAATTTTATTTCACTTGCCCTTCCAGCTTTATAAAATACAAACTCACTGACTGAATAAACTTGTGAAATGCAACACATCAGAAAACCAGTGATGTAATATTTCACTGTAAAGGTATGTAAATAATAAGCAATATATACTGATTAAATTAGAAACTTACGATAATAATTACTTAAATAAGTATTACACGTAATGAGAAAAACAATATTAACAAGCAAATTCGTTGAATTGATATCCCCTGCCAAACTAGAGCTTTGTCACAGACGTGGCGTATACCCCACATGCTTCATTGACACAGAATATATACAAAGGGCCATAACTCCGTTATTAACAAATGGTGTACAATGCCATTTGGCGTGCATCATCCTCTTATCCATATATACTCATACCAAGTTTCAATGAAATCCGCCAAAGAACTTCCAAGATTTGACTCCAGACACAAAAGTGCCGGACTGACAGACGGACGGACAATGCCAAAACAATATCGCTCCGCCTTTGGCGGGGGATAATTAGACTACTAATATCAATTAATACTATTAAAATATTTAATATTATAATTTTAATAAATATTGTCATGATTGTGTCTAGCGTAGAGATGGGGGCGTAAATACTGGACCTGCAGCATTCGGAGCAAGACGATGAAGTGTTAGTTTACGCAACTGTTAAACAGTTTGGTGACATGTTCATTGTGCCATTTGGTTGCCACAGTCATCCATAGTGTTGATATATTGAATAATAATTTAGTATATTTATATATTGGTTATCAATATTGTTAATGTAATATATATATAATGTAAAATTAATCTCAATATGAAATCACATGAAATGCATTTAAAATATACATGTATGCTAAATAAATAATCTTGAAATACAACAATATTGTTTTAACAATGCACAGAAGTGAAAGTTCACACCTATCTGGCAATAAATTTCTTATGGGACCAAAAAATTACCCATTTGCAGCACAAATATCGTCGAGTGACTCGAAACGACGCTTCCCTAATTCGAAGCCATTTTTGTTGCCTCTGTGTGATACATAAGCGAAATCCGTTGTTATCATACAATAGCAAATGGTACACTAGGCACAAGTTATTATAGTTGTTGTTTGTTATGCGGTAAATAGCTGGTTCAACGGTAAGATATGGATGATTGGTTTACAATTGATGTATTTTTATGTATTTTACTTAATTCAAAACTTTTGAACTCTTTACACCCAATTTTCTTTGCAAATAAGACCGGGGGAAAGTGCATCGGTTTTGTCGGCAAAAGTCACTTATGTTTCATTCATAAGCCACGTGGCTGTCATGTGACAAAATATCGTATAAATAGTTTAATTTTCACTATGAAAAAGGTGTACATGTAAAATTTGATTTGAAGTCCGGATATTTTTTTGGTTATGCTGTAATACAATTGTAACTTCACGAGCAAGTCAGTGTTTATGTTGGTAATTGCATGTTATGTTTATTACTGTTTTTCATTTACTTATTACTCTTTGTAGGTTCCACAAAAGAAGTACAGGTGCTATTCACCTACTTCCATAAATACAGCTTATGACAAGGTGTTGCTGACAGGGGCCCCTATTAAAACCACTGCCATAGAGTATGGAATCCCAAAATTGAAAACCTCAATTGATTTCATTAATTTCAGATCCAGGTTGCTTTAACAGTGATAAAAATTTAAGTCCAAAAATCGCGAGTTAATTTTCCATGCATTCAGTGATATTTACATTGAAATCAGGTAACCAATCAGAAGCGTTGTTTTAGGGCACTTTAAACAAAGATGGCCACCGACCGTTAGAGTACACTTGGATCATTTCGTTTATCAATGAATTCTGGTTGATAGCATATAATCAATAACATTTAAAATGTGTATACAAAAGATAAATGTGTAATGAAATAACAATATTAATTACCTAAATCCCTATTTTGATTATCAAAAGTACAACTGATTGCTTAGAGGCGCCGAAATAGGGCACTCGAGGATATCAGTGCCACAAAACTGCAGTGGGGCGAAACACCCATTACCTTAATATTCTATATTTATCACACAAAATGAAAAAATCTAAAACTTAAAACTTTTACTATTAACTTGATCTACTTAAACAATAATGCAATTGTGTGTTTACAGTCAGTGTTCTTTATGGCAATTTTGGGGCCGATATTCTGCCCCATTCCCCTCCAGAAAGTGTATATATTTTTTCCCTTTTTTTTTTTTTTTAAAACTCCCCTCCAGAATTTTAAAAAGAACTGTCTGAAACTGATGATGAAAAGATCATTGATATATTTAAGAAAAAGGACAGAGACATTCAGCTGTGAATATTACATTCATAATACATACAATGATACGTGTGTATTCATATATCCTGGTGTGGGGTATTTTCGACGGTGTAAGGCTTCTATTGATTAATTCTCATAACAATGTAAAAATAAATTTTAAAATTATTTTGGTTATTCAAAACAAATATGTTACCAACAAAAGTTAACAAAAAACAACTACTGTTTACATGTTTAGGTTTGTTTACCTTTAAACAAAACGAAAGTCACTCACTGCGCATGTTCTGTTCATTCTGTAGAGTATTTTTGACGGTCACACTCAACTTAAGTATACACAACAAAAAAGATGAGCCATCCTCTTCACATTTCATGGTAAACTTTTATTATACATTTTCAACTGCAATATTGATATAATTTGAAAATTGTGTAGTGTTCTATTCAAATTGTGTTATATCCAGTTTCATATTGCAATCTTTAAATATTCTGATGTGAAATCTTGATAGATAATGGGTCTATCATTCAAACCTTTAACAATGGTTGTTAAAAATGTCAAGTGCACTCATTATTTAAATCTGTCAAAAAATGGCATATCATGGTGAATGTTAAATAGACATTTATAATAGAATTATCATGGGTAGGACAGTTTGCATGTTTTTAATATCCTACTAGAATTTGAATTCAAGTAGACCCAATTTTTACTTTTCATATTAACCCTTTTTCTGTTGAACAGTATATGCTATAGTCTGGTTGATTTGTGGGTAATTTTCATAAAGATGTTACATCGCACATATTTTATAAATATATGGCCTTGAATCATTATGGAAATAATTCTTAACCTTTCTTCTTTAAGATTTGTTGCTTTTTTCCAAATGTTTATCGTCTTCAAACATCAAAATAAATTGATTTTGTTGAAATGGTCAAACTGCCATCTTGAAAACAAGCTTCCTGTTTAACCGTGGGTTCTGATTGGCTGCCAGAATTTCAAGATTTGCATACTATAAATAGCCTTTAAACTGACATTGCAGGGAAGGTTAATTTCTTGTGAAAACATGCCAACAGACGATGTAGTGTGGAAAATACTCATAAATAATAGATTGTGTGTTACTTAGAAACACTATATAAACAACACATAAAGGAGAAAATATTTGATAAGAACGTATCAAGTTATTATGAATTACAATATTCACATGTTTTTTTCGCATTTTTGATCAGAAAAAACGATGGTGAATGCGTCAAAACATTTTTCTGAACGAACTGCATCGTGTGTGAACGTTCTATCAAGGGATTTCACGCGATCTCGTTCCCCCCCCCCATGAATCAACCAGAACCCACAAATCAACCAGAACCTACCATACTTTATATGTAAACAAAAAAAAAGCAGCACATGACTTTTCTGGAATGTTTTTTGCTTAGAACAGACGAAATGACAACATTTGGATTAAATAAAAAAAAATGATTTCAGTGTTAAAAGATTGGTTGGAATATTTGAGGATTAGTTAAAATGGATGAAAACTATTGTGTACAAATGTGACTGAGTTTGTTTATTTATAGTTTCCATAGCCATTATCAAGTAAATAAGGTCATCTGTTGAATGAAATTTGTGTATGCAAATGAAATAACACGAGACTTACGCTGAGCATGCGCAACACATGTGTTTATACCGGAAAATGTGTGATAGTTGAAAATACCCCTCCGTCGAAAATAACCTAGGCAACGATAATATTAATAAAAATCATAACATATAAAAGTCTGAATTTTTAATTTTCCCCTTTTCCTAAAAAACGATATTTTTTCCCCTTTGGACGGGCCCCGCCACCATTCCCCTTTAGGTAAAAAAAAACACTGACAGTTTTTGGTGTATCTTTATGAACCGAAGTGACCAGTGGCCGTCTTGTTCAGTATCAACTGGGCCGAAAAGAACTTGATATGTGATTTTTTTTTTAATTAAACGTTTGTTAAAGAAACAGTTCAGAAGTTTTGGTAAAGTTGAACAGTATTTTAAATAATAATGATTTATGTTGACAATAATTTATGTTACTAACAGTGTTTTATACCTCTTATCAGACGATCTAGCTGTTTATCTGTTTACCAAATGCACCGGAAGTAAACTGCTCGTCAGCCGACAATTTGCCAATCTGAACGCATCGGACAGTGGGCTTCACTACACCGTCTCTCTGATGTACGTAGGCGGCCGTCATATTGGAACTACTTTTGAAAACAAGATGGCTGCCCCCACGTAAAGAAGACAAAAGAAAATTAGTTTTTTGTGTCCTAAATAAACTCGCGATATATTGTAAAAATGCTTTTAAATTGAGAATTGATACATTGAATGCAAACGTTGAGTAATTCGATGGCCTTAGTGCATTTTTAACACCTTTTTTATGTACTAGTTTGGTCACTTTCGCATTACTATGCATGTGCTTATTGCTTATATATTGTCAGTTTTGTATATGTAACGATGAACTGTAAATGTTCAAGTTATATGAATAAACTTTCTGTTCTGTTCTGTTCTGTATCTCGTCTGTTTCAAGATTACATTCTGTAAATAATAATAAGTTAAGATATGTGAATTCCCACAAAATAATTAAAAACTTGTCTCCGACCAGATACAGTTGTCGGTGGAGAAGCTAAAATTGACAGGTAAATGTTATGTATCATTATCAAGATTACACTGTATTCAAACATGCATAATGTTTGTGTCGCCTGAAAAGGCAATATGAAGGGTTGACTCGTCGGCGTTGGCGGTCATGCACCCTGTTTGCTTGTCCGGTGAAAAACTTTGTCATCCTGAGTCAGGCCTTCAGTCCTGACTGACACATTTTGTGAAGGACTGACAAAAGATGACAGACTGTCGGTCCGAATGACTGACAAGAAAATCTGAAGCAAATTTATCTGTTGTTTATAAATATTCCTTTAAAAGTCGTGTACAGATGCATCAATAGAAACATACTACAATATATGATGCAATAAAAATTATTCATAACAGTTTAGCAATATAATATTTGGATTATAAATTGCTTTTACTTTGTTGGACTGACAATTTGTTCGGACCGACAAATAATATAAGTCTGTCAGACCAAATGAC